>BCGC01000001.1:2262072-2357026 GCA_001599115.1 Pichia sorboxylosa | reverse complement strand
TKTKKKGTKTTTTTTTTTTTTTGCCGTACGATGCGGTAMACATAGGCTAAATTAGTCGTATTCCCTCTATTTTTCAAGATAACAATCGAAATATCTTTTCAAAAGGTCTGATACGTATCACGATCTAAATTGGGATCAGCCCCAATTCCGAATTCTCAATCTTCAGCCTTTTCAGTCGTCATCAAAAATTAYCATAGATTACAACCACCATAAGTATTTTGACACTCTCTATATCATWTATTGCACTTCACACGTGCAAAATTCATATATATTGCACACACACAATGCATGGATGCATAACCCAGTCTCATTCTTTGTATGACTTGTTTTGACAGCCATACYGTATCCCAGATTATGTCATCTTTTTTTTAACTTGGTATTTAGAAAATTAGTCAGATGTCCATCATTCTCAGGAATTTTAAAACTATAGAACTATCCATAAGCCATTTTTCACGGTAATCAGATCCATCTCTCAGTTACCAACACACAATTATCCATTGAGAAACTCGCTGACATCGGTATAAAACTGATTTAAAGAATGTTTCTCCTAAATAGGATTATGAATATATTAGTGGRAATCATCAATATGTGGAATTGGATGATTCTACTTGTTGATGCATAAGTTCAGCTGAAACTTGTTGTAATTTGACTGGAATTCATTTTTGTAAATACAAAACATRKTTTCTAGAACTGTCTTTCTGAGCATTGAGCTCTTCAACTTTGTTCTGTTGGTAATTTTCCATTCAATGATGTCATTTTCTGCCCTGTTTCAGACCCTTGCAAACGTGCTCATACCCCCTCAATTTTCGTATTTCCGCTATTGTCGTTTTGATATTTTTGTTCTGTTTGCTATGCTGGCTTTGAGGATCTGTTCTGCAAGTCCATTATACATGGTTGTACAGATGCCAAGCACAAAAGTTTGACGTCTTGAAGAAATTACGTCCATCATTCGTTATTTTTTCTTTCATCACAGCAATTAAAAACCATGAAATTGAGACTATGGTTCTGGATCTACACATTATTACCAGCAATGGTTATATGTGTTAAAGAAAAAGCAAACGACACAGTAAACGACATAGTGGTTTCTCTTTCAACAGCTACACCAAGGTTAAGTCATGCTTCAACAAGTTTATTCGATTTTATTTTAAAATCTGCATCTTACTCATCACTTTCGTACTGCACCAAATATAATTTGATTGATGTCGGAAATTTGAAAGAGGCTTGTMCAAATCAGCTCTGTTACGATTCCACAGGAGATGTACAGGTAATGCATATTTACCAGGGAAAGGTTTCCTCGGTAATTTTCAAAGATTCTAGTGAAAAGCAACTAATCATTGCCATTAAAGGAACCACATCMAACGAGGAATGGATGATGGATTTTCAAATTTTGCCGTTACCTTATCATTTCTTGAGTGCAAGAAAAAAAGGTTGGAAAAAGTACTTTTCTAGAACAAAGGAATGTAARGGCTGTACCATACACAACGGGTTTTATGATGGTGCCAAGGAAATCTATGAYAATATTTTTGATTTTGTTTTGCAAATGATGGAGGAAAACCCCAGCTATGGTATTGTTGTCACRGGTCACTCCCTTGGTGGAGCAATTGCTCCATTCATTGGCAACGAGCTATTGCTGTTGGGTAAGCATGTAAATGTGGTGACCTTCGGTTCCCCCAAAATAGGGAACAAGGCTTTTARAGACTGGATGAACAAAATGTGGAATACTCCAAAAAACTTGGACAATCCTACAGCTTCTATTCACAGAAGCGCATTCCATCGGGTGACACACATTAATGACCCCGTTCCTTACTTACCAACACAGCAGATGGGTGGCTACTTCCATTGTGGCCTTCATGTATACATAGACAAACAAAGGCTTCCCATGTTGGAATCTGACATTGTCATCCAACAAACTACCGAGCAAAATATTCAACAAACGATGCCATTCACGAACAAAACGAACATTTYGGGCAAAAAARACATCTTCAAGCTAATCCCCAAATATGGCGAGTCCATTGACAGYCACAAGGAATATTTCATTAAAATGAACACTTGTGGAAAGTAGTGGACCACCTTACTTTTGTATTGTTGTTTCTATACCAGCAACTGAATCAATAATCGTAATGTTTAACATAACAGAAAAGGTTCCGTATTGCTAACGAACCGCTTGTAGCTGAAGACGCTCGTCTCATTCGGCGCCAGGGAGTACTTGGTCGATAAAAAAGAAACTAAATTTGCTCAACAGTTAGGCATATTGACACGAGTTCCCATGAGCCATCCATATTTGTTTAAATAATGTGTCGTTGTAAGTGTGCAAGTCAGAAATAAAATTAATGACACGACAGTCTAGTTTTGAAACCAATCTTTTTAGACAATTTTCAACCTTGTTTATTCTCTTTTCTTTCTTACTTATAATCACTAGCATCGATATCGACATTGTTCTATACTAATAAAACATTATCGGCTAACCAATAGACAACAAAAATAAATGCATCATGGATTGCAAATACCAAAGCAAACTTATATACACAAACACAATGCTTGAATTGAAGYTACAGTGTGCCTGTCTACCTGAAAAAAAAGATTTGATTCAGCGACTCCATTTTTCAATGGCATCATGACTTGAAGGTTTGATTTTGTACACCGAGGTTCAGAAATATAAATARCAGACAGAGCCATAACCAGAAAGGATGATTTTGCATAGAAGTCGAGTGATTGGCAATAGCTGTTTGAGATTATCCAGAAAACAAACACCCGTYAGTGTCATTAGTCAATATCGTAAGATATCCTTTGACCCAGTGGTTGAATCGCTAAAACACGGGTCAGAAATGCTAATCCAGATACATGCAGATACTAATCTTCCATGGTGGGCATTCATACCTCTTGCAACGATAATTTTGCGTACCACCTTCACACTTCCAATTGCCATTTACCAAAGAATGGGAATTCGCAAACAAAATGAATTAAGGCCCATCATTCAAGCWACAACGCCCGTTGTGCGAGCAAGATTGGCATCGATAGCACAGCAAGAACAGACAAAAATACAGAAAAACCCGTTGCTGGACACTATTTCCAATCCCAAAGCGTCTTTAACTGCCGATAAAATCATGATCTTGGCAGCTAAAGAAAGATTCAAAAGACAAAGGGTTCTTTTCAAAAAATATGGCTGTCAAAGCTGGAAAATGATGTTACTGCCAATGTTCCAAATTCCTCTWTGGGTGTCATTATCTTATATGTTTAGAAACATAACGGGATGGAATGATTTGGGGCTGAGGGCGAATCTGGATCCGTCATTGACCAACGAACATTTTCTACATTTGTCAAACTTAACAGTGAGTGATCCGTATTTTGTGCTKCCCATCACTCTCGGCTGTATAGCCCTATTCAACGCTGAATGGAACTTCAAGACTGCCGATTTGATGCAACTAACCACCAGAGGAAAAAAGAACTCSTTGAGACCCACTGCTTTCGATGTTATAATGACCCTTACTAGGTTTTCATTAGTGTTTTTCACCGCAATTGCTACACAGGCACCTGCGGCGTTGGTCATGTATTGGATAAGCTCCAATGGCTATTCTTTGTTTCAAAATTTAATGATGGACAAATTTTTGCCACTCAGATACTCCCCTTATGACAGATTTGGAAATAAATCAAAAGTTAAAGATTCTGCCACATCTTTATTGAAAGAATATTAGCAAAATATTCAGGAACCAATTACCTTGAAAAYCAYTTTCATATTTTATACACCGACACATGTACATATTGTATCATATTTTA
This sequence comes from Pichia sorboxylosa, assembly GCA_001599115.1. Taxonomy (NCBI): domain Eukaryota; kingdom Fungi; phylum Ascomycota; class Pichiomycetes; order Pichiales; family Pichiaceae; genus Pichia; species Pichia sorboxylosa. Next base: position 2,353,252 of record BCGC01000001.1, on the reverse strand, counting down.
CGTTTCTTATTGATCKTCTCTTTGGGGATTRCCAGTTCAACTTTGGAAAGTAGCTTTGTGAAATCATCYCTACTGTTGATGCCGTTATCGAGTTTAACAGCTTCCGAAAAAACCACAGCCTGTGCCCATCCAGCTTTAACRTCCCAAAATTCCCTAAAGAACATTTTGGCAAACGGATACATTTTGGTATTMACTGCTTTATTCCCCARGGCCTTTTTCACATTGGATTTCGGAATTCCTGAACTTATATCATCCCAAGTTTCATGGGCATCCACCCAGTTATTGAATTCATTTCTATACACATCTTTCAAAATATTCCAAACATGGGTATCAACAGGAACCAAATCATGACGTTTACATCCCATTAAGGCCACACARTCGGCCACCTTTGGTCCTACGCCGTTGAATGTTTTCAGAAATTCAATGCATTGTTCATCATTYTCCCAGTTGGAKGTTCTCAATTTGCTGGATAWTGATTCATCATTATGAATTTCAAATGCGGTCTTCATGATGTATCCCGCCCTGTAACCAAAACCTAAAGCTCTTAACTCAGCCTCCAGCTTGGATTTCATGGCTTCCGAGACTGGTTCATTCTCGGCGACACCAAATAGTTCATGCGGCGAAGGAAAGGAGTAAAAAGGAATTCCAAAGTGAYTCCCTAGATGTCTACCGTATGCAATACATAAAATCTCACACAACTGGGATATTCTTTTGATATTGTTGTTCGATGAGATTATAAAGGAAACCAGAGTTTCCCAAGGTTCTTGGCTCAATATTCGGACACCAGACTTACTAATTTCGGGCTCTGGTGTGAGTGGCGGAGTATMAAACTGTGGGTTTGTCTCCACCAAAACTTTGGTTTCAAAGTTTTTATCGTGTAGGGACCAATGTTTGTGGAGCTCTGACATCAACGTATTCATATTGAAGTATTCCACAATAAATTTATCCAAACTCGCTGAACCTGGTATTCCCATGTATTCAATATATGAATTTTCCTGCTGATGCAATAAGTCTTGGCTTTCCATGGCATGCTCATTTTCAACCTTGATAGCGGTGCTATCCAGTTTTGCTTGTGGCAAATCAAGTTGTCGGAGTAGAATTATTTCATTATTTAAAGCACAACACCAGATATCGTCGATTTTTCTCCATCTAAATGCTTGTCCACTTCTCAAAACAGTGGATAAATTTAGTTCTGATTTACTTATAGACAACCGTTTCCAAACCATTATGTGTTTAGTATCGGGCGTCAAAAGAGACGGAAAATTGAGTCTTACCCGGATCATTTCTACATCAGAAAGGAAAAAAAAAGAACGATTACGCGTCTCCTGTGTGCTTGCATGCACATTTCGCATAGCAACGTGATCCGAGAATCAACTAGACATCTTGCGATGCTTTGRCAGAACCACTTTTACAAGTCTCAGATACAAATTACTTTGTACATGTGATTTGGGTTTTGAATTCTTTGGTTGAAAATAKTCAGCAATCTAGATAATAATAACATGCTTCAACGACATTTTCCAAGTTACTAAATTCTGGGTATGCTCCCCAACTTTTCAAAACATGTAATGGTGATACTAAACACGTTTCAGCGTACCCCTATTTTCAATACATTGGATTATTGTTTTTCCTCATGTTTTTTTTGATTCGCAACCAATGTTCATTGTTTTCAGTTTYAGTCTATATAGTGATTTTTATTAAAGTAAATAAATATATTGAGTGAAATAAGCACGCAAAGACTATTTCTTTTCTTCTGCTAACCTTCTCATAACTGCAAGTTTGATTTCCACGAGCGAGCAAATTGTTTGATTAACGGGAGCAGACATACCTATTTCAGCAGCCTTTTTAACAGTGTGTCCGTTAATGTATTGGATTTCAACGTTTCTTAGATTCAAAACGTCTTGACGCATACTGGTTGAGTTTTTRCCGTTGATTCCAAATCCCACATGTTTCACAAATTCTACAACCTTTTYGGTTGTCAACAATTTTTTGGCTAATGGCGAATTGTTRAGAACAGGATAAGCTTTATAAAGAATATCCAAACTCTCGGACACAATGGAAGTGAAAAGATCCGTGGTTTGAGAGAGTGGRGCAAGTCCATGGTTTATAGTGTCAACAATGGATGTGACTGGGTTCATGCAAGAGTTAACCAAGAATTTTTGAATTTGATACACCAACAACTCACCATAGGAGTACATAACGGCATTGATATCAGACGATTGCAGGGTTTTGATAACTTCATCGTGTTTGATACTTTTATCATCGTCACAAGTGATGTTTTTCAGGTCTCTTGGTAYTTGRCAGATTTTCAAGTCACCATAGCCAGCATGCATGTAGTTGTAGGTATCTGTCTCATCAGCTGCTTGCCAAACTCCATGAGAAATGACACCTTGGTAAATAATTGGTCTTGTCGAGATATCCTTCCAAACATTTGARTACAATTCATCAACAACACCCATACCATTCTGAACTAACAGAATACGGGTACTGGAGTCAATACGAGATAATAAAGGAGTCAATGACTTCACTGTATCGAATGTTTTAACACTGATAATCAGGAAATCAATTTTTTTATCAGGAATCATTTCAGCAGGAAAAGCACCATTGATCTGGTATTCWAGTCTCTTGTTACCATCAAACAATTTGGTGACATGAAAGGTGTTGTYGGTGTTTTTCAAATGCGCCAATTTAGCAGTATTTCTAACAATAAAATTCACGGGATTAGTTTTAGAAAGAGAAGCGGCAATCAAAGTACCAACCCCACCAGCGCCGAGAACATAAACAGACATGACCTTTTTCAAGCTTTTAATAGATATATTTTTTTTATCTATATRAATATTGTGTATCTAGAAACTTTCCCACAAAAACATAGAGCCGTTAGATCAATGACAAGCGTTACGAAAGCGAAGACGGTATTTTATCCGACGATTATGCGAGAATTGGAAATAAGATTTCTAAAACATGCCACAGTTGTAGCCAATAAAACGATATTTTGAATGCAATTCTTTTCTTGAGTAAAGCACGAGCTTCTATATATATGTGATGAATAATTGGATTACGAATAGATATTAATTACTTACTGTATAGAAGGAGATTACAAAACAACGTTCTTGGCCAATTTCTTCTTATACTCAGCAATGGAAGAGTCCCATCTGGTAGCAGTTTGGTTTTCAACAACAAAAATATCTTTGGCAATCTTATCCAATAATCTGAAATCGTGGGAAACAACGACGACACCACCGTTGAAGTTGTTAATGGCAGTAGCTAAGGAATCAATGGTTGGGATATCTAAACCGTTAGTAGGTTCATCCAACAACAAGATGTTTGGCTTTTCCAAGGCTAAAAGAGCAAAAACAACTCTTGAACGTTGTCCTTCAGATAAAGTAGCCATTTGGGCAGTTTGACCTTCACCAGTTAAACCAAATCTACCTAATTGACCTCTCCAATATTGGTAATCTTGAGAAATGTGAGAATACTTGTCTCTGACGAAGTCAAGCGGAGACTTGGTCAAATCCAATTGATCAGCAGAGTGTTGGGAGTAAACACCTAGCTTGATATGGGTGTGACGTGAAACTCTACCGGCTTGTGGTTGTAATTCACCAGTCATAATCTTCAACAAAGTCGACTTACCCACACCATTTGGACCAACTAAGGCAATACGAGAGTCCATATCAACACCAAAGGATAGATCGCTATATAATTGGACATCTGGGTTAGATTCATAGTGGAAAGAAATATCATCGAAAGACAAAACTGGWGGTGGYAAACGTTCAACTTCAGTGAAACTAAAGTTGAACACCTTGTCAGGAACAACAGGTTGGATTAAACCATCAGCTTCCATTTTATCCAAAATCTTTTGTCTGGACTTGGCTTGTTTGACCAAGTTTGCATATGTACCAGCAGAAGCAATGAACTTCTTGATGTGGACAATTTCTTCTTGCTGCTTGGCGTATTGTTTCATTTGGTTGGTTTCTTGTTCCAATCTGGTTCTTGCATAAGTATCGTAGTTACCACCGTACATCATCAACTTCTTTTCTCTCATATCAATCATGTTGGTACAGACACCGTTAAGGAAATCTTCAGAATGGGAAACTAAAATCAAAATTCTGTCGAATTTCTTCAAGTATTCTTCCAACCAAACACAAGCTTCTAAATCCAAGTGRGCAGTTGGGTCATCCAACAACAATAAGGTAGGCTTAACRAACAATGCTTTAGCCAAAGCGACTCTCATTCTCCAACCACCAGACATATCCTTGGTTTTCTTTTTGATTGTGACGGAATTGAAACCCAAACCAGTCAAAATGATGGCGGCTCTGGCTTCAAATGTAGATGGATCCATTTCGTCGATTCTTTCATATAATGGCTCCAACAAAGCGGATTCAGGACCGTCATCAACAATAATATCTTCGACTTCCTTTTCCAACTTGGCCAAAGTAGCTTCAGCTTCCTTGACAACATATTCCAGAGCGGAATAATCAGTTGGATCTGCAGGTTCATTTAATAAGTAAATATCCAAGTTTTCAGGAGTTGGGTATTCTCTAGCAGCAAGAGATTTTAAGAATGTAGATTTACCACATCCGTTTTCACCCAAYAAACCGTATCTTCTACCGAAATTCAATTCGATTTCAGAGTCCTGGATCAACACTTTACCATGGAACAACAATGAAACAGAAGACATCTTGATATCTCTAGAAGTAACAATCGARTCCAAAACACCGGTGGTGACTCTGTCTGACATACCATCTTTATCYTGTTGAAGTTTCAATTTGGAAATTTCTTCTGCAGCAGTTTCGACGTTGTCTGTGGTGTTTAATTTTTCTTGCTCCTTCTTTGTGAGCTTCTTTTTGGTCTTACCTTCTGCCAATTTGGCGGCCTTTTTAGCTTCTCTTTTGGCCTTGGATGCTGAAACCGACATTTTTCTTGCTACTTCCAAAAAGAAAAAAAAGGTTCTCTTATGAACGGGAATTGGTTTTGGGCGCTAGACTTGTTTAAAATTTTCAGACTGTCACTTTTCTCATTCTTTATTCCATTTTTTTTTAGGCTGCGCTAGAGTTTTTTTAAGCCCTAAAAAAGCATGCACGCACTACGTAAAGGAAAATGATATATATAAATTTGGGAAGGAACATCAGGTCCCTGTGCTGAGTCAAGAAGGCGGAACCTAGGAAGCAATATAGCGTCCTGGACTAGGTATTTAGTGAGAATATATTTGGTAAAAAAAAAGGTTTACGAAGGAAAATAGTTTGTGYCTAGTGAAAAGAGTTTGATATGGACCAATTGACTCAGAATACAAGCGKTGTAACAGAAACAGAAATTCAACTGCAAAAACAAAATTCGGGAAAAGAAATAAGTGTCAAGGCCAAAACACTAACATTGCAATGGCATGAGAGTGGTAGTGCTATATATAGCATCTGCACCGAACCGGGTGCCATTGATAGCAAAAGTCAGCGTTTGGTCACTTGTGGAGGGGACAATAATGTACGAATTTGGAAAGTGGAATTCGATTCCCAAAAAGAAGATATTGACAAGGTTGAGTATTTGAGTAGTATTTCGAAACATACACAAGCTGTGAATTGCGTTAGGTTTAATAGAGCTGGAAACCTGCTAGCCAGTGCCTCAGATGATGGAAGTATCATGATTTGGGAAAAATCCGATAAAATCATCAGGGATTTTGGAAATGACGCTGACGAGGAGATTAAGGAAAGTTGGATAATCAAGGTGGCATGTTTTTCCAATAATATGTCAGAGATATATGATATTTCCTGGTCGCCATGTTCAAGATTTATTTGTTGCGGGTTGATGGACAATATCATACGAATTTTCGACGTCAGTACCGGTGCGATGGTCAAACAAATTGCAGAACATACCCACTATGTTCAGGGTGTTGCATGGGATCCGCTTGGTGAGTTTATTTGCTCGCAAAGTGCCGACAGAAGTTTGCACGTACACAAGGTTGAAATCAGCAAAGTTAACGGCGAGCTTACTCTCAAGCCTACTGTTTTTTACAAAAGTGTTAAAGGTGATATCAATGCAAGAAGGAGCGTGGAAAAGGCTTCATTGACAAAGTTGACGATTGAAAACCTGGAGAGACAAAATGAGTTAGAGAAGAAAAAGGAGGAAGAAACAAAACAGTCCAATGAATATGGCGACACGATGAAACCGCCCCAATTGCCTAGACACAAAAGAACTCACTCCAACTCCAGTAATAGCTCCACGCACAGTATATTAAGATGCTCGTCACCTGCCCAATTAACTGCGGTCATGCCTTCTTCTCCACTGCCAGCCGTTATGCCATCGTCCCCCTTACTAAAACCCAAAGCCACACCTACAACCCAGTTTTTGTACCACGGGGAAAACCTCCAGACCTTTTTTCGCCGATTGACCTTTTCTCCAGATGGTTCGTTGCTGTTGACCACCAGTGGAATCTACAAAAACGACGAGGGCGTGGTATGTAACACGGTTTATGTCTACACACGGAAAGGATTGGACCAGCCACCACAAATGCATTTGCCTGGGTTGAACAAGGCTGCTATTGCCATTCGGTTTAGTCCCTATAAATACATGCTCCAGAACGACCAACCTACTCCACTGTTCACTTTGCCATACCGCATGTTATTTGCAGTCGCTACGCAGGACAGTGTGGCCATCTACGATACCGAACATTCGGAATGCATAGCCAGTGCGCATTCCATTCATTACGCATCCATCACCGACCTTTCTTGGTCTTCCGACGGACGTTGTGTGTTTATTGCTGCTCAGGATGGCTTTGTTTCCACCATTGTACTCTCGGGGCCTCTGCAAATTTTGGGCGAGTTTTCCAACGTGATTCCTGAAGACACTGTTCCGCCTGCTACCCCCATTGCGTCTGCTGCCCATGCTCCAGACAAGAAACGCGCTGTGGATATTTCCCTGCTGGTGCGCAAGAAAAAGAAGAAGTCTACAGCTACACCGCAGTCGCAGCTAACCAGCCCATCCACCGCCCCGGCATCCACCGCCCCAGCATCCACCGCCACAACATCGAATTCACACACCACTGACAACTGTCCATGAGTTTTCCATTAATAGCAATCGTTGTGGCCGTCGTGCTGATCGTCGTTCTCAACTATTGGCTGGGCCCGCAAGAGTCCTATGTGTCCGAGGCCGACGTGGCCGCAGTTCGCCGCGTGGCGCCCCAGCTTTCCCCGGAAACTGTGCGAGCGGATCTGGCCCGCCCGGGCGGCTCTGTGGCCAACACGCTGGACCGTTTTCTTTCCGGCCAGCTGGGCTCGACGGGAGAACAATCCGCGGACTCTACCGCTGCCAGTACCGCCGCCGCCGCTTCGGCCCAGCAAACACATCCACTCGACCCGGATTACGCCCACAAAAAGGCCCAGCTAATCCGCGAGAACAGAAAAAAGTTCCTCCTGAAGCACCCTTGAAACCGCACAGATCTTTCTGCCTGCATACTCCATAGCGAACACGATTTTATCCTATTTATGTTATACAATAATACACCACTATTTATCAAAGTGAACACGGAACTTGTCATCGCCGCGGCGTACTCTGTACACAAAGTCCATGATGGTTTCACTCTCCTTGACATTGAGCTGCTCCTCCCAATGCTGCTGCACGGCATTGGGGAGATCGTCCTTGTTGCGCATGTCGTAGTAGTTTTTATTGGCTTTGCGTTCCTTGTTTTCGAGAACACTCTCGGTCTTGGATCCGTACCCGGTGCCGTCCTGTAGCAGATACCCCTGAAACGTGCTCACGTCCGGAGCCAGCTGGTGAGCTGGATTCAAGTATCTCATGCGGTATTCTCGCAGCTCTTCTCTGCTGAGGTTTTTCATGTTAAGAAACTCGCCTTCGTCAATCATCTTTTTATCTTCCTCCGTCGTCTCGTTGTCCGGGTGATTGTTGTGGACGTACTTGGCGACATATTCTTTCGCTACCGGCACGATGTAGGGCTGCTTGGCCTTTTGTGCACTTCTGGTCGACATTGGTTGTTTCCTTTGGTGTGTTTTGTTCAATGTAAGACCAGAAAAAGCAAGAAAAAAAACCACATCTGGCTAATGAGTTCCGATCAACAACTACCCTCGAATCCATCAGAACCCACTAGCTCTTGGATCTTTCTTGCCAGGATCAGATCCCAAGAGTCAAATTGATTCCTTCAGCTCACCACTATCCAAGGACTCCATTCCATGCAAGCTTTTAAGCAATCTCTAAGATTATACCCCTTGTCGGTGGCCTCTAGATCGTTGGTGGTGTCCATGAAACGTCAATTGTGCACTTTCAACATCGTTACCTCTAAGACTTTCGCATCCAACAAAAAACAGAAACTTTTGGCCACGCAATTCAATCGATATAATTCCATCAACGCATCCACCACAGGCTCCTCCATACCAGACGATGTCCAGAACCTGTCGTTAGAATCATACCATCATCACGCAGATGAAACCATAAATCAAATTTTTGAAGAAGTGGACACTTTTTTTGACACAAATAAGATCATGGAAGCTGAAATAGACGAAGAGGCCGGAGTTATGGAAATTAATGTATCAGAAGGAACTTACATTATAAATAAACAACCCCCAACCAAACAAATTTGGCTCTCCTCGCCAATTTCCGGACCTAAACGATTTGATTTCCACAGCAACAAATGGGTCTGTCTGAGAGACAACCAGACCTTGTGTGATCTGCTGAAAAATGAACTGAACATCATGTACGGGGATTTTGGTTTTGGATGGTCTAAAGAATTTTGAAACTAGTAAGCTAGTTTCATATATATATATATATAACAATGCAAATAACTATTTACTCATTCTTACTTTGTTTCCGTCTATTAACTATCACATGCGTACTATATAAACATTTTTGTTGAAGTCAATTCACTGGCTACGTTCTTATTTAAGCAACATGGTGCTTTTTAATGTACTGATGGATCAACATTCTACTTTTTGTGAGTTCTGTAAAAGTTGAGTTACGTTCAAACGCCGTCCAATTAAATGCTTGAATCAAAATCAAAAAGAAGAATCCCTCAATGATCATACAAGGGGTGTTGACAATTAACTGTGCTGTTTCAGACCAGAGCATACATGACGCTAAAATAACAAACGCAGCAACAACGGACAAAGAGCATAAAACAGAAAATTCATTTGAGCAGACCTTATTTATTAGCAAAGAAATTTTATTAATGAGAGTGTTTGGAAGCTTGGGTTTTTCCAAATCGACTGTTATGCCTACAATGTCCAATAACTCTTGGGATTCTTCTAATAAGTCACTAAACTTTTGAGTTTCATGCTGGCATAGCGAGTAATAAACTTCTCTCAAAACAAATCCGTCAAAAAATCCAACCAAACCCGTGTATGAACCAATGACCAACCACCAATTACTACTCCAATGCATCAAGTTTCCAATTCCAAGCCATACAATAAAAACGGCAATGGTGATTATTAAGCCTAAACCATTACCAACAACATGGGCATAAAAGTCGATACACTTTTGAATCTTATCTCTTTGACATCTAGGAACAACAATCAAGTCATTTTGCTCTTCATCGTCATTTATATCTCTTAATAAAAATTCCAAATCTGAGTCTAGCTCATTGAATAATTTCATTTGTTTTGCCAGGTAATCATTGCTTCTATCTCTGACATTTTCAAGAAACACGGTGGTGAATAATAGCTCGACTGCAATGATTGTGTTGATCCACATTTGCCAAGTATTGGAAAAGGTTTCCATGTCGGGCACCTTTTTGGATCCTTCGTTAATCGGAACCTTACCGCACCCAATCCATACAAAAATGCCAATCCAATAGATTGAAATTGCCGGTAAGCTACCTAAAATACTACTAATAACGTTGGAAAGTTTATCAAATACCTTGTCACTTTTGAATTCAATCAACGCATTTTCATTCATGACAATTTCTTTTTCTCTAACATTGAAATGCAAGGAATCAATTTGATGATTGCTCTTGATCATTTTATTGAGTAGTCGTTTATGTGTCGAAAGTCTTGATTTCAATTTGCCATACACAATCAACAAATTTTCGTTATTGTCCAGTTGCTGTCTCATCAAGAAGGAATTCCAAACATACGTTTGAATTGATTGGCCATCTTGCATCACAATCTGCCAGGTATCTGTACCACCTGTGATGGCACCCCACACAATCCATCCAACCAAAAGTAACATGATGAAAACAAACATCTCAATACTTCCAGCTACATCAACGGCATACCCAATAAACCTATCCAATGGTGACGAAATGTAGTACTCCTGATTCTTTGATGTTTCCTCAATTCCTGTAACATTCTTTGGCCTGTAAAACATTTGTTTCAGCTTTGTCCAAACATTCTTGTCTTTGATGCTATGCTCTTCTTTATCATCTTCAACCACATTCAGCACGTTTGCCTTATCATTGAGATCCAGCAATCGTTTACTAAGTCCTGCCGAGTCATTTGAGAGCCCTGTTGCCATTTCACATCTCAACTCAATATCACCTTTGGAAGGTGGTAACAATATATCTTTGGTATATTTTAGCATCTCCATGGTGACACGTTATGCTCTGTCTTCTTCTCTTTTTTTTTTTTCTCGGCGCGTAGCAGGCGAGGGTGCGCTTTAAATACATTAATGGTAATGCCTCTCAAATGCTGTAGGGAAATATTAAAATAGATCAGAATATTTTTAAGCTTTCTCGGATCAACACATTTTGCTACACGCAAAATTACTTTAATCTATTTATATCACGAATGGCTCTTTCCTATCTCCTTGAACTTATTGTACCGCATGAAGCAAGCATGCCTGCACACACACAAGGAAGGGAACGTTGCTATAGTTTGTATCCATCCTGCAATAATAAATCCGTATCCGTTTATCATCARCAATGTCTTTATATCTGTAGTTCAAAGAACCTCCTTAGATACGTCACTTCTGAACATATACATTTGTGGTGTTGAACTGTCGTAGAAGATTATCGTGTATCCAAGGCTGCCAGTGAATCCTCAGATCAAGCATTTTAAGACCCGCATAACAAAAAAGTTGTTCAATTTTCACCCTAAGGGTCCAGATTTCCGCGGCAATATATATATTTTTGCCGGAACACAATAGTTTTCTGACAATAGCATAGATATGGCTATTATTGACTGAGCCTCCAAATGGTAGCCAACGCGTCATGTTTTTCTGCAGAAAGATAAGTATAAACTACAACCATTAGTTTTTTCATTTTTTTTTTCAAAGTGGATGTAAAATGCTYCATTTCAGAATATTATGACCTTTGTTTGTCTTGAAACATCACCATTTCGCATTCAATCGTCAAAGACAAAAAATTTAGGGTTCTACAGTTTTGAAATGTTTTTCTCATTCTATCAATCAGCTGCTGCCATTAATCTTTGAATGAAATACAAATGTAGAAAAGAGACCGAATGAAGATTATATTTTAATGGTACCAGCCAAATGAGCAAGATACAGAGTGCCAACAAGACCGCATTGTTTTTTAAGGAATATTTCATTAACCGCTGTGATCTATGTAATGCCAACATTTTGCTAACTTARAGTAACWCATGCACATAAAGATTAGTTTAATAAAGGGAAGGAACAATCCCTTTAATAAAAAGTGATTGAAAATGAATMATCTGGRGAATTACAGTTTTCCCATTATAATCTATTAGATATATAATCCACACATTATAAAAAGACTCTAGGTATTGTTTTGTTAATAGTGCTTAAATTTATGATTGCCACAGTTCGTATTTACACAAATCAATGAAACATGCATGATGGTGTTGAAGAGCTAGCCTTAAATAGGATTACTCCTTCRAAGCGTAATGTTTTTCCAAATGATCAATCAATAAGTGCCTTGATTTTGTCAATTCGGTCATCAATTTGCTTCTCTCTTCACTAGACCAATTTTGCGCCTGGATCAAAATCAAAAAGAAAAACCCCTCAACAATCATTGTAGGGGAATTGACGACCAGTTGGGCAGTTTCTGACCATCTCAAGCAAGATGCAAAAATAATCAATCCTATAACAATAACAACTGCAACGATCACGGAATACATACTGGAACAAATGCTATTAATTCGAATGGAAATACGATTGGTAATAYTTTGCTTCATCTTTGGCTTCTCTAACTCAACTTGAATTCCTGCTATGTCCAGCATTTCCTGAGATTCGGTAAACAAATCTAAAAACTTTTCATGTTCGTAATGAGATAAGGAAAAATAGATTTCTCTCAACACAAATCCATCTATGAATCCCATCAACCCGGTATATGTGCCAATGACCAACCACCAATTACTACTCCATTTCATGGTGTGACCGATAGCAACCCATGTGGCAAAAACAGCACTAGAAATCACCAGGCCTAACCCAGCGCCAAGAATGTTAGCATAAAAGCTAATCACTCTCTGCAATCTATTTCTATCACTTCTTTGCACGGTGACTAGTCTGTTTTCCTCATCATCATCTGTCAGGGATCTAAGAGTGTCCTCCAATTTATGGTCGAGTTGATGAAATAAATCAGTTTGTTTTAAAATAAAAGTGTGATCCCGTGCCCTGACATTTTCCAAAAATGAACTTGTAATCAACAATTCAATGGCCGTGGCAGTATTGATATACATCTGCCAAGTGTTGGAGAATCGTTTCCCTTGCGATTTCAAAGCTCCACAACCAACCCATGCAAAAATACCTAACCAGTATACAACCACCGAGTACAGACTACCCAAACAATTTGAAACAAATATTGAAACTTTATCAAACAAGTTTTTGCTCGTAAAATTGATCAATTTGGTCTCATCAAAATCTTCGACTTTAATCTCATATTGCTCATTTTTCTGTAAATCAACATCAAATTCCCAGGTTTTCTCCTCAGAAGAGCCGGTGTCAATGTTCAGATTACTTAATAGCTGCGGTTTGCCTTTTTTTGTGATTAGTTTATTCAGTAGCCTTTTCTCTGTCTCTAGTCTGGATTTCAGGAATCCATAAAGGTAAAGCATTCTCACATTGTTGTCCAGTTGCTGTCTCATGAGAAACGTGTTCCAAAAATATGTCTGAATTGATTGACCATCTTGCATAACAATTTGCCAAGTGTCGGGAGCACCGGTTATAGCTCCCCAGACAATCCAGGCCACAAATATGAGTAAAATGAGACCAAACATATAAACAGAACCAGTAATATCAACCATGAATCTGATAAACTTATCCACTGGAGATTCGATGTATGAATTTTCCAACACCGGTTCCTTCTGTTCGTTGCTTCCCTCTGATTTTTGTGTGTTGTTAACATCTACCTCTGCGACCAATTGACTTTCAAATGATGTGTGGTTACAAGTTTCACCATTCACTCTAGCCTGCGGGCATCGTATTTCAATCGCTATATCTTTGCTTGGTATCAAAACTAGTTTCAAGAAATTGAATATATTTCCCATTTTGTCTTGTTATAAAACAGTGGAAGCAAGGATCTCACTTTAAAAAATGACTGGSATTTCTTTGCTTTTAAACTTCTAAGAGCTCATCACAACCACTTGATCTCACGTTCCGTATCCGCTTCCCAACGATTGGTAGATCACCTTCTGTCACATTCACATTATTTTTCTTATTGATGAGCAGACCTATTGTATTCGGCTTTAGTGGAAATTGATGGGGCATATATGAGTTGTTGATCTGTGTTTGGCATCATGTGCATCGCAAGCACAGAACAGTAGTAAGGTGACGTGAAAACGGGAGCAAAGTGGCTAMAAACTTGCTCGCTGTGACGACAATGTGTCTAAAAATAATCAAAGGCCATTRAMTCAACGGCTTTGTGGGCGTTTCTCAATATGTAATATTGTTATTTTTCAACCGTTGGGAGAATGAAAGTCAGCCCAGTGAGCAAAAAATTATATGGACATATCGGTGTTAAAATAACACCGTGGTAGTTAAAAGAAAAAAATATCAAATTTCTCGGATAAAGCCCAAAAGTGGACTGGAATTGGCTACACGTTGTTTGACAGCCGTGTGTATAGCCGCATGAATATCTAGTGATCCAGTCGTGCCAGAAAAACCAAAAATCAGGCATATAATGGTTGCAGTTGTACGGTGCTATACACCCCCAGATTAAGGATTTGCAGATTGTAAATAATGTACATAGATTCTCCTAAATGAAGTAACACATTCGTATTCCAGKTTTYATAGATTGAAAAATCTCAGGAATTTGGTTGGTTTCTTAAATTTAGTTTTAGTTGTGCTTTTCTCATTTATTTCACYGGCTTTGTGAAGAGATGGTTGGGAATCGATAGAGTTGAACTTTTTTGTTGGCTTGGTTTCCGTCGAAACACGTGGTATATGTGCTGTATTCTCAGTAGCATGTGGAGCASTATCCCTCTGTGTCAGTGGATTGGAAATGCTACTTGGCTTGAGATATTCCATCTCGTGTTCTGGAATTGTTGTAATATCAGATACTTTCTCAGATCCAGAAGCACCCGGCCTAGTGAACAGAGATTCTTGAGCAGGAACATTTTCTACCATTGAACCAGATCCCGATCCATCATCGTATATTTCGGATTGGAATTGGTGTGTCTTTAATTCACCTTGAGGATAAGTCTCTGAACGGCCATTGGCGGAAGTTGAAACGGTTTCACCACGACCAGAATTTGATCCCCTGAAATCTTGCGACTGTTTGAAGGTACCCTGAGAATCAGTTGAATTCCTTGCGTTATGTTTGAAAACACCATCGCCGTTGGACATATTAGGCGACTGGCTATTTCTATTTTTTCCAAAATGAAATAATCGTAATTTCCCTTTGGAAGATTTTTCCGAAATGGATCCATCAACGCTCTTTCTACGGCTCAATTCTTGTTGGTTAGTATTCAACTGTGTTTTCTGTCTTGTCTCTAATTCCTGTCTTTCTTTCAACTGTTGTTGGTCAAGCATCATTTGCTGCTGTTTTTGTCTAGCTTCCAGCTCTTGCAACTCTTTTCCAAGCTCAACCTGAGGGTTGATAGGCATCTTGGMAACTTTGGCATCTACGTCTTGCTGCATTTTCTTCAGCAACGGGGAACCAGGAGAGAAGTTTGCAGCAAGTTTCCTTTCGTCTGCCAATCTTTTATTTTGCTCCTTTTGATTTTTCTTGAACATCTTTTTCAGGTTATTTGATTCCTCAACATCAATATTTCTACCCTTGGGTATATTTCCATCACGAAGAGAATGAATACGAAAACCTTTCCCGGTAGCATTGGATTTATAACCACCAGCAGTCTGTGGAATTTGGTTAGTTTTAGACGCACTAGCTGCGCCAATGGTATTGTCAGGTGAATCAACTTTTTGGTTGGCGACAAAACGTTGATCACCATATGGTTCAACTGGATCTCTGATTGTACCGTCCTTATTTAACCGATCGCCATAAACTTTTTGCTGTGCAATCCTAATAGCAGCAGCGTAAATATCTGCTTCTGAAGTTTCTTGCTTCTTGTTCTGACGTTGTTGAACAGGTTCATCAGCTCTAAATTGAGCTGATGAACTTTGAGATGATGGACTATTCACGATTGAGGATGCAGAACTGTTTTTTAAGGCASATTTCAATTTTCTTGGTTCCTTCAATTTGTTTGCTGAAAATGTAGATGAATTTTCTGGAAGCTTGTCAACATCATACAACTTAACAGATACTGGTTTCGGTGAACTCAAGTTCTTGTCAGCTTTAAGAACTTCATGGACTTGGGAATTGTTTCCATTATTATAAGCTAAATTTCGATACGTGTGATTTGCTCCTGATGTTGAGTTGGCGGTGCCCTTTTGGATAATGCCCAAAGCATTAACATCATAAATATCGGTAACAGCTTCAGGTTCTGGTGAAATGGTTTCTCTGGCTTCGCTATAATATTCTTCCGTATTTACTGTAGATATACTTTTGGAAGATCGCAACTGATTATCAAATGATGGCCTGCTTGAGCCGAGGTTTTTTGAACTGTCCGTTTTCAATTCCGTTTGGGTCGAGTTTGCAGAGATGGCATGGATGCTGTCATAGTTATCGGTGACCTCGACAATTTCGGATAATCTTTTTTGTGCTTTTGTCTTGAATGAATCGTCATGTTCCATGTTAGGAGCTACCAGCACCACCTCATTGTCAAATTCACTTTTCAAATTAGTAGCCTTCACTGGTGAAACGATGTGCACTTGTCTATTGTCAATTTTTTGGTAATTGAGATCGACTTTATCGGGATTACTAAAATTATCAAATTGATCATCGTCCATGTTCCTAGGGGTTGTAAGATGTTCAGATTCACCTGGAGAATACTTGTCGTGATGAACATGTGGAGAGTTTGAGAAACGGATTTGTTTTTGTTGTTCTTTGGTTTTTGATGATTGTTTCTTCAATGGTTGGCTCTGAGGAGATGCATGCGCCAAACTTTGATTATTGACTTGCCACGATTTGCGTGGCGAACTATATTGTGCATTTTCAGTGGGGTATGTTGGTGAATTATAAGACATTGTTAACGCGGCAGCAGCTGCGGCTGCTGCCGAAACATTTCCGTTCTGGGTTGTTTGAGAATAAACATCTTCCTCCAAATCAGTTGCATCATAATGATAGTCAAAATCTTCGATATTGTGATCTTGATCAAAATCTTCCAACTCTGCTAATTCTTCCAATTCTGCATCTTCATCAATGGCATCTTCAATTCCAACCGGCTGGATGATGGTTTTTCTTACAATTTTGACATCACCACGCTGTTCAATTGTTGTAGTTGTTATTGAACGCGTGCGTCCATCTTGGTCTGTTTCTTTTGTAGTTTTAATAATCTTGGTATGAGAAGCGTTCGAAGTTAAAGAATTGGATCTCGAGCCAACCCTTGAATTTGCAGCCGAGCCTACCCGTGAAACATGACGGTGATTGCCAGTCAAAGAGTTGGTTCGAGAAGGTCTTTGATTCATATTCAAAGTCAGAGAATTATTTCTTGAGTATTGTTTAGGAATAGCAGTCCTGGAACTGCCAGTCAATGACATTGATCTTGCATTGACACGCTGGTTCCCTGTGTACATATTTGAGCGCAAAGACATGGACCTTGATGGTTGAGAAGATGATTGGGGTCTAAAAGACCGACTACTCAGGGACATTGTTCTTTCTGCTCCATTTTGGCTTGCATATGCAGGGCCTTGCAAACCCGTGGCTGAAATGCTATTCATGTATCTTCTATTGGTGGCGCTATTTGCAGCACTGAAAGATTGATACGAATTGCCTGGTAATCCGTTCTGATAATATCCACCATCAGCCTAGCAAAAAAGTGTTAAAAGAAATTCCATGTTAGTATTACTTCTTTCAATGAACTGATTATCTGATCGCAATAACATACCCGTGATGAAGGACCCTTAGAAAAAAAATCCTTGAACCCCATACTGCTTTAATGTTTGAACAGTTCTTGCAACTTCTTTTCCTGTACCAATGGTCTCCACTCTTTTTAAACAAAAACTTGAGCAGAAAAACACAGCCCAGCAGGAAAAGCAAACACACTAATCAAAAGACACACTTCATTCATCTTGCATGCAGGCGCGCGCGCAGCCCTGTATGCGCAGCTGCATATTTTTTTTCTTCTTCGAGATTCAACCTAAAATTAAAATAGCGATAGCAAATTTGGAATGTTCCTTGATACAGAAACGATTGTTGTACGGACATCAGGAAATTGAACATCGCATCTTATAAGCGCCATTGAGTTACTTTTAAATTTTACATAATCTATAGACTAGGTGCTCTGTCTATTCCATTCTATTTTCTTCTATTCTATTCTATTCTATTCCAAGGCTGGGTATGGAATACGCCAAGCCCGGTTTTGGGGAATCTGTTGATATAGCAGCTGGCTCTGGAATTTGAGGGTTGCTAGATGAAGAGTTTGGGTTTGTGAAAGTTCCACCTGTACGTAGTTTGACCAGTTCAGACAGACCCGTTGACTGGAATGTTTGGTTGCGGGACTCCTTTAGCTCCTTGATATTGACAGGTCGTGATGTTCTAATACTACTCCAACCGCTGCGTATGCTTCGCTGTCCACCTCCGTTCATGCTAACGGCATTTCTATTCAAATATCTGCCCGGAGCCAGAAAAATTGAATCATTCAAACTGTTAATCGAGTCAAAAGTGGAGTCATGGCTGGAAATATGACCGTCGCTGACATCACCGGTCATTCCAGTTGTGATTTGACCGTTGCTACTGCCATTCAATAACCCATCTGCAGTAGAAGTGCGAGTAGACGCAGAATTAAATACACTGCCTTTATTCTCAGATGATGTTGGTAAGTTTAAGGAAGCAACGCTAGTACTAGCGGACATGAGGATGTTTATATTGTTAAACCTTGGGAGCATCCTATCCATGCTCATTGGTGGTTGATCAATATTGATTCTGTTTAACCAAGTATTCACATTTGAGATATTGTTCAGTATTTGTAAAAGCAATGTCAATTCCAAGGGAGTAGAATCTCTATCGCTGGATGGTTGATACAACAGATATTCGGGCCAAACCTTGTTGCTTTGCAATGCAGCAATTTTAGCATCAATGGTGCTTGCTAATTCTCTAGCATCTGGTCCTATTTGTGAAGATGACAAACCCAAAATTAATAGCGAGAGAGTGTATTTGAAATCATCAACCTTTGAAAGCCACAAGTTTGAAAATTTCATGTAATTCATAAGAAAGTTTAGTTTAAAACAGTTGACCATTGTAGATGTTGTCATCGATACTTGAGCCTTAATTTCATCCGTTGACTCTTCAACTATGTTGCCAAGAGACTCCAAAAATAAACACAAATTATTATCGATGCTATTGACAATAATAGATTCTATGTTAGGGGAAGAATAATTCTCTTGGTTTTGTAGGTAAAAATCATTAAGTAAACTCAACCATTTGAATTGAAGCTGTTCCTTCGCAGAAGGATAATCATTAAAATCAATGATCAAGTACAAGTAGTTGAAAGTTGAGACAGAGTAGGTTGATCTTTTCATTTTTACAACTTGATGGTTTCCGATCTCAACAATTTGTCTGATATCCAAAATCACCATTTGAGAGAAAAGATAAAACTGCTCCTCAGTTAAACTTTGTTTGTTGTACTCGGTGTAATAATAAGATATGATTTCCGAAATCATGTCACTCAATTGATTATTATAATATATTTTGGTGTTGACGCTTTTCAATAATTTCAAAAACAAATGTCCGGAATTGGTTGAATCATTATCCAATATCATATTTTTTTGATGGTCAATTATTTTAATAACCAATTCTTTCAGTGGTAACCCAACAAATTGAATATCTTCCGATGATAATAGTTCACATTCAATCCTGACCAAATATTTCAGTAGATTCATATTCTTGCTTTTTATTACTTTTTGGTTTTCTTGAGCAAGAATTATAATCAATCTATGTCTTAATTCTATGTGGGTTTTTTTGGTACAAATAATCATGATATTTTTTGTCCAATGATGGTCTATTTTCTTGTTTAAAACATAGTGCAAAACAGCAGAAAATGACGTGTCTAATTGTGTTTTGGAGTTGGTGTCGAAAAAGGACTTTAAAATGACTGTTGCTAACTCGCCCAAGTTGTCGGTTTCAGTCACCGTATTAGAAACTGAGCTAGGAATCTTGGTTAGGGATATATCAGCTTTAGTTTGATACATCACATCCAATACCAAATTAATGGATTTTGTGATCAAATCAGCATTTTTATATTGGCTGAATACAGGATCAATGAAATCTGCAATATTCAAGGCTGTGTTCAACGATATTTGAAGCCATTCATTTGAGTTGTTTTTTTGAGACAAATCTAGGAACTGGGTCAAAATGTTCAAAAACTTCGACAGTAGAGTAGCGTCACTTGATAAGATTTGTTTTTGATCACTTCCAAGTGTTTGACAATATTTGCTCAATACTTTGGACGCCAGCTGAGCAGACGACAACTCTCCCATTTTTATAATATCATTGACAATACTGACAACGTACGGAGACATCAATCCCAAATCCTCAGAGCATTTCACTATCAACTCTTGTAAAATATACAGAGTTACACGCAAATGAACCACGCGCTTGTGACTGATATCAGACACCGTCTTCTTCAATAGAAAAGACCCGACCTTTTCCAACTTGGTACGTCTGGAAGACGCATAGAACACCAGGTAGCTTAATTCTGCCTGGTTAGGCTTCGTTTCTGCTGTGTTCAACTTCGGTGACGGGTAGCATTGTAGAATCAGCTTCTGGTGCTTAGGTTTGAACATTGTCTGCATCATCTCAGCCCCACAATTGGCAGTATCAATCGTGGTATGATGATAACACAATAGGTGTAGGAGACCAACTTTTGCAGGTATTCGCTCCACGATGTGACCTCTGGAAAACTGCGCCCTGCACTGGGGAAAATGGCCAACGGTCGCGGTTCCACCCTAATTACTTGCTACAAAGAAAACTGCAAACGTTTACTCTTGAATTTACTTGGGATACGGAGCGAAGCCTGAAAATTTAACTAGACACCATCAGCTTAGGGGTAGGTCAAGTACTTAGAGCTTTTACTAGGGTGAAAATCGGAAACAATGGCTCCCGTGTTTGTGAAAGGGGGTCTTTGGACCAATGTTGAGGACGAAATTTTAAAGGCTGCTATTGCGAAATACGGTTTAAACCAATGGTCCCGAGTATCCTCTCTACTGGCGAAGAAAAACGCTAAACAATGTAAATTGAGATGGCAAGAATGGCTAGATCCTAGAATTTCCAGGTCAAATTGGGCCCCTGAAGAGGATCAGAAATTGTTGAACCTGGCGAAACTGCGACCAAATCAGTGGGCATCGATTTCGTTAAATTTGAATAGAACAGCAAACCAATGTATAGAAAGATATCAAGAGCTGCTAGCAGAAGCCGATACTGGCAATCCACGTTCCATGAGTGATTCGTTCAAATTGACAGGGAATCCAGAGGCTTATGGCAGAACAGCAGGAAGTGCTTTAGGGGGTCTTAATTTACATGCGGAATCCAAACCGGCTAGACCCGATCTGGAAGAAATGGATGATGATGAGAAGGAAATGATCAGTGAAGCTAAACACAGATTGGCTAATACGCAAGGTAAAAAAGCAAAACGAAAGGCCAGAGAGAAGATCTTGGAGGAAAGCAGGCGAGTGGCCGAACTGATGCGACGTCGTGAACTGACTCAAGTTGGAATTAAATCCAAGTTGAAGCAAAAAAAGCATTTTAAAGATCAAATGGATTATAATGCCGACATTGCATTCGAAAGAAAACCGACTGAGGGACCTTTTGACACTTCAGAAGAGTTCAATCATGGGCTCAAGGAAAAGCAAAAGTTTGATAAGTCTGTTAAGCTGGGCGGAACTTTCAATCAAGAAGTGGAAGCACAGAATAAAAAGGAAAGAAGCCGTAGAGAGCAAAATCGAAAACTGAATGAACTTACTTCTAAAGTACAGGTCAATAATCAACATGTTAGTGATGATATAAGATATAAAGAAGAACTGTTGATGAGGCCGAAGTTGAAATTTGGCTTGATAGATGAAAATTTTGATATTGATGAAGTAATCCACCAAACTGCACGTCAGTATAACAACGATATGACTGGAGAGAATATGGTCTTATCACGAAAAGTCACAGCTATTCAGCAAGATGCAACCACAAATTTAGCATCGAAGGACGGAAAACTAGATAAATCTAATAGAAAGAGAATAAAAGAAGAGATGAAAAGAGTTGTCAAGCAACTGGACAATCTACCCGAACCGGAGGATGACTTTGAATTTGAAATAGATGAAAAAAACGAACCTCAGTTGAAGAAGGCTAAACTTTTGATCCAGCCTGTAGAGAAAAGGTCACACATACAAGTGATTATTGATGATGCCCAAAAGAGAAAACAAGAGTCAATTTTGAAACAAAATTTGATGAACAAATTGAAAGACTTACAGATACCCAATGCAATAAAACTGAACCTGCCTTCTCCTATGCCAAAACAACACACTTCAGATAGAATTGAATTGGAAATGAACAGGCTTATTCAGGATGGTGAATATATTCGTCCTAATGACAATTATTCATTAGAAGAGCTAAAATCACTTATCAGCATAAGAGAAGATATTGAGAAAAGGATCAATATGGAAGTGACAGAAGCAAGTAAGTCAAATATTTATGAAAGTCTCATTGAAAAAGAACGGCATACAATTGATTCCAGTAAATTACTACCCATAATTAAATTGTACACAGAAGAAAGTATCAAGCTTGAGAATGGTATTGGACAAAAAATTGAGGAAAAGGAGCAAACTCTGAAAATAAATGAAAACCGTAACAAAGTTAAACAACTCCAGCAAGAAATAGATGCCATTGATGCTGAAATTTGGGCGTATAGTCGGTTTAAAGAGCTTGAAGCTGAAGAATWTGAAATGCGCAAAAACCAAATACARAAAGAACTTGATCATGTGAACGTTCTCATAGGCCAAAAAGAGCAGGAGCTACTTCAAATCTGATTCTGGCATCGTGGTTAYGTTAATTGTATCAACGGATTGTCGATATATAAGTTATTTATACTGTTATACAAGAATTCAATCGTCTTCTTCACCTAAGGCAGCAAAAACGTTATATTTAGGAGCATCTGGAAGATCGATGGAGGTACCACTGGCTGCACCACCTTTACCACCGGAAATTTTAGCCGTGTTGGTTTTAAGTTTGGTTGGTTGAAGTTTGGATGTAACTGCTGGCTTGACTTCTTGAAATCCATCATCTTCTTCTTCGTCCACAATGGCAGACTCGTGTTCTTCGCTAGGTTCCTCTGGAGCGGCAAAAGACGTCCATCCGTCATCGTCAACCACTTTYTTTGGTTGTTTGGCCTTCATTCTGTTGATATAGTTGAAAGATTTACGGTGAGGATTAATTTCGTCCAATTGTCTAATAATTTCAGACACTTGTGCCACCAATGTATTGAATGGAGTCAAGTCCACGCCTTCTGGAAGACATGCGTATTTTCTACATGAAAGCAGTTCTTCAAGGGAATATTTTTGCACCATTTTGTTTTCTTCTATTGGTTTCTCTTGTCTCAAAACACGCAATTCTATTCAAATGTCAACTTCTCCAATCCCTGGCACTTGTTTCTTCTGTTCGAGATTTCATAAAAAAAATGAAAATTTTGGATTTTCCGTGGCGCTTTTTCATGAATCGCTTCTGGTACAGATTAGAGGAAACGTAAATTTTGAAATTTTTTTTTTTGCTAATGTTTAGTTCTTACATTTTTCCTTGAARCTTTGGTTTATATTTGGAACTCCTGTGTTTGTTAAGAGCAAGTCGTGTTGAACACTTAAAATGGCTAAATCATTACTGAAGGTGCAAAAAAAAATACAGAAAAAAAAAGGAGCTGTGCATCCTAAAGGACGTAAAGCACAATTATTGGCAAGAGCATCTCTGAGAGAGGATCGTGTTAACAAGAAAAAGTTGCAGCATGCTATGCAAAAGAGTGAAGATTTCCAGATTTATGATTTTATTAAGGAATTTATAAATTTAGAAGAACAGGAAAATGAAAAGATTTTCCAGGATGAACAAATCAAGAACTTAATACAAACATTTGTCGATAGAGATAACGAGGAATTGGAGAGGTTGAAAAGCGAAAGAAGACCAGGTAGACCGGCATTGCCTAAACAAGATCTTTTGGAGTTCAGAATAAAACAAGAAAATCATATGTTTGAAACGGGATGGAAAATACCGGACTTGACAGATGAAAAAAATGTCAAATTGTTTAGAGCTTGGAAAGGAGATCATGGTGGTTTGACTGCCTTCAAATACAAGTACATTAAAAAAGAAGGTGATTACAATGACACTTTGGCGGGCGATAAAGATCAAGATATGGAATAGACTAAACATTCGGGCTACAATTCAAAATGTCTATAAAAACTTTATACAGGAAATCATAGCGCATGTAAACCCCATGAGAAGTATTAGCTTTTTCAGAATGAATAGACGCAAAGTATTTGTGTAGTTGATTAGTACGATGATTTTATCGTCGCTAGATATTGGAATCCAACTTTGGTTTAAATATTTTCTTAGAGTTTTATGGGCCTCAGAAGATGGTTTGAAAGTGGAAAATATTTGATAATAATTGACAACTTTTAACGGTGTTTCGTTTTCCAAAATTGATAAATTTGCACTCGTTGCACCATCGGAGTAGAGTTTACAAATTTTAAAACATGTCAGCGGCAGATGTTTTAAATCAGAAACCAATTTACTTTGTTGTGCATGTATATTTTTCAAGTCTTGAAAATTGGATGTTGAAGAAGTTAAGGGTATATTGTTCGAATAGAAAAAATTCATATTTTCCAAATTCGACGGAATGGCGATGGATTTATTATAACTCCATTCGTAATTGGTGTACGATTTAAAAAGACTCTCTTCGTGTTCCTTTTTCTGACACATGGCAGATTTCAAAAATGATTGTAACTTCTGAAGCTCCAATTCATCCAATTTGCTCTTATTTGGAATGGCTTTCAATTGTGTCATTTGGGGTAATATTAAAAGAGATTTAGTTTCATGGATTTTTCCGATTTTGCGTAACATTTCGTTGAAGCTGCTATATCCAGCATCATCATCCTCTGTAGATTGTTTTATGTGTGCGATATCTTTACGTTGCCTCCCATCTTTTCCGAGTTCAACACCATTGTGGATTCCTAGATACTTTAGAAACACAAAGTTTCTTTTCATTATTACTCCAAACTTCTTTTTCCCAGCAATCTCACTTGCGTGACGATTCGTGCCTCCCTTTCTTTTTTGCAGCAGTAAAGCCAATTCTCTTTGTTTTTTGGTCATACCATCATCAAGATATTTTTCAAGATAAACCGATAAATCAGCCTCTGATTTGAGATTCTCTTTATTTTTGACTAAATATGCTGATAGTTCACTTATTTGAGAAGGAAATTTATCCACCACCACATTCCATCCTGGTGGGGGGTTTGTATAGTTTGCAAGCTTGGCTTTGGATGTTTCTTTTGATATCACATCACCAAACGTAGTTGTGGTGTATCGACGAAATGTTTGTAACATGCTGAATTGAAGAAAGGCTTTCTCAAAATATATCTGCCTGTCTGGATATCTCATCTCGTAACTTGAGGTTTGTGTCCCGCGTTTAATTCTTGGGAGCATTGAATTTGCCATTGATACTATTGTGGACTCGGCTTTGTAGAGGCAAACGCCTTAGTTGGGATTGTCGGCTAGTACTTTCAATGAATTGAATGTGTTTTGTAGTAAAATATAGAGTATTTTTGCTCTTTGATAAAGTAAGTGGGTACATCTCACATTATTGCACAGGGTCATCAATTTTAGAACACATATTAGCAATGCAATGTGTTGATGAATATTGACCATATGAAAAAAAAAAGCAGAAAGACTAACACACAAACCAGAATTTTATAATACAAAAGTTATGAATATATACGAAAATATAGAGCTATGATAATAAAGAAATATATTGTCGTTTGCGTTTCAAAAATAAATGATTGTGTATGTATAATTAAACGAAATGTTTGGATTGTAAATATTTGATTTTTGTTTTTTTTTTTTGTTGACAGCTTCATCTGTCAACTTTAATTATAGATAAAATGCATAAATGAAAATTGGTATGGAATTATCGTAAGCCAAATTAATCTTTTTTACCGAACCCCAAAAATCCTCTCTTTTTTTTCTTGTCGCCTGAACTCTTGGATCCATTATTTTGTGGTACGTATGCAGGTGTTGGAGCAGGAGTCGGTTCAGGTACAGGTACCAAATCCTTTTGCTGCAATTGAGTGGTCGAATTGGATTGGGTGGAAGGAGGGGTTGGTGTTTTCTGTTTCAGATTTGTAGATGATAATCCAGATGTTGATCCATTCAGCTTTATGTTTCCCATACCATTGTTACCATTGATGCTAGTGTTACCATTAATACCATTTTGTCCATTCATCATATCAGAAGAGGGATGATGCTGAGACATTTGTTGCTGTTGCATCATGAAGTTTGAGGACGAGTTTGGTCTTCTCAAGTTCGTCATAGATGGTTGAGACATGCTCATTCTTTGTTGACCTTGTAACTGAGGCTGACTTGAATTTGCATGCAGTTGCGGTGGAATCATTGAAAGACGAGATTTGTTGGTTGAGTCGGCGTAGCCGCCAATGGTTGAATTAGTTAAAACAGCAGTACTTTTTCTTGAAGACTTTCTTGATGTTGGTTTAAATTGTCTTTGTTGATTAAAGGAGTTATCGTAGCTATTGTTAGGGTTGAATGAAGCACGAGATGCATTATTAGAAACAAAGGATAAATCGTCTCTCACCGCTTGTGGTTGATGATTTAATTGAGACGCAGAATATGAATGAAAGTTTGGAGCATAACTTCTCCGTTGTTGTTGTCTCTGTTGTGGTGGCATCTGTTGGTTTTGATAATAGCCTGCTTGCTGTTGAGCACCTCCCATCGGATGATCTTGTGGTTGTTGTGGAACCAAAGAAGAATTACCTTGCTGCTGGAATATTGGCTGATTATATGGCAAGCCTTGAGAGGGCAGACCATGCGGTAAATTTTGTTGCGGCATATAATGAGGGGAAGCAATACCATTTGGAGCAAAAGCAGGTTGCAGCTGAGAGTTTGGTACGCTTTTTTGTTGAGTCAAAGGAGGTGTCTTGTTCGAAAGAGTGTATTGATTAGTTAACTCTGACAATTCTTCCATCTCAGCATCAATCTGTGGATCAGTTGAAGAACGCTTGATTACAGTGTCCATTGGTTTTGGAGGAGAGGTAACGATGTTAGTGGTATTTAAAGAAGCATTTGCCAATTGTTGCTTCAAAGATGATACTTGTTTTTGTAATGCAATGATTTGTTCCTGACTTGCCGAGTCGGCAACAACCTGTTGTTGTAATGATTTTGATTCCACGGATTCTTTTCTCTGCCAAAAATGAGAATTGGTATTATTGTTATTGAATTGTGACATGATGGCATACAGGAATTCCAAATAAGGAGTTTTAACGTGATAATCATCAGCAATTAATATTGGTTGCAGCAACAATAAGTCTAAAAATAATTGATTTTGGTTGAAAAAATCATAGTATAGTTTTGGGGCCTCTGAGCAATCTTTAGATAAAGGCACGACAGGGTACAATTGGGACAATCTTTCCAATAGCGAGACTTCATTATCGTAAGAGTTGAACAACTTACAGCCCATGGTTTTGATGACTGTGATGATTTCAAAAATTAATCCGGAAATCAGCGGTTTAGCCAAAATTTGATTTTGTAAATCTAATGGGAAAGGTTTTTCAAAGATGATTGAAAGAGGTTCGATTGTTATTTTAGGCAAAGCGAATTTCCATTGGTAAGAAAGAAATTCCAAGGGAGTGTTCAATTTGTACACGTCTAAATTGGACGATTCGAAAAGATCTGCCAATTTGTTGATTAATCCGATTTCCTGCGATGTGTAGGAATTTTCCTTACCGGATTTACCCAAGTACAAGAGTTCTGATTCCTTTTTGGACTTGTGGACCGAGTACTTCTGGGGGGCAACCATTCTGATATCGAAATCAGACATGATGGACAAGATTGGAATTTGGTCGTCCAATTGCAGCGACATGTTGACAAAAGGTTCCAGGTTGACGAAATTGGTCGATTCAATAATAATTGTTGGAACGTTGTGATTTTTCAGCTGGTTAGCCAAGACCGCAGATAAACTGGTGCACACGTTCGACAGTTCTTGCAATGAGCCGGCCGAAAGAAAAATAAAGTCAAGGTTTTGATTTGGAGCCACTTCGGGGACGGATCCGAACACTTTGGCGGGATGGAACACCCCGTTGCCGAACTGTTGGGACGTCCAAGAAACTGGTTTGTTGACTTTTGTTGTCATAACATTGGCCGCTCCGGTCAATCTCCAGGCATAAAATGCCACGTTGGGATGGTCTCCCAGCACAAGTAGATCGTACATACTTCTATCTTTGCTGCAGCACGCCACAAACAATTGCAAACAGCTAGAAAAAAACTGTCAACAACCCGAAAAAAACAACAATCACAGTGCACAATAAAATGCTACGTGCGACCAAACATGCCGAACCAAACAAAAAGCCTAAATTCTTCGCTTACTCTGCGGTGACATCTCGATCTGGTCATGGTACCTTCTCTACAGAGCGCTACATTATCTTACCAGACACTGAACCACAGTGCACCACGCTGCTTCGTTCTGCTACTTGTGTATACTGCATTGACCTGATGATGGACACCGACCGCTTTCGCCAACTGTTGGTGATATCCGACAAGTTGCTATGGGTAGCTGTGTTTCTGCGTACTGTGGCCTTATACCCCTTGGTGGGGACCCGATTTCTGGCGGCCGGCATGGCTGACTTCCAGCTGGGAGTCTTGGCCACGACGCTCGTGGCCAATTGGCCGGGCCCGGGCGCCGTTGTGGGCACAGCCCGCGCCTGCGCCGGCGTGCTTCTGTGGACCCATCCCAGCGTCGCTCGTTGTCGTATCTACTTCTGGTGGGTGGTGCTGCAGTCACTGGGCGAGGTGCTAAGGGTGGGCACCCGCGCGCGCTCTCGTGCTTTGATCTTGAGCCGTGCTACGCCAGCACTGCGCGTGGCAGAGCTCATCTGCTGCTGGGCTCTGATGTTGGAGGGTCTTCGCGTCGTTGAGGCGAGCGACTCACCGGCCTGGACGCGTCCCTTGTTGATAGGATTGCTTGTCGTAGGGCCCGTGCTGGCGTACGCGGATTTGAGCAGGGCGCCCGCGAACGCCTCAAGTGGTGATCACGAGAAAACAGATTAGAGTGATAGGTTATATTTTGAGACCGGGTTCTGGTGCTCCCATCATCTGTTGTGTGACCATGCGTTCTAGGATCCCATCTGGAGCTGGAATTTCGCCTGTCAAACCGCTGGTGGTGACAGACGCAGCAAAGCGGACAGCAGCAACAACCTCCCTGTCTTCGTCTTATGTGCAAACCCAGTCGCCTAGCAAAATTCCCCAGCTGGGCGACTACCTGGCTCAGTTGGATAATCATATGTTGGCCGATCTGCAAACTCTACATAACTCTGTATCTGAGCTTAACCTACAAATAGATTTATATGATTCCAAGTTATATTCGCTGCAGCTGCAATTGAATGCGCTGCTGTCAACTAAGGCGTCGCTCACAAGCTCCATACAGGAGTACGAAATTGCTATTTCAGCCAACTCGAAACATTTGGTTTCCTCAGATTTCAACGACAAGCTCACCAAGTTTCAGTCAAAACTTGACGCCCAGATCGAAAGCATCGACCAAGAACTGCAAACTGAGTTTACCCAGATCAAACTGCAATGTGACAAAATAGTCGAAAATGCCACCTCGAGCGACCCCAGAATCGTTTCTCACTATAACGACCGGATCCAGAAGCTGGAAAGTGAAAAAAATGCTTTGCTTATGGAAATTGAAGAAATGAAGGGATCTTTTGAAGAATCCATTTCAAACTTGAAAAAGCGTCTCAATGGAGAAAAATCAAAACTGCTACAAAGCCAATCTGAATCGATTGCTTCTTTGGAACATGATTTGATTATGTCAAAAAACTTGGAAACAGAGCTTGTTTCGAAATTAAAGTCGACCAACGATTCTATACAATCCACTAGTGACGAAATCAAAAACGCACAGCTGAACTTATCCAACATTAAATCTACAATTGTGAATAAAAACTATAGACTTTCCGACCTCCAATTGTTAATTTCAGATCTGCAAAATGAGTTGCAAAATTCCACCACACTTTATCATGAGTATAAAAACTCAACTCATATACCAACCATTACTGAACATGAAAAACTGAAACACCAACTACTATCCCAGAAATATACAAGGTTCAAGATTCAGTCTCAAATAGATTCAATATCTTCAATCCATCCCATAATAACCCCTCCTTATAAAGACCCTCCCCTGTGGCAAGTTCAAGTACTACTAGAACCTTCTCTTGATGGAATTTCTTTCATAGTTATATCAACCACTGTTATAGATTGTGAATCCATAATTTCTTCTCTTGAAAAGTATTCCAATTCCACCAAATATCAARACTACAAAGAGGTCTACATTCAGGAATCAAACTTTCCAACTCATGATCTCCCGTTCGCACAACCTTCAAACACAAGATGCATTGCAATATCATTATCTTCCCCTTCTTCCCAAAAGCGTTCGGTCATTTTGTTATCAAAAATAGACACATTAAAAGAAATGGATTCAATAAAACCTGCTTTATCATATTTAAAAGTCATATTGTGGAACGACAAAAATAACTTGGATGATTTGACTACTCTATTAAAGGATCAACCCTTCATAAATCAGAGAGACAATTATAGGTTGTTTAATAAATAGGAAATGGTTTCAAACTTTTATATATTATACATAATTTTCAATTAATTTTAACAAATCGGTTTTATCAGTTTTCAATCTGTTTTCCCAAACGTATTTTATGAGAGTATTGTGCATTTTTTCTAGTTTTAAAACTGAATAGTCTTTGGTATTTTCGACTAGTTTTATTTTCAGTTCTTCAACTTTGTTCAAATCAACAACGATGTCATCTTTTTCCTGCTCCTGATCATCAACTATGCCATCCTCTTCAGGTTGGGGGTTCTCGTTCGACTGATCATCAATTTTTTCTATAATTCTTGTTTCTTCAGCCAGTTTAATCTTTTCAGGGGGCTCTTCATTGATGATAGGTGCAACAGGAACTTGCTCTTTCTCGATTTTTTCAACCAGCTCAAGTGTTTTCTCAAGATCGCAGTCTTCAACACTCAGCATTTTTCTTGAGGTATCTGAATTCTTCTCTCTTTCCCTTTTTGCAAGCACCTTCCATTCAGTAACTAACTGAGGCGAAACATTCTCAATCTCTTCAACTCCTACAATCGCATGAGCATACATTTCATTACATTTAATGATTCTGTCTTTATCAATGCCATAATTTTGGCAATCTTTCAAGATCAATTCGAGATCCTTCAAAAACTCTTTTGGTTCATTATAAAACCCATTCCATAATCTTTCTTCAATTATATCCAAATCCATATTGTAGTAAAATTTTCCTGTCGATTTTTCGTAAATCTTATTGTCACGTAATTCGTAGTTTGATTCTGGTTTATCAGACTCCTTTTCAAGATTATCTTCTTCAAATAAATGGACTAATAAATGATCGTCAATTATTGGCTTCCTGAATCTCTTGTACCGAGTTTTGAAGAGATCAAGTAATCCCGAAAGTTTCACCTTTAACAAGTTTTTGAGTCTCATATCATTCTTCGCCTGCTTTCTCAGATCGTTCTTGGCAACTTTCGTTTCCGGTTCTTTGTATTGAATCACTTCATAATTTCTGGGTTTTCTTAATTTTCTACTGCCTAAATCATTGAACTGTTCTGGCTTAAAATCAATTGAGTTCCAAAATTTTTCGAAAAAGGCTTTACGCTCATCAGCTGTTGGATTTCTGACTTTGAAGGTATCATTATGCTCAAAGGACATGTCAAATATTTCTTCAATCTCAACCTTGACTTCTTCATCAAGTTCTTCTTCTTCAACTTCTATTTCTCCCAAAATCAATATCTTGTCGTTATTACCTAAATTTTTAATAAGATATTTCAAGACAGATTTAACTTCTAGGTTGAGTGTTGCCAAAAAAGTCAATAAATCAGGCAAATAAAGAATACTTGGAGAAGTTTTCTTTAACTCTTTAAATAGATTGATAATCAAATTTTGAACATTGATACTAGAGTCTTGAAAGATTTTATTCAAATCCAGTATTTGGACATTGAATCCATCAAATTTATTGATTATCGAATTCAACAAATATTTCATCCCTTGTTCTTTATTACCAACCAAGAAAAATCGAGGCTTAAAAACTAGCAACTCGTTTAGCTGATTTATACTTTGTTGAACTTCAAATGCATTTCTATTATTTTCATACTTGCTTTCTTCTAGTAATGATAATTCCTGTTTAATTGGCAATATTTTGTTTAGTTTTGAAATGATCGTCTCATATTGCTTATTCAACAAAGGTTGAATATATTCCGGTAGTGGTTCAATGGTATAATTATTAGATCTTGCGCTATTTGGTATAATTTTCTTGAAAGACTTGAGAAAATCTTCGGGCATTGGTTTGATTTCATTGATATTAATTTTCAGCTTATCCTTATTAAAATATATTTCCGGAAAGGTTCTTTGGATACTATTGATGGCACTTTCAACGCATAAGTTTTTCAGGTCTGCTCCCCCATAACCTTTAGTTA
This sequence comes from Pichia sorboxylosa, assembly GCA_001599115.1. Taxonomy (NCBI): domain Eukaryota; kingdom Fungi; phylum Ascomycota; class Pichiomycetes; order Pichiales; family Pichiaceae; genus Pichia; species Pichia sorboxylosa. Next base: position 2,321,094 of record BCGC01000001.1, on the reverse strand, counting down.
ATTTAGCTAATTTCCAAATGAATTCATCATCCAGTTTATTTTCCCATTTATTCATTTGAATCTTCAAAATCTCGAATCTTGATTTGAGATTTGGTAAGGAGAAATAAAACTCTCTATCAAATCTACCTGGTCTTCTCAAAGCGGGATCAATTGAATCTGGTCTATTGGTAGCSCCAATAATGATAACTTGACCTCTGTTATCCATACCATCCATCAAGGCCAATAATGTTGAAACAATACTGGCGTGAATTTGTTCTTGTTTGGAAGATCTGACAGGTGCCAAACCATCGATTTCATCAAAAAATATAATAGAAGGTTGATTCTGTTTGGCTTCTTCAAACAATAATCTCAAATGTCTTTCGGCTTCACCGACCCATTTGGATAAGCAGTCAGCACCCTTTCGCATAAAGAAGGTAATTTTTTTATTTTGCGTTGAACAAGAGGAAGCCAACGCCCTGGCCATGAGTGTTTTTCCTGTACCTGGTGGACCATGGAATAAGACACCTCTAGGTGGTGTTATATGAAACTTGGAGTAAATTTCAGGGTACAATAAAGGCAATGTAATCATTTCTTTCAGTTTGTTAATGTATTCGTCCAGACCCCCAATTGCAGTGAAATCAATATTTGTGTCTATGCCCAAAGGATCAGTGTCAGCTAGATTGTTTTTCTTTTTTAGATTATTGGTGAGATCATTTGGAGTTACTATTAAGTTGTTGGGATTTGTTGGTTTGATTAGTTCATTATCATTATCGGAATCACTTGAATCGGCATTGGCAAGTAGGTTCAGATTATTTGTTAATGAATTACCATTGTTTGCAGATGTAAAAATGGATTGAACGTCGGCGCCTCCAAAAGGTCCTATTGTAGGATATAGTCTTCTAATTGGTATATTAACATTGGTACTGCTTGAGCCACCAAATCTACCAGCTTTATGTCTCGTGGAAGGACTTGTTTCTAGGTCGTTCAGATCTTCTAGATTTTCGTTCAGATCTGGCGGAGGCAGGGTGTAGTTGATTTTATTTCTATGTCTTAAGTTTCGTTTTGGGGAGTTCAATGGAGAGTCATTCTGTAAATCTTTCAGTTCGTCATCCAGGGTCAGAGTATTATTTTTATCTCTTTCATCTTCACTCACAATTTCTGACTTCAAACTTCTCCATTTGTTTTTTTTTCTACGTGATCGTTCATATGACTCGTAGTCTTCCTCATTATCAATGTCGTCGTCGTCATCTTTGGCAATGAAGTTAGGTTGTCTCCTTGATCTTCTGATACTTTCATCTGAGAAAAACTCATCATCGTCATCCTCTTCTTCCACGATTCCAGACATACGCAACTTTTTGCCGCCTCCTGGACTGAAATCATCATCGTCGTCATCGTTCTTCTTTCTCTTGGAAGAAGTTCGTGTTTTGATTTCATCTGAATCTTCATCATCTGACAATCCCATATCTTGAATCATTTTACTTTCATTGTAACTGACCGTTGACCTACTTCTAGTTCTAAGATTATATCTGACAGGTATTTCTTCTTCTTCCTCATCTTCGTGTTCTGGTTCCTGTGGCTCAGCTCTTACATCCTCTTCAAACTCCTCTGAAGGTTCATCGTCGTCTTCGACTTGGTCCTCTGCAAACTCCCCATCATCAATGTCATCTTCTGCCGCAATTGGATTGCTGTATCTCTGATTGCGAGTCCTGGAATATTTGGAAATTCCCATATCTTGTTCGATTTTCTTGGTCAAACACGAAATATTGTGCACTCTTCTGTCTCAAAAACTAGTCAGTCGCAATGAAAATACAAACCCGTTCTTTCAGGCGAGTGCGAATTTCTAATCTGAATCTCTTCGCGAGAAATTCTTACAGCTTTCACATCCAAGATGTCTTACCTCTTGGCGCTTCAATGGATGTCGCTTCTGCTCTTCTGAGACCATTGGGGTTTGAAATGTTTTAATGCTGGTTATATCTTCAAATTTCAAAGTTGACAATAGTCAATGAAAAAACGGTAACGAATCACACGCAACTTGACGGGTGTCCAAAAAAAGCTGAAATGTTTGCTACAATCCCTCCATGCTTGCATGCATGGATTGATTTGCAAAAATATTTGATCAAAACTAGAAATTCAAATTAGATAAAATACGTAAAAAAGTAAAAGAAAGTAAAAAAAAGTAAATAAAGTAATCAATACTCGAACTGAAGAATGTTGTAGATAAATTCTAAGGCTAAATAGTTCCCGAGAAGTATGTAATAATCAGTCTTCAATGTTCTTTTCAAGAGTACTGAAGGACATGAATGTCGGGTTCCTTTCCAAATCCTCTTCCGGATTGTGGGCTTTTTCACCCTTGAAGTACTGTCTCTTACCAAACTTGTAAAGTTCTGCGGAAACAAAAAATAGCAATGTTGACAAAAAAGCCCAGGCCCACCCAGTGCTGATTCCATCTTGTAAGAAAACATAATCATTGATCACTGGAATGTAAATAGTTGGAATTAAACTGACAAATCCCAAAATAACTGACCAAAAAAGAAATTGATTTGACCATAAGTCCTTCATCCATTGGGTCCAGAGGTTATCGGCTTCAGGATGCATCAAAAATAGTGACTTTCTAGTATGAACCACCTCCCATGCTAATATCAAGGCACACCATGTCGTGGTAACGAAAGAAGCAGCTCTTGCCCTAAACACGTGTGTACAAGTATCTGCATAGTCAGTTCTATTGCATCGTTGACCTAATTCGCCATTTCCATACCCATATACTTCGATGACAAAAGGAATCATACAAGCAGCTGCAATCACAATACCGTACGCAAACATATCAATAACAACTTCCCAGGTGAAAACTGAATCTTTTGAGTCTTTTGGTGGTCTATCCATAATATCGTCAGCAGCTTTTTCGACACCTAGCCCCATAGCAGGAAAGCACGCAGTGACAACAATAACCCATAAAACTTGTATTGGAGACAATGGAAAAACAGAAAAGCCATCAACATCTTTAAATACTAAACCAATAAGAAGGAATAAGGCTTGAGCAACGTTCATACCCAACAACTGAATAACAAACTTTTGAATATTGTCACTCATTCGTCTACCTTCTTCAACGGCGTTTAGAATCGAAGCAAAGTTGTCATCAGCCAGAACAATATCTGAAGCATCTTTAGCAACATCTGAACCATTTTTTCCCATGGCAATACCAATATCAGATTTTTTCAAAGATGGAGAGTCATTGACACCATCACCTGTCATAGCCACAATTTGACCCCTTCTATGTAAAGCATCCACTAATCTCACCTTGGTCTGTGGTGCACATCTGGCAATAACTAAAGGTAAAACTGGTAGCTTGTCAATTTCATCATCTGACAAAGCATCAAATTGTGGAGCAGTCATAACCATTGCTTTTATAATACTTCTRGACAATGAATTGACATTTTCCGGCAAAATACCAACTTCTTTAGCAATTGCACTAGCAGTTGATGGATGATCACCTGTGGCCATGTGAACAGAAATACCTGCATGGTGACATTTTAGAACAGAAGGAAGTGATTCGGGTCTTGGGGGATCATATATACCAATCAGGCCCAAGAAGTGTAAATCACGCTCAATTTCTTCACGGTTAACTTTCTGCCATTCTTGGCCCAAACCTTGTTCTTCTGGAATTCTTTTTGCAAAAGCCAAAACTCTCAAACCCTTGGAAGATAAGGAATCCATATTAAGCTCCAAATCAGAAATTAATTCTTGTGTCATAGGAACAACTTTACCTGTCGCTGGGTCATTCATGGTGGAACATAACTGTAAGATTCTTTCGACAGCACCTTTTGTATAAATTGTTTCCACTTCATCATCCGCAGCCTTAAATACGGATGACATTCTTTTAATTGAAGAATCAAACGGAAATTCTGCCAAATGAGTATACAAACCATTATTATCAACTAAATCATCTCTGCCATAGCCTAAACGGGAAACAAAAACTTGAATTGAAATTTCGGTTGGATCACCTCTTGCTTTCCAAATCTTTTCCCCATCGTCATCTAAGTCGTCATAAACCTTGGCTACATTGGCTAAGGAAGCAGTTAGCACCCAATTTTGAAAAAATTGATACTTATCKGTTCCTTTATATTTAGTTTCAAATTCYTTGAATGGGATCCATTTGGTTTCGACGTCRTTGGAATTATCCATTGGTGAACTATCGGTRAACAAGACTTCACCTAATGTGGGGTTGAACGGTTCATTAAAGTCAACAACAGAGAATGTACCACAGTTTGGAACGTACACTTGTTTTGCAATCATTCTACCTTGAGTTAAGGTACCTGTTTTATCAGAACAAATTGCATTAACAGAACCTAAATTTTCCAAAGCATCAAACTTTCTGACAATGACATTTCTTTTCAACATTTCTTTAGCACCAACTGCCATCGTAATTGTCAAAACCACAACTAGCGAGGAAGGAATCATCGATAAAGCAACACAAATGGCATAAATAGCAACTTCTTTTGTGACATTAAACTTTTCAGCGGCCATAACAACAATTGCAAAAATGACAGCAATGATAAACAAATAGATAGCAAGCCATGATAGTTTTCTTTTTAAAGGTGTACCTTCTGTAGTACCTAGAACATAACCAATGGAATTCCAAATAGTAAATCTAGCAGCATCTGCATAATCTTTAGGAGAGGCATTTTCTCTATCTTCAATACGATGAATAATTGAGTTATCACCCTTTAAAGCTTTGGCAATTTTTCCAATTTCGGTATTTAAACCAGTTAGAACTACAATACCAATAGCTCTACCCTTCGATACAGTTGAAGAAGAGTATGCCAAATTCAATCTATCACCTACTGGAATTTCTTGGTCGTAAATTTCTTTTGCATCTTTGGCAACTGGTAATGACTCGCCTGTAAGTAGGGCTTCATCGGTCTCAAAATTATGAGTCTCAATCAATCTTAAATCGGCCGGAATTGTATCACCAACTTTGACAACGATGATATCACCTGGAACAACATCTTCTGATGGGACAACAACTTCAGAACCATTTCTGATGACATTGGCAGAGGGAGAGCTCAAGTTTTTCAAAGAGCCCATTGTTTTTTCAGCTTTAAATTCTTGTTGAGCACCAATGGCAATATTCAGTCCAATGATGGCAGCAATAACACCTCCGGTGATCCAATCCTTAATGGCAAAAGAAATCACCATGGATATGATCAAAACGATGATCATGGCATTACAAGTCTGGCGCATGAGAATGCTTCCAATGGAAATTTTGCTTTCATTGCCAAGACTATTAGGGCCGCAAGACGCTAGCTTGGAGGTAGCCTTGTCATTAGATAACCCATGAACTGCATCTGTTTGGAATATTTCCAAGCATTTTTCAATTGGAATCATGTAGGCGTGGTTTCCTGCATTTTCCAAGCTGGGGTCTATAGTCATTGACGAGTTGCGAGAAATGACTTGTTCCTCTGAATAATCTTTTTCAGTCGACATGACAGTAACGCAAATAGTTAAAATACGAACAAATAAGTTGAAGCTGGAGGTTGTGTAAGATTTCCCTTGAAAGTAACGAAATCTATTATACACTATATATTATCTAAACACAACGAAAACGGTATCACAAATGAGATATACGTTTATGGTAGCAGAGATAAGGTTGCAAAAATACAAGACTACTTTAGAATGAAAACGTAACCTTAATCGTAACAAAAAAAATTTGAAACCAGAGGGGGGGGGTGCGGGGTTTATATACCATTGGAACCAGTTCAGAAATAGCATATCGAAGCATGATACAAATCATAGAAGACTCATTACGTATTCAGATAAGGGAATGAATTATGCCGAGCAGGGCTTAGAATTTTAATTACGTGATCACGTGTAGTCACGTCATATGGTTCTTGTGCATTTTCAAACGCCTTTTTACTGAGTTTTTTCTTTACAATAGGTGGGTTATGTAGTACATTAGGGGTTCATGGGGTTCATTCCACTTTCAAGTTATCCCAGTTATCGTGTATTAGACCTGGAAAATGTGGGGACCAGATGCTGGGAGGACCCTGGCTCGGAATATTTTATCCAGGGACATGACCCTTCCACTCCGACGCGAATCCACAATAGGCATTTGGGATCGAAAGATATGCCGATTTGCATGATATATCTATTGCATCAAAAGAATGGAAAAGTTTGGTCTCCGTAATGATTGAGATCATGCAGCGACATTTGGGTTGTGGAGTTACAGAGTAGTGTATACAATAGGACATCTAGTTGGAAGGAGAAAATCTTGAAGCTGCAGTATCTAAGCCTTGTGTGGGTCTCGTGTGCCGAAATACCATTTGTCGATATGTGGTTTGAGCATACTACATGTAAGTAGGAAGGTAGGTAGGCAGGTAGGTAGGTCGATAAGCATGCATGCAAACAGTTGTGATATTTTGTTTAAAACAATGTAAAACTGCGTACATGCATCTCGAAGGTGAATGGAATCTACCCAGCGGATGAGTCTTCATATCATGGCCCGACGCATAGATACTGTGGAGACGTCTAGTTAATCGCAGATTTCAGGAAGTATGAGTAGATGTTGCGGTTGTGGGTTTGATGATATTGCTGTATACAGCTTCTTGGTCAATGTCGGAAAATTCGTCGTCATCGTCGTCGTCGTTGTCATCTTCATGATTTGGTTTTTCGGTCTTTTTGTTGTTGACATTTGTGTTTGTAGTGGTATCATCATGAGCCAAATATTGGCTGAACTGAATATCGTGTACAGAGTTGGACATATCCATAGACTGGTTTACACCAATGTTACTGGTGGAATGGCCATCCTCGTTCTCGTACTCGTCATCACTCAAGAATTTGTTCAAATCAATTTGTGAGGATTCTGCCATTGCATTTGTTTGCGTATGCATAATATCGTCAAAGGCATCGGGATGAGTAGTTTCAATGTTACTGTCAATCTCATCATTCTGAGGTTGTGATGATGATGTACGTAATAAGGTGGAAAATCTGGGCGTTTGGAATTCGTTTTCTTCTTCTTGTTCTTCTTCAGCCGCCTGCTGTATCACATCGTCCGGTATATCATTAAAATATGTTGGAGCTGGTGCGCCTCCAAATAACTCTGGTAATGGGGAATCGGCACCATTTTCATCACTATGATCGTAAGACGGTGTCGTGGCAAGTGCTGAGTTTAATGGAGCTGAATTAGATTTATGAATGGAATTGGCTTCTGCTTGCTCAAGCTTTGTATATTTTTCGTTCCGAACCAGTTGAGATAAGTATGATCGATTTTCAATAGCACCTCTATTTAATAACTGTATAAAATGACTGAATTTCAAATGGGGTCTCAATTCGTGGCCCCAGGTTTGATAAACTGAAAGTATTTTGGTTAGATTATTGTAATGGTGATCATCGCCATACTTAGTTCTATGGTTCTTTCTGAAAACTTGCTTGTTGACATTCTGTTTTTTATCAAACTTGATTTGCGACAGTTTCTGGGCTATGTGTTGATACCCGTTGGGCGATTGGGTTAGAAATTGTGACGTTAATTTATCTGTTTTTCTCATGATTCTTTGAGGCCCATCTGCTGCAAGTGGGTCTATTGCAGCAGCTGCGCCTGTTGATGTTGAATGAACATATGTTTCTACATTGGGGTTGAATCCTACATTCAGCCCCAAAATATCGTCACCTAGTCTATCTTCCATGGTGGTATGTGGCCTGGAAAAAAGCTATCAAGGGAAAATGTAGTGTGAGTTTATACGCGTCAAGTGGAAAGAAAGCGTGCCGTTTCTTTTACGCGTCAACCGAGAAAACTACAAGCGAAGTCTACAAAATGAACCCAACGTTTCTTGACAGGTTGAAGCAATATTAGGTGCCCAATGAAGTTTACAGTGTTAACGAGTGCATTGGCACTACTCGGTGTCTGTGGCGCAGAACAGTTGGGAATTGAGACTACCCGTGAAATTGCGGCTTCCGAATGTGTAGCGGCAGAGAACGGAGATATGGTGCAGATGCATTACACAGGTTGGTTGCTGGGCCAGGAAGACAAGCCTTTTGACTCTTCATACACTCGTGGAAAGCCTCTCGAGTTCAAGCTTGGAACCGGAAGAGTCATCAAAGGATGGGACCAAGGTATTTTAGGCATGTGCATTGGCGAAGAGAGACAGCTCACTATTCCTCCTGAATTGGGCTATGGGGCCCGGGGGGCCGGGGGCGTTATTCCTGGCGGTGCCACGCTGGTCTTCGATGTCGAGCTGGTGGCCATCAAGGGTCGCAGCAAGCCACATGATGAACTGTAGTTGTGTATCTCGCATGTACAGTAAAACTTCGGACAATTAGATTATATATAATACACAATTAACGATTGAGGAAATAATGATATAGGGTTATTGTATTATACTCGGGGCTTAGAACAAAGCAAGAGCGGCAGCGGCAACGGCACCAATGGCAACGGAACCGACAGCGTTCATGTTAGCACCAGCGGTGGAAACAGAAGTGGATTCAGTAGAGTTGTTGGCAGCAGAGACAACGGAAACAGCAGCTAAAGCAGCGATGATGTTAGAGAATTGCATTTTGTTGGCCAGGGAAGAGTTCAAAAAAAGCAAGGAGAAAAATTTAAAAAACTCACTGCTGCAAACTTTTCAGTGGGCGGGGGTGCCTTTTATAGCTTTGGCCGCACTTTTTCCCGTGCGATAAGAAATTTTCACGCGACTACTTTTTTCGATACTATTGTTTCGCCTGTGCTGCCGTGGGACAAATATGTTCCACAAATATAAGGGTGGTGTCTCAATTCCGGTGGCTATTGAACTGACCACAGCCCAATGAGAAGAATTGGCGATGCTTTCCCATCCCAACATGTTTTACCACTTGTTAGTTATACATAGTTACTTTTTTGTCTACAATCCCCAGTCGCAGTCCCAACCTGGACCGACCCGACCCGATGCTTCTCCGGCCATCGCCATGTTGCAAAGCCACCACAGCCATGGCCTGGACAACCGGATTAATACAAATTAATCGCAATACAACTGGACCGCGACCAAACTTAATTAATTTGGTTTCCTAATCGGGACTGCAAGGTTCTGCGGTCGCGGTCTGGCCCGTCCGATTCCAGGATGTCGCGTCGAGAAACAGTTTCGCGTTGCACAGTCAGTGAACACAAACGTTATGCCGCGCCGGTCGACGCGGAACTATGAATGATTCATTCGAAAGGTTACGGGGGAAGTTTCGAGAAATTTAGTGGGTCCCCCAGAGTGGCAAAGAATACCATGCTTATTATTCTACCCACGGTAAAGTGAAGCGCGTCTTGTGGCACAGAAATGTGCTGACTTGCCAATGTTGCGCCACACATGGACGCTTGGGTCGATCGACGTAGATGACTGATATTTGGCTTATGTAACGGGTGTGTGCCACACATGCAAAATTCGGTTTTATTGCAGGGTACAATGCATAGTGAGAGAAAGGTGGCAAACGTTGCTGTTTAGAGAGACAAGAGCATTATGGCTGAGGAAATTGCAAAAAATGCGCATTTGGCTGCCACAGTGCTGAAAACGTTGTCTGATGAAGACAGATCACAGGCATTACATGAAATCCGTGACGGGTTACTGGAAGCCAAAGAAAAAATTTTGAAAGCCAATAAAATCGACATGCAAAATGCTGTTGAAAATCAGCTGTCTAGCTCGTTGATCAAACGTTTGGATCTGTCCATTAATGGTAAGTTTGACTCGATGTGTGATGGTATCATCGATGTTGCCAAATTGGAGGATCCGCTGAACAAAATCACCATGGCTACACAGCTGGATGACGGCTTGGAACTATTCAGACTCACTTGTCCCGTTGGAGTCCTATTGATCATCTTTGAATCTAGACCAGAAGTCATTGCAAATATCACCGCTTTGGCAATCAAGTCCGGTAATGCTGCCATTTTGAAAGGAGGAAAGGAATCTTTCCACACCTTCAATGAAATGTCCCTTATCATCAACCAGATTCTTCTCAACAAAACCAAGGTTCCAGAAAATAGCATCCAATTAATCTCAACCAGAGGTGAAGTGGCTGATTTGTTGAAACAAGATGCGTTTATTGATTTGGTCATTCCAAGAGGTTCCAACGAGTTGGTCAAGAATATCAAAGAAAATACCAAGATCCCAGTTCTAGGCCATGCAGATGGTATCTGTTCCATTTATCTACACAAAGATTTGGATTTGGAAAAGGCTATYAATATTGTCATAGACTCYAAAACAAACTATCCAGCAGGTTGTAATGCTGTGGAAACCCTATTGTTTGAYGAACGCTTGAGCAAAGATAAGACARATCAGATCATWGTCTCGTTGCTGGAGAAAAAAGTCAATTTACACATTGAGGCAGATTTTCTATCAATACTGGATGACTCCATCAAAACCAAATATCCATCTCAAATTTTTACAGCTCAAGCTGGAGACTTCAGCAAAGAATTTTTATCCTTTGATGTTGCTGTCAAGCAAATCAAAAATGTCAACGATGCTATCYTACACATAAATTCCCACTCTTCCAAACACACTGATGCCATCATCACCGAAAACAAAGATGATGCAGAATTGTTTTTGAAGGGTATAGACTCGTCTGGGGTTTATTGGAATTGTTCCACCAGATTTGCCGATGGTTTCAGATACGGTTTTGGTACCGAAGTTGGTATTTCCACCAACAAAATTCATAGTCGTGGTCCCGTTGGTCTAGAAGGCTTAGTGTGCTACTACTACCAAATGAGAGGATCTGGTCAAGTTGTCGGTGACTATCTTGGTGGAGGTGGTACTAAAGTCTTCAAACACAAGAAACTAGATATAAACTCCATTCATTTGTAAATATTCCAACTTTTTACGCTTAATAGTCTCTATTTTCTATATACATTAGGGCTTCGCATCTGCGATCGGAAAAATATCCCAGTGACGATTTTTGTAGATGGCGAGCTAAATTGGGCTTTCCCTCACACAGTGAGCTGACTGTTTCTTGTAGGTAGAGACACAGCGGATTAGAACAACATGGATATGGACGAGAATTATGACGTTATAGTGCTAGGTACAGGGCTTACGGAATGTATCTTATCGGGATTATTGTCAATTGAGGGAAAAAAAGTTCTACACATTGATAAAAATGATTATTATGGTGGTGAAAGTGCGTCATTGAACTTGACACAATTGTACAAAAAGTTCAAGCCTAAGACAGAATATGATGGGGTCAAATTTGGAAGGGATAGAGACTGGTGTGTTGACTTGATTCCTAAGTTCTTGATGTCCAATGGGGAATTGACCAATATTTTGGTCCACACGGACGTCACTAGATACATGGAGTTCAAGCAGATTAACGGTTCCTTTGTATACAGAAGTGGAAAGATTGCCAAGGTTCCTTCTAATCAAATGGAAGCTATTTCTTCACCTTTGATGGGMTTTTTTGAGAAAAGAAGAATGAAGAACTTYTTAGAATTCATTGTCAATTATGATGAGAATAAGCCTTCCACCCACCATAGTATCAATCTAGACGTTAATACAATGGATGAGATCTACTATAAATACGGATTGGAAACCGGAACCAAGGATTTCATTGGACATGCCATGGCTTTGCACGAGAATGATGATTATTTGAAAAAACCTGCCAGAGACACGTACAATCGGATCCTACTGTACGTCAATTCCGTTGCAAGATATGGCAAATCTCCTTATATTTACCCATTATATGGTTTGGGCGAACTGCCACAGGGGTTTGCTAGATTATCTGCAATCTATGGTGGTACCTTTATGTTGGACACCCCAATTGAAGAAATCAATTACAGCCCGGATACGGGTAAATTTGAAAGTATCAAAATTCACAATCAGATTGTCAAAGCTCCTATTTTGATTGCTGATCCAACATATGTTCCAACCAAAGTAAAGTCCACTGGACAAAAGGTCATTCGGGCAATGTGTATTTTGGATCATCCAATCCACAATACAAGCGATTCAGATTCTGCCCAAATCATTATACCTCAAAACCAGGTCAACAGAAAGAATGATATCTACATAGCAGTTCTGTCTTCTTCCCACAACGTTTGTGCTAAAGGTTATTATTTAGCCATCATTTCAACAATTATTGAAACCGATAAGCCCCATTTAGAGCTAGAGCCTGCTTTCAAAATCATCGGTGAAACAAAGGATATTTTAATGGGTGTTGCGGAAATTTACGAACCTTTGGAAGATGGGTCCAACGACTCTGTTTTTATCTCCAAATCATACGATCCTTCTTCTCATTTTGAGTCAACTACTGATGATGTTAAAGACATTTACAAGAGGGTCACGGGCCACGATTTGGTTTTGAAGCAAAGAAAAACCGCAGATGAAGAAGCCGAATTAGCCGGCTTGGACTGATTTCATATAATTTGATATCGCGTGAGCAAGTGATACAAAGAAGAGATCTGTCTAATTTATTTGAGATTGAGTTGTTGACGGATGTATTGAAGGTTCTTTATAGCTTTTATACTGTAAGTCATATTGGATAAGTTTTGATTCATACCTCAGATATCGTTAACAAAATGTCAATTTGCGAGATAAGTTCTGAAACTAAACAACAAATTAGAAAATTTAGATTAACCAACATCAAACAAGATGCCCAGGAATTCCCAATATACATATTCAAAATTATTGCAGACACTAAGCAGTTGGTGTTTGAAGAAACCATCAGCTGCACTTTGAGCGAGATTGCAGATGAGCTTCCAGACAATTCACCAAGATTTATGATGATCAATTATGGATACACAAATAAAGATGGACGGTTTGTTACGCCTTTGGTCGGCGTTTACTGGAGACCGTACACGTGTAAAAATGAAACGAAAATGATGTATGCTGGTTGTATTGAGCTGTTCAAAAGGGAAATTTCCTGCAATATGTGGCTGGAATATGCCGATGAAGAAGAGCTTGAAAACTTACAATCCGAAATCCAGAAATAATCAGAAACCGTCTCGACATATTGAGGGCTGTTAGTGTTTATTAAAAATGTGTATACCTGATTTAAAATCTAAGAATTGACAAGGTTAGAGAGGTGTTGGATCAAGACGGGAGTTTCTTCTGCTGTTGTAAATCTGGATCACGTTGTGATAATATAATGAGAGAGTATCAATGTTTAAAAACTTAAAGCGAAGAGTGCCGAGTCCCTTTTTCATTGCTCTTGTTCTCTGCCATGCTTGTATATCCAAATCCACTAAGTCATGGGGATCAAAAGGTCTTGGATGGTGTTCCACAATTCTTCTTATATGTACATTGAGATGATTCAAATCGGGCAATGGTGGTTTTGAAAAGTTCGAGTCGTCGTTAATATTGACTTGGATAAATTTACTTGAAAATTGATCACAGTAACGGAATATGTTTTCGTTGATATTGGAAATGTTTTCAAATGTTAATGAATCTTCTTCTTCACTTAATTGCAACGTTGGACTGACGTTATTTAAGTCGTATTGATCGTTCCTTAAATATTGCACAGCGGTTAATAGAGTTTGGGCTTGAATCCTTGTTAAAATCAAAATCATGAAAAAAGCATACGGGTTGTTGAAATTGACATTGAAAATGTAATCCAATTCACAAGCACCAGGCTCGCCGATAGGCAACTGGATTATTGAAGAAACTCTAACATGYTGCTCATTTGCACTGGGATTTTCAATGAGTTCGGGCACCACCGGGCCATTTATGTGAACAAACAAATCTAGTTTGCAGACTGGGCAACAGGGGTTCCGTCTGGTTAGCCATGGATCAATGCAAGCTTTGTGGAACACATGGCCRCARACTAAAACCCTGATTTCGTCCTCCGARCTCAATTCGTCRAGACACACCGTACATGTTCCGGACGAGTAGTTAGTCGTATYTTCTATCTCACTATARTTTTCAACCGGCGATGTAATATCCAACTGTTCAACAGTKAGTAAATTAGTCTTTTTTGATGTCACAGCCAAGGAGCCAAAGGGAAAATATGAGTTTCCATTGTGTGTTATATGAGGAATGGCCTGTAACAAGGGTGGTAGCGTTGATCCTGGTGGATTTCTTGCGGCAGTCAAAACCATTTCATGTGCGCCCCAATTGCCTCTTAATGTATGCTTCCATGTCAGCAAAAGCAGAACTCCCAGAAGAAGCCCTGCTCCGCATATGACAACAGCAAAAACGGCAGTAGTTCCTGCACTGCCAAACCCAGGCATCACCACTGACTAATCTATGTGAAAATATCTTACTTTTGCTGGAAAGAATATATAATTAATSAATTGGACAGCTCTCCATCAAAGTTTTTAATTAAAACCCCAAGAATTTAAATATATTAATTTGATTCCTCACGCAATATGATTATTAATATTATATTTTTTTATATTCTTATCGCTAACTTTTCTCGCACGGATTCTTATCGCAGATCAGCATCCTCATTTGATGGAGATGAAACAAAAAGTGCATTTACAACATAATGGCAGCTAACTGAAGTGATGTAGAACCATACAGCAACTAGTAGTTACGGTTGGAAGCTAAACTTGGGTAAAAAAAAATGGCAAAAAGATTGCAGCACCCGAATTTCGCATATGGTCTCCCACTACACTACTCAGTCGGGCTCTTAGCGGCTTAACTACAGTTGATCGGACGGGAAACGGTGCTTTCCGCTAGATATGGCCGCAACCGAAATTTTAAAATTGTTAACATTTGTGTCCTGTAAAGATTGGTAGTTTTAAAAAGGAAATATYGAAAATGAAAACGTATATTTCCAATGTGCATGCATGCATGCATGTTTATTTAATATGAAAAGAGAAAATGTTGGTTATTATCTCAGGTATAATTCTTGATTTCAAGAAATTTTTTTTTTAAAGTTCAATAAATTGGAACTTCCAAGAGAAACACTAATTTTTTATTGCCACAGTCTTACCATAAAACAAGTGACCATGTTTTGAATGGTTGACACCACAGCTAAATTCTTGTGTCGTTGAGGGTTTCCAAGCGCATTCAATCCATTCCTTYGTTCTRAGAAACCTTGTRTTGGAAAAAATTCATTTCTCAYGGTGTTCTAATCAATAAGAAATAAAAGCCGACTTTATAAGTTTGGACAAACAGGCGTATACATAGAAAAGATTAATTGAAARAACAATTTAATGTTGACAATTGAAACGTTCTGATTTTGATTACCATTGTGCTTTTTTTTCAATAACGAAGATTGTRYTTTTCAAGAAACATAATATGCTACTYATACCTCTCAAAGTCGGCTCTTCTATATTAATTCATAGCCCCCGTGAKGCGAAAATCAAGTTTTACAATTTCATACACTACCCGCATATAGCAAATCCAAATTTCCGAGTTTAAGAAATGAAAGTATAAAGTTCTCTATGGTTGCACAAATTATCAAATGTGGTTTCACACAATTATAAGGAGCTGAAAACGCCACCAAAAATAAAAGAATTTAAATTCYAAAACTGGTACGCTCAACTATCGAAAGGCTAACATCGATRAAGTTTTTACTTCAATTTCTAAAACATGTCCATCGTGCTTTTCAAAAATTGTGGACTGTGCATGATACTCTCCCTCTTTCTGCTCTCTCTGCTCTGCTCTGCTCTGTCTGCCCTTCTGCTCTCTATTACTCCGGGCTACGAAACCCTCATTGATAAGCCGCGAATATGCTCACTCATTTTGCGAGCACTCTAACTATATAAAAAGGCCTGCTCTTGCCCGATTCTTTTTTTTTCTGTTCCGGAAACCGGACTATTCGCCAACGATGAGCCGCGTTTCTGAAAACCCGCCCCCTTAAGATCGGGGCGGCTCGCGCGAAGCGGACCTTGTTTGCTTTACGCGGGGCTTGCGGAGTCTGCCGCGCTTCACTCGGGGGCAGCTACAAGAGGGCTGAGGCGCACAAATAGATCCCACTCTGTAGTGTAGAGTACTTTTTTGGCCCGCGATTTCAACGGTCTTTTTTCTCCGCCTTTTTGAGTAACGCCGTGGCGGCGTTTGCAGATGGCATGGGCGCGGGAGCGGACTTTACCAGGTATTAGGGACGGACTCGGCGGCTCCGCTCCGCTCCGTCCTGCACCTCCCCTCCCCGCGTCCCCGGAATGGTTTTCTCGGGCTGAGCTGAGCCATCGCGATGATTAAATAATCATCTCATGCCATGCCACATAATGTAGATAGCATTGGGGGAAAAAATTGTAGGGCAAGGGCAAAAATTTTATTTGTCATTTTGTTTTCTTCAACATATTGCTTCTGCTCAGTGAACAACGTAGCTTTTTTTGGTACTATGGAAGGATTTGACAGTGCTAGAATGCACTGGGATCCTGTATCAGATACGTCACTGTCGAACCGCAGCTCGGTGGCTGACCTGTCGGCATGTTTTCAAACACTTTCTGCTCCCTCTGGCTCTCCGTGGAATAACAACAACTCGTCACAAGACTCACTGGGGCTTGGCTCCGGGTCTTCTATAAACTGGAACCCTAATTTTCTCTCACCATGCCAGTCTCCGAACCATCTGGCAGCAGAGATGGCCAGTCTATCGAGCATCCAAAATATCTTATCTAATACCAGCTCCGTGACTTYCAACCCGGCCCTAAGTGGAGGTCTGAGTCTAAACACTTTAAATTTATCCAATACCAGCTCAAATAATGGCTCAAACACCCATTCAAGATTGCTGCCTCAGCAGAAGAAGAATCTCTATTTGAACTTTTCCTCAAATGACCCTTTTATTCCCCTTTCTCTTCAGTTGAATAATCAATCCTTGATGAATAATCAGTTCTTGAATAAACAGCAACAGCCACAAACTCTCCATCAACCATCACAGCAAATGCAACAATCTCTTCAACAACCTTTTTCCCACCATCATCATTCCTCTATTTGCTCTTCAGTATCAACCACTTCAAACCACACCAACTCCACCTCTACGACTTCAATCTCACCTGCCTCCCCAACTAAGAGCCACAAAACCAATAAAGTTCTATTCAAAACTGAATTATGTGATAGCTTTCAAAGAGAGGGAGTATGTCCTTATAATGACAAATGCCAGTTTGCGCACGGTTTGAATGAGTTACACAATTTGTCAAGATCTAAAAACTGGAAAACCAAGTTGTGTAGAAACTGGTTACAAAATGGTTTCTGCAGATATGGTAAAAGATGTTGCTATAAACACGGCGATACCGATGATGGTTCAACGGTTGCCTTATTGCCTCCTCCAAGTATTGTCTTAAAACACTAACGCTGGTTGGTATCCATCACTTACTTTTCTATTTATTCTTTTTGGGTTATTATTTCATTTTGTTTTGTCATTTTTGTTTTCATTATTTTATTTTATTGAACGGTGGTTGTATTTTTTTCCCTCTTCTTTCTCAAGTTTGTCCTTTTTTTTTCTTCTTTTCAATTTTATCTTTTCTCAAATCAAATTGGTTTTTTATTTATTCATTCACATGTATGGTCCTTTTCTTTCTCAACTGCAGATATAATATATTTTATTGGTGATTTTTATAAAGTTTTTTGTTGTTAGTTTTATTTTTCTGTTCTATTATTTTCCTCACACATTTCAATACCAATACACTTATCCAAACTTCTAATATTTTACTATCCTCTTATTTTTGTTTTTTATAGATTTTATACACAAACCACTTGAAAACTAGTAGTATATTTTGTTGAAAAAAATATAATTATGACATTGTAAGCATAATCTATCGCGGAGGTAAATATAACTGGAAACCACCTGATCCGAAAGGTGCTTTTCCTCACTCTCTACCAATAGTGCCACCCCATAATGTCCAGATTTCACAAGAAAATGTTCTCTAGATTAAAAGAATCTGAAAAAATATTGGGCCTTGATATGTCAGAAGATGTTGATGAGAAGCAAATAGAGCCAGACTCGATAATTGAAGAAAAGGGTGTTTTGGGATCTAATGTTGATGTCAATGCATGGAAACATGTATTCAAATTTCACGACATTTATTGTAATGATTCTGGCTACTGTTTTCAGACATATTACACACCCCCAGATATAAGCGATCAAGACGATCATTACGTTATATTTGTCGGCCATCACGGAGCTGGGTCAACGGGATTGACATTTACAAGTCTGTTTGAAAATCTTGTCAGTTGCAAACAAGTTCAAAAATATAATATGAAACCAGGATTYTTYACATTTGATGTTCGTGGACACTCTCAAACGGCTGTGATTAACAAAGGAAAGGATACTGAAAACTACAACCTGGATATCCATACTCTCATACTTGATTTTCTGTTTTTACTGAATAAATTGATTCAAAAATTGAATTCAACTAAAATTTCTTTGTTCCTAATTGGCCACTCTTTGGGGGGTAGTGTGCTCTGCAAGGCTTTAGATAAAGAATACTCCGAATATCTGGGCGTTAATGGGAAATATATCAGAGGTTTGACSATGGTTGACATCGTGGAAGAAACAGCTATAAATTCCTTGTCCTCCATGAACTCTTATTTGAACTCCTTACCCACTTCATTCAGTTCCATTGACCAAGCAATTACCTGGCATATGAAAAAAGGGTTGATTAATAACTTKAAAAGTGCTCAGTACTCGATACCAAAYCTTGTCCACTTCAACGATCAATTGGGTTGTTATCAGTTTGTTATAAATTTGAAAAGATCCAACCAATATTGGAGAGATTGGTTCACAGGCTTATCACAACAATTCATTAACCTACCATCATCAATTTCCAAAAGCCTGATCCTAGCAAATAACGATTACTTAGATAAATACCTAATTATTGGTCAAATGAAAGGAAAATATCAGTTGGTTGTGTTCAATAATCAGAATAGCAGCCTGGAAAACTTTCTAACAACCTCTACCCAAGTGAACCATATCGACTCTAAAGATATTGGACATTTCATCCACGAAGATATACCCTTGAAATTTGCGCTAACACTTTTAGAGTTTGTGGAGAGAAATGATAACAGAAATTTCTTTCAGTTGAATGGTAATCCCCAACTAGATTTAATCAATAAACTGAACAATAAATGGAACGTTAAAAAGTAGTCAGGAAAATTTGTATGGTTTCACATGTATATATATATAGATAAACATAATTAATTATGAGGTTAATCAATACTCATTGTATCAATTTTGCTAGTTTGGTTAGTTTCGATTTTTTTCAAAACGTTCAGAATTTTATGTCTGCCCCAGCTAAACTTCGGATCGATACAGAAAGGTCTTAGGTCAAATCTGTTGTCATCTGGCGAATATTGTTCAGCATGATACGATGGTGTACTGACAGTTTGCTTATGTCTATTGACGCTATAATACCAAAAAAAACTATTGACTTTGTCGGCAATTTGTGTTGGCGTTTTCTTATCTTTCCAAATATGTAACAATTTAATGAACATCGAATATGGACCGCATTTTTCAACTTTCCKCAATCTTCCCATAATACTYAACTCCTCATATGTGAAACCCATATCCGCCTCATCACTTTGAACATAATCTTCTGTGATGGGTTCTAACTCAGCAGTGGGGGTTGCATTCACAAATTTATTCAAAACAGAGTCCATACCGTCAAAGTTTTTGGCTGACCATTTGATAAATCGGATCAAATCTGTTTTGGATATACCACCAATTGGGTTAATGTCAGCTGAGGAACAGTCGTATTTGGTCAAATATCCTCGCAATTGTTCATCAACATTAGCAGAGCCCAAAACCAGCAATCCTCCAATGTTATTTCTGTTTCTAACCCAAGGCAAAAGTTGAGAAAACAAATAGGCCAAAACCATTCTTAACCTAGCTTGAATATTTTGTAACGCCAAGTTTTCAATTGTGGAGCCCCCAAAGATTTTATAGATTGGTTTCTTACCAGTAGTGACTTCAAACAAAGATATGACTGAACTCACTAGTGAGTCCATATTCAAATCAACATGGTAGGAGCCAATCTTGGTACTTAGTTCTTTAGATCTATCCCTTGTTTCTTGAGAGGAGTTTGATGTACCCATGTAACAAGTATGGAAAAGCAGTTTTGCCAAATCTGAACTTGTTTTTGGTAAATCGTTCTCAGAGCATTTAGTTAATCTGATTACATCCTTAATAACTTGTTTATTGTCATTTTCACAAGCCTCAACAACTAATTTGCACATGGAGTGGATWATCACCGCTGTTGCACAACTATCGATTCCCCCTGAGAGTGGAAGAAARAATCCTCCACCACTACAACGTCTTAGATAATCCCACAACCAGCAYGCTGGACCCAAAGCGATTTCTTCTTCAGGTAAGTGGAAATGACATTCCCTTGGCAGAGTTGGTGTGATCGAAAAGTCGAAGTTAACTGCATCTGGTGACAGTTCAATACTCAACTGCTTTCTTTCAAAMACGGGAGACAACCTACTTTGTAAACCATGAGAAATTAAAGCCTTGTAGGCTCTAACATCTTCTAAATCAATTGTTGCAGTTAAAACCTCAACCTCATCCAGTGAAAATTGTTTACCTTGKGCCAAAACTTCTCCATTGCACACAATCATGGAACAGCCATCGTAATACAGCCTATCACCGTCACATCCCTTTTGATTGGAATATAGATAAATACCACCACATTTACGTGTGGCTTCCTTAATTAGAGATATTCTGGTATCCAATTTTCTGAGTTCATGATGGGAACCAGAACTGTTGGTGATGATTTCTACACCATCCAAAGCTAATTGAATATGAGGAGCTTGCGGAGTGAACATTTCCTCACATGTCTCGAATCCAATACAGGTATCCAACGTTTGGATGACCAAATCACCAAACTTAACGGTCGATTGACCGGTGATTTTTTGGATCATAAGGGGTAATTGGTATTCTTCAACGTATTGCGCTTTCAACCAAGGAGTRAAATACCTCATTTCTCTGTAATTACCATCATTGGCTAGAATAAGCTTTGGTCTAATCAACAATATTTGACCATYATATGACAAAATTCTACAATTGTATCTTCTGTTTTTRTGGATGATAGGCATTCCAATATCCAACAAAATWCCATACGTCAACTTATCTTGCAAAATGGTTGAATACATTTCCCAGGACTGTATATAGATATCGTTCTCCAGAAAATGATCTAAACATCCGTAACCTGTAATTTCCAACTCTGGTCCAACTCTTAATCTTGCTCCCCTAGACTTTGCAATTTTGATCGATTCAACAATTCTATCCCGATTACCTTCAAAATCTAGAGCCCATTGGTTAAGGGAACATGTTGCTAGCGTGATATAATGCGACATACCTTTGTTCTTTTGAGAGAAACTGTCTCTCTTGATAAGCGTGTAAGCTGAATTACATAGATAATTTTTTCTCATCTGTTTGAGTCAACGCGCTAGCTCATGCTGCCGGTGTTCATGCACATAGCACACCAAGAAAGGCCCAAAAATACGTGTTACTCTATCCGCCAATTTTAAAGCCTAATATGTTAATAATTACACTATAACGAGATGTTGATATTGATGCTAAAAATATARTAACTGTGAAAATTATCTTATAGATACAAAATAGATGAATGGATTGTCTTGGCAGATCAATTTTCCTAAGGCCTTCTGATGGATAATATTCTTCTGGAGAAAGAGTTAGATTTCTTCAACCCTTGTCGAATGCTTGGTGGAGTKACGTCTTCATCCGGATCATCCAATCTTGTGACTGTAGGAATGCCACTCTTGAGTGAGCCCATCCTGGCTGGCGTATTGATATTGGTACTCATGCTTGAATTTGAATTTTCAAATAKTTGCGAACTGGTGGTATTAGGTGAATGCACCCCCGATGCCATCAAATAAGGTGTAGACATTCCATTGGTATTGTTATTACTCAAAGATGAACCAGTCTTTGCGGCCACTCCAGGTACAGAAGAAACCCTGCCACCTTTGGTAATGGATGAGCTTGTACTGGATGGTGTGGCATCACCTTGCAACTCGGAAACCAGATTATCTTCAAAATTGGTAGAATTGGACATATCAACAATGCCATCATGGCTTGAAGTGTCATTTGTTGATTCATCAAGGTTGGCCAGATTATTCAAATTACTTTGCTCTCTCATCTTCTGCAGGGATTCGAAGTTTTGTTTGGCGTTTTCCCTAGCCACGGCCATCATTTCCTGCGCCCTTTGCAAAGGTACGGTTGGTGTAACACAAGAAGAAATGACTGGAATGGTTTCGTCTAGTTCGATTGTTGCTTTCATCAATGCAGACATCCAGCCCCTCATTTCCTCCTTTGTGTCAACTGCRAAATAATGMACCTTTTGTTGGGTGAAAGTCAAACCCTTTCTGGAACCAGGAGCTGGGGGAACAATCTTGAAACAGTATCTACCATATCCAGCAGTTGCAGCATAAACTGCACTAATTTTGTCTTCAGCCTCAGTTGCTGGTAAAACACGGTGCGAAGTTATATCGATTAGACCTTTTTCTTTGGTATCACTTTCAGAGGTAAAATATGATAACCTTGTTTTATGCAACGTGAARGCTCTATTTTTCCAAGAGCCGATTGATAAGTTCCCTTTTTTAAACATCCAGCCCGAATAATCTGCATCTTTCTTGGACTGTGCATATGTGATGTTACGAATACCTTCCTGAAACGCAGATGTGAAATTTTTATTAGATTGACGAGTTACCTTGGATTTAAAAGAATTACTCTTATTCGGTAAGGGACTAGAAACCATGGGAGAGGAAGTAGATGATTTTACCTGAACATCTGATTGAATTCTTTTGGTTGATTCCTTTTTAACAGGACTTTGCGCTAATTCATGCACGGAGATGGATCGTCTTCGAGAGTCCAACAAACTATTAGATTCGTTCAACGATTCCTTTATCATGTTATTATCATCTTTTTCGTTTGAACTCAAAATGATGCTAGAAAATCTTCTATGTGCTTTAGTTATATCAAAGTTAGATATTTCAGATGGGTTTCTGGAATGTGTTYTATTTTTTAAAACCGGAGATGTGTCAACATAAATTGATGATGCGTTGCCCAAAGAAGAATTTCTGCTATGGCCACCTATGAAAGATGGTCGCTTCAACTTAGGAACATGCGATAGAGTAGGTGCTTCTTTCTCTGGCGACCTTATTCCAAACTTACTTGGATTGCTTGAAACAGGGCTGGGATAGCTTGGTGGCATTGGCGCTTTTCTTGGAGATGTGAATAGTTCAGGAATTGCAAGTTCTTGCATATTCTCTCTATCAACATGTTGTACTGGTGTACTGTAAAGGGATTCTCTACGCACRTCTATTGGGGGCGAAGATGATGAAAGAGAGCGATCAATATGGGAAAGAGGGCGATCCAATTTGCTCAATCCGGTATGTTTTGTTCTTGAACTCAATCTGTTCGGGATCACATTTGTAGGCCCGAGAGTATTGACGTAGGRCATCAATCCCCCTTGATTTTCGGAAGATGGAAGATCACTTTTATGACGTTCAATTGTAGTCGAAGATGAGATGTTGTGCATTGAGTTATCGGCATCTTTTGGTAAGGAATCCGTGGCATCGAATGTTTCGTTTTTAACMTYAGCCGATCTTGATTCTATATCCTGCTTTTCCCCAGAAGCGTATTTACGCAAATCTTCAATTTCTTTAAAAATCTCAAATCGAGTTCCAAAAGATGTTATATCTAGCTCCTTGAGGTAACCCAATTCTAATTCCAATAGAATTGCACCTGATATTTTATGTATGACAAACTTCTGTGCGGTATCTGCATCAACTTTGGTGCTAAAATATTGACAAACTTGTAAGGGGCTCCAAAACATGACATTAGATTTGGTTGGYTGATATTCTTGATCGGAACTATTAATTTCTTGTTGGTAGGGGGCGTTTCCGTCAGATGTATTAAGCTCCTTTAGCGCATTTTCTATATCGTTGACATATCTATTCACACCAGAGGAGACTCTACTGGAGTTGTTSTCATTAAATGTAGCACCAGAARGTTGAGGTGGATGGAATCCACTTGAAACCGATGCATTTCTACTGCCGGCATCACTGAAAAATCCACCATTTGGCGCATTTGGCGTTATTGGTGAACCCTGAGGTGTTCTTCTCGATCTCGACCGCAAAATCATAGGCCKGCCAACGTCCGAACTTTGGGTTTCTTTTTCTCTRGTRAACACCTTGGGGTAGAGCCCTATTTGGCCCGTACTCARGTTTTTTCCCATATACCAGCCATCGTCAAATTCACTATCATCACTAATCAATTCCACTGTTTCACCTTCTTTAACAGTCAACTCATCTGGCAATCGGGCGACAAACGTCTTAATCACAGTATACAACTGTGTGTGAGACTGTGACGCCATAACTGCTACTTCTTGGATCGTTTCCCGTAAAGTAAAGCTGTACAAACAGGAATTTTATTGGGTCAAACAGAAATCTCACAACAACAAAGAAAGAATAACATGAAAGCACTAGTTTTTTAGTTAATAGCGCTGCAAGCAGCGGCGTAACTGCCCGCAATGCGTTTCTTTGCGCTGCGGCACGGCGTGCGCGCGACGGCGCCAAGAGTTTCAAGTTTCGGAGCAACAAGTTCTTGGTAAGAAATCAGCATTGCTCTGTTGATAGTTGAAAAAAAGAAATTAAAACATAAGACAAAATATAACCTTTATTTAGTATAACGAAAGAAGTGAAGGATAATTCAAATATAGGTAAAAGAAAGAATGAAAGAAAAAAATAAGTAGAATGTTAACTAAATGTATAGGGAGAAAAACAACAACAWGCCGGCGCTAGTTGTTTTCTTTTATACTGGAAACATTGTTCAAYTCTTTGCCATATTTGGAGTTGAGTGAGTAAGTATTCACATTTTGAGAGTGGGATGGGTTTGAATATGGCGCCTGTGCCGCATCACTGTAGCCGTTTATATTGGGTGGGACCATGCTGTTGTTGGGGCTCAAAGTGTGAATGTTTCCCATGTGAAAATTGTTACCTAGATTGACATTCATATTTCCCATATTCAAATTTAGGTGTCCATGAGGGTTRAAATGGTCGGGSGTACGAGTAACTCTGGGAGACGGGGTGAAATTAATGTAGTCACTCAAGCTGAAACCGGGAGTTCTGAGTARATTACTTTTGTTAGCATTTAGAAGATGCTTGTTATTTGGCGTTCCTGGGTTGAGGAATTGTCTGTTGATACCTATAGGTGTTCCAAGAAGCGCAGGTTGTTGTGGACTCAACAWATTCCTCTGTGGCGTGGATTCCAACAAATTGATGTTGATGGATGCATTGCTAGCTTTTGGCGTGGTTGGAATATTCAAAACCTTATTGTTGTTGGCATCTTTAGAGATGGTGTGTGTATTTGGGCCTCCYATACTACTGATAGCATTATTGGTATTASCACCGTTGAAGTTTCTTGCTGGCGAGTTGGAAAGAAACAAGAGTAGATCCGCACCCATTTCTCCGTCTGCACCATTCTTGAAAACTTCCTTTCCATTACTATGTGTCCTATCAGGAGTAGTGAACTCTTCCTGTTTGTAAGATGGTGCTTTGGGGGTAGACAATAAGTTCATTTGATTTTGTATTTTTGGGGCATTAGCGATATCATTTTCTTTTTCCAGTCCAGGTGGTGGTAAAGTGAATGATTGAACCTTTGATTTGGTCAATATCTTGAACTGTTTTTGYTTTTTCGGAGAATTTGATTTGGAAGCTGTGCTACCATTATTGGATTCTGAGGCACTGAAAATATCTTGTTGTTTCAAAGGAGGTGTTTTTGGGGGCTGGAAATGCGAGTAAGTAAGATTGTGGTATTGTCTACTTGGGGTCTGAACTAGTGAACCTCTGGAAAAGGTATTGTACGGACTAGTATTATAATTGTATGGACTACTGTTGATATTGTAAGTTGAGCTGGAATTAAAGGCCAGCCCCAAACTACCACCATGGTGGATTCTCTTAACTGGGGAGGCAAAATCATCTGCATCAAGAGTAGATTGATTGTACATCAAGGAATTATTGGARGTKTGAGATCCAGCCGATCTATGGATTGAGGTTGACTTTCTTTTTAATGGAGAGATGTGTGGATTCAATGGAGTCATGGCAGTGAATGCCATAGAATGATCAAAAGCTAAGCCTTCTTTTGTAGGTGTGATAAGTTTGGAGTTTTGAATGTTGGATATTGCGGTTGCTGCAATGGTATTGGAAACATTCTCACTAAGGCTTTTGGATGGTGAACTCGTTGGGGTGGTTGARGACGAGGATGGATGGTGGTTGGAATGGTTAAAATAACCACCATTGGGCAAGCTGCCCGTAGAAGCAGATTGCGGGCCCRAAGTTAGAGAGTTGGAGTCAAACTCTGTTTGGTTGGAAGTGTTTGGGGCAGAATAAGAACCTGAATTTTGGTCACGTACTTTAAGACCGGCTTTGAAAAGTTTTTGCTTCAATTGTCTTGTCATCTTGGCAATTTCCACTCTCTTCAAGATCTTCTGCGCAATTATGTCTTCATTTGACATGGGGGATGTCTCATTTGACGACGAGTCCCGTGCATAAGCCTGAATTGGTGTGGTATTTGAAGAGTGTGACATTGCTGGTTAATTCTGCTAAACAAAAATTCCCAATTTCGTGTCTTGATTGAATGGTTTTAGCACTGTTTACGCAATTTGCAATAGAAAAATAGCAAAGATATTAGCAACGGATGTATATATGTTCGCAATATCAACACACACACACACACAAGATAAGAAACACCTTTTTGGGCTTGTCCTCTTATAAGACGCCAACTTACTATATCTAAAACCCCAACCTGCTGGCGAGACCTGCAGGGGTTGGCCAATTTGCCCAATTAGGAAAGTGGCCAAACTGGGTTTCTCGCGTGAATCGCGTAGCGTCGATCGACTCAATGCCGTTAGGGTGAGGTATATGGCATTATTCCGGGTGTCTTGGTTATTTGTCATCAAAAMTCGCATGGTTTTGTTTAAAAGCAGACTTAAGTTACTTTTCTTTTTTTGGAATCTTGGGTTTTTAATCTTTTGAAAAATTGCTTCTGAGTTCTAAACTACAACAAGTTGCAATTGGATCTTTCCGAATATATATACACATAAAATGACAACAACAGGATTTGCTGCTTCCAATTTATTCAAACCTATCAAACTCGGAGAAACCCAGCTTCAGAACAGACTGGTATATGCCCCAACAACTAGATTTAGAGCTAGTAAGGATTTCGTTCCAACAGATTCCATGTTGGAGTATTACACCAAACGGGCAGAGAATAATGGGGGTTTGATCATCACGGAAGCAACATTTGTTGCTCCGGAATTCGGACTTTACGACCGTGCTCCCATGGTGAAAACAGAAGCCCAAGTTGCCGGATGGAAAAAAATTGTTGATTCTGTTCATGAAAAAGGCACGTCAATTGCCATCCAGCTGTGGAACTTGGGTAGAACAGCAGATCCAAAAGTGTTGAAGGAACACAACCTGCCTTTTTTGGCTCCTAGTGCTGTTTATTTTGACGAGGACTCCGAAAAAGCCGCCAAAGAGTGCGGTAATGAGCTTAGAGAGATTACCATTCCAGAGATTAAAGCCATGGTTAAGGAATATGCAGACTGTGCCAAGAGATGTATTCATGAAGCAGGTTTTGATATCGTCGAAATCCATGGTGCCCACATGTACTTATTAGATCAATTTTTACAAGAAATTAGTAACTCCAGATCGGATGAATACGGTGGATCCATTGAAAACCGTGCAAAATTCATGCTGGAGGTGGTTGATGCTTGTATTGAAGCCGTCGGTGCTGGAAAGGTCGCCATTAGATTATCACCATATAACAAATTCCAAGGCGGTGGCGGTATTGATAGCAGAATCAACCCAATTGCTACATGGGGATATGTCTTGAGTGAGTTGGAAAGAAGAGCCCAACAAGGAAACAGATTAGCTTACGTTTCCGTGGTTGAACCAAGAGTTTCTGGGATTTTTGATGCTCCAGACGCAGACAGTTTGAACTTCTCATGGCCTGACATGATTTGGAAGGGTATGATCATTCGTGCAGGCAGCTATTTGGACAAAAATCAAACCGAAAACCTTTTACGCAATGTCAATAAAGACGATCATACTTTGATTGCTGTAGGTAGATACTTCACTTCCAACCCAGATCTGGCCACAAGATTGAGAGACGGTTTGGAATTAACTCCATATGATAGAACGACCTTCTACAAAGTTGGCTCCAATATCGGATATCTTGACTACCAAAACTATGGCGAGCCTCTGGATCATACTAAAGATGATTTGGAACCAAAGGCTCTTTTTTAAAGTTGCTGGCATTTCTGCCACCCTACGCATTTATGCCCAAATGCTTGTCATTGTTATAGACGCACACGCCATTTATAGATTAATAAACCCTTTATAGACGCATGCAACTTTTATAAGTACCTACAAAGTTATAAACATAACAGATTTAAAATTTGTCATAAATATCATTTATTAGTGCTAAAAACATAAGTTGAAAAATGCCCTAGTGACGGAAACCCTGTGCTACATACGAATCAAAGCAAGAAAAATGCAGTTCGCTGGTTGAAAGAATTTTCTTTTTTTTTTTTGCCGCTACAAGTATAAAAAGAAGCGTGTTCCGAGCTTATTTCTCTTTTGATTTTGCTCCTTTAAGTGAATCAAAAACGACACAAGGAGGTATTTGCCACGATGAACTAACGATTTCTTCCATGTTTTTTCATTGCCATTTACTACAAGTAATACTTACCCTCCAAGATTATTGAACTAGTGTCAAGTTTTCCCTATAGGAAGTTTATTGGACGTCCAGATGTCTCTTAAATGTCGAAACGGGGATACATGAATGTGATTACAGGATAGTCACTTGTCGAGATAGATATTTGCAAAGACGTAGTATACAGTAGCATTAAAGCTTGGTTTTCACACAATTCCAGTAGGTGAGAAAGTCCTTAAATTCTTGGCGTGTAATGGGCTCGCCACTGAACCTCAACTTGTCGTACAGCTGCAGAAAATGCTGCACTTCAGAATCGTCTTTGACAAGATGTAGCAGCTCTCGCAAAGAAAAATGGTTATCCAGCTTCAGCACTCTTTCGGGGTTGATTGTGAGGGTATTATTGTATTTGAGTTCTTGACCTATGACTTTCACCACGTTTTCGTATATCAAATTGTCGGGCAATTCGTCAACCGTGTCCTTGTGCAATGGTGATTTGTGATATAATCCAGGATGTTCTACAGCGTGATTTGGGTTTGCAGACTGTTTGATTTTTTGACATCGCAGTAATTCCAAACTAATGATTTTAGAGAATTTGTTTCCAATATCATCCGATGACGTGGGTATATATGGCTTAGGTATGTCCTGCAACAGCATCTTATCATAAAACAGTCTGGAAGTATGCAAGATTGCAGAATACACAATGAATGCAGAACACAGCACTAAAATAATGACTGTATTAGTAGCCAAGTGAGAATTATTTGTCTTACTTTGTACAATCACATCGATTGGTAGAATAGAACTCAATGAAAGTATAGCTATAGTAAGTAAAACAAAGGAGGTTGTGTATAACCATAAAATACCCCCCTTTGCCTGATGTTTCAACTTATTTGTTATGTTTTTCATTTGTCAAGAAAATAAGACTGTTGTCAAATATGGGTGAAAATTGTCCCAGAAATAAAATGATACATCAACTGGTAAACTATCCGCAAAACACCTRAAGATATTCTGTAAAGGTTTTGTGTCTGTGACAATGCTGAAAGAGAATAGAGTGCTCGATACAGATTTTTGTGATAAAAATGATGTTTATGTAAGCTAGGTTTTAGTCTGCATGAAAGGTCGCAAAAACTTTATGTATTTTACGCGGGGATTTTTTGAGGAAGACACTCAACACTTCAAAGCTGTCACCTATCATGTGATGGGTTTCCATCWCTACACTATTCCGTTTATATCTTGATGATTTGGTATTTGAATTGAATCCAATTAAAACTCATTTTCTTTTGTACTCTCTACTCAATCCTTTTCTAGGATTGCAAAAAATATCACGAGAAGRTAGWAAATTCATAACATGATTGTAGCAAAAGTTAGACAAGTATTAAATGTTGTTTCAAAATAAAARTTTATCCTTTTCGATTTMTTTTTAATAATGTTTTTCTTCGATYTGGTCTCACTCAASTTTTGGAAACTTTCCAAGAAGAGAAAGTACTATGCCAAAGTCATAAACAAAACTTCWAGTCTGTTATTGTATTAAAATACAATGACAATTGAATTTTTTTTTTTGTTTATACACAAAAATTTTTCAAATTTTCATTTTCAATGAATTTTAATAAACCATGAAATGTCTACTCCGTATTGCTTACGTTTCTGTACAACATTTGGCTACCAATCTCTCTATTTGCACAAATTCCACGTCCAAGCAAGTCGATCGACGCGCTCAACCTTCTGTGCTTCTGGTTGAAATTTCACCACTTAGCTCGTCCATTTTTTTTAAATATCAAACGCTCTATTTTAACTGATTCAGTACAAAAATCACTTACAATAGGTTGGTAGCTTGTACTGCTGATTTTTGATAATGTCCGAGGTCAAAAATGCTGCAGATAGATGGGCAGAAGAACTTGTTCCGATTTTGGAACAACTAAAATCTTCTTCAAGCACAGCACTGGAAGTTGCACTATTCAAATTGAACACCATTCTAGCCGAAGACACCTTGAAACTTACTGAGCAAGAAAAGGACACCATTCTGCTTTTGATTCTATCAACTTACAATAGGTATCCATTTTCCAGCAAATTTCACGCTGAAGTTCTGAAAGCATTTCAAATCCTAATCACCCTTGATTCCACAAGATACTCGAAACAGATCCTAGGGTTTGTTGCGAAACAATCAACGGCGCCAAAAGCGATKAGAGACATTTTGACGCTTGTGAAATGGAATAGTTTTGTTACAGTTTCATGTGCTAAAAACGACCAATTTCCGACTCTATTGAAGGTATCAGTTACATCAACTGTTACATTACTTTCTCAGCTGTCAAATTTCAGCGAAGTCAAAAAATCCAACAAACACACCCTTGCTTCAATATCCGCAGCAGATTTTGAAGTTATTAAGTGTTTTACCAATCTTATTAAATCATCACCCGAAAATGTGGATGCAATTTGTCAAGCTATATGTTCAGACAAACTTCCAACGTCTGGTATCATTTCTGGTTTAGGTTTACTCTCCATAGCATGTAAAGACAATATTGAACTCATTCAAAATAAGGAAGACGTTATTTGCTCTTTTGTTTCTAAAACTATATTTGCAACAAAGGTTCCACCCACTGAAGTATCCCTAAAAAAATTTGGCCACTTTATTTCCACAGTATCAGAAACTTCCATTTCTGACTTGATTATTCCAGGGCTAGAAAAGGCTGCACTAAGAAATTCCGAACTCACATTTTCAGTTTTGTCTCCGTCAATTTTTGGATCACTTGACTATGCAAATCTCAACGTCCTTTCTGCGCTGAATTCAACTAAATTTTTTCAGCAGCTATTCACATCGTTGAAGGCTTCTAAAGAACCAGTTAGAATCGGTGCTTCCAAAGTTCTGACTACAATACTTAAAATGAATAAATTTGACAATGTTGATTCCGTAATCAGTGTGATTGTTGACGAAACATKGAAAGTTYTAAAAACATTTGCATCCTCTGCTGTTGCCCAAAAACTACTGGTTGCTGACATTTTGAAGAGTGTGGATTCAAAGTCAACTTCCAATTCTTTGAAAGTACTTGATAGCATGGTTACGTTGGTTTCTAAAGAAAACAATGATATTGTTCTATCAGCCTATATTGAAGTTTTGATTGAAAAATATCTTYATTTCTTATCTCATAATATCAGTATGGACGGTCATCAGCAAATCACAAACCTTATTAATGAAGGCTTGAAAGACAAAAAAGTCACAACAAAGTCTGCATGGTCAATCAGCATTGCCAAAACTCTATCCGAATCCGACATCAATTCTTTGGATTCGGATGCAATCCTTGGATTTTTCAATACAGGAGTTGCTGATTCTTTGCTTTCGATTTATCAAGAATGCGCAACAGCACCTCTTCCAAGTCTAAACAACAAGTTGATCACAGCGGGATACGCATCATTGTCGATCATGCTTTCAGTTTCAAGTGTCCTGGATGAAAATATGAAATCCAAGCTTGAAAATTTTGATGTTTTTAACAAAACATTAATTGATACCGAAACTAACATGTCTTGCTTTGTTAATCCTAAAATATTCACAAAGTTGAACACCGAAGCCTCTCAACTATGGTATGTTAGATCACTCTTTTGTTTGATTCCATATTTACAAACTCCTTCTGCTGAATTTGGTTTTGCTTGTATTCATCCGATTTTATCTAAATCATTTTCTCCCAAAGTGAAACTTCTAACCAAGCAGTTACTTCACGAAAAGTATGAAACTAGTCAAGAAGTTTTTGGTGATTCTATAATTTTGGCAATCAATGATATCTTTAAATCTAATAAACAAATTGCAGATGTTGATCTTGATTATAAAAACTTGGTTTCTATTATTTCCTCCACTATTCACACATTTTCTTCATCAAATAAACAAATTTTAGAGTTTCAATTGATTAAATTGTTGGTAATATACGATCACCATCTTCTAAGAAACAGAGAGAATGGCTGGGTCAGCTTGTGTCAAAAATGTAAGACTGATCCGGGTCACGTTGTCTCAACCTATGCCAAATACGTTGTAACCTCGATATCTGACATTTTGAACGACCCATCGAACAATCAGAATGGACTTTATGATGCTGCCCTTAGAATTGCTAGTACAACGTCTTTCTTTGCTCCAGCTTCAATAATCCCCCTTTTGATTGAAGTAATAAATACTGGTTTTTCAGTTTTGTCAAATCTTGATCTTGATGACACAAAATATTCCATTTGGAAAGGTTCTGAGGGTGAAATGGTTGTTGACATTTTCAACTCCAAAAAAGCCACTACTGTTTCGAAATCTAAAGATTCTGCTAACCTAAAGTGGGAGGAGGAAGTTCGTAAAGAATTAGAAGCCAAGAAAAAAATTACGAAGAAGTATTCAAAGGAGGAACTTGCAAAAGTGAATGAACAGCTGGCACTTGAATCCACTATTCGTTCTGAAATCAATAAGCAGTACACTACCATATGTCGTAGTTTACTTCTAATCAATTCATTAGCGAAACAAGCAGTGATTGTCGATAACAACACCAGCACTTGGTTTCCAGTGGCGATACTGAACTTGAACAAAATCATAAATCATGCTAGCGCTTTGAGGTTATGTGGTAAAATTGTCTCGGACTGTTATCTGAATTTAGCTGATGTTGTTTCAACAGATGGGTCTTCTGACTCCTCGAATATGAGACAAATTGGAGCATCAACTTTGAGGTTATACAATATCATAGAGCTGGAACCAAAATATTTATATAGAAAGCTGTCCGACAATCTTTCATCTCAGCTTTTTAGTTTAAAACTATCGTCAGATAAGTCTTTATTCAATGGATTGACCTTGATATATGTTTTACCATTATTAGTTAGGGTTATTGAAAACGGTAAGAAATATTTGAAGACACACGTCAAAAAAGCTTCCAAGGGTAACAGTGAATTTATTGAAGAATCTCCAGAAGAAGAACAACTTTCGTTAGCTCTAGAAATTGTATCATCGAATTCTGAATTGTTTGAGGACAACTCAATTCCAAGATCAGAACTACTTCAAAACTTGTTGGAATTGCTTGCTATCCCATCGAAAGCTAAATCTGCAAAGGAATGTTTTGTTGCTCTATCCCAGACAATATCTCTGAATATATCAGAATCTGATTTGAAACTTATTTTAAGGTCTCTAATTAATCCTAACTCTTTTGTTAGAGCCACAATATTGGAAGTTTTGGATCAAGAATTTGACTTGTCTGATTTAGATTTCAACGAAGAATTATGGATTTCGTCTTTTGATAATATTGACGCCAATAGAGACGTGGCCAAAACCATTTGTTCTGAATCTGAATTTACTTTGAATGAAACAGTGCCTTACCAGTTGATTCCATTTTTAGGGAATAAAGACAATGGTTTAAGACTCTCAATTGCTAAATCTATTGCAACTGCTTTGAGTACTATTAACTCTTCAACTTTGTTCAGTAGCGTACTTGATGATCTTTTGAAACTTTTCAGAGAAATGATTGAGCCTCCGGCACCTGAACTGAATGAATTTGGTTTACCAATCGTTTCCCAAGATGGTTTAGTTGATAGATGGGAACAAAGAAGTGGTATCGCGCTTGTGGTGAAGTATTTAGCACCAATGTTTGTGGACTCTAAAGACGTGTCAAAATTTTTTAAATTTCTTATAAAGGAAAGAACTCTAGGTGATAAGGAGTTTATTGTCAGGACAGAATTGCAAGATGCTGGTGTTGAAATTATAAAATGTACCGGTAAAATTAATGTTGAGGCTTTGATTGAAGTTATTCAAAACTGTTTGAATGAGAAAGATGAGAAATCAAAGATTCAAGATATGGTGAAAGAAGCTGCGATTGTCTTATATGGTAGTCTTGGTTGTATTTTAGATAAAGAGGACCMAAGAGTGAACGAAATTTTAGAGAGATTACTGAAAGCTTTGGACACACCATCCGAAGACGTCCAGTTTGCTATTTCTGAATGTATTGCACCACTGATTACTTTTGACAGAAAAAGATTAACATTTTATATTGATAATCTTTTTGAGAAACTTTTCTCTGGAAAATCTATTGCATCGAGAAGAGGTGCCGCATATGGTATATCTGGTYTAGCCAAAGGTATTGGAATCAAGGCTTTGTGCGAATTTGACATTATCAGAAATTTAACAGAAGCTTCCGATGACAAGAAAGATGCAGTTAAAAGAGAGAGTTCATTATTTGCTTTTGAATGTCTATCCCAAGCATTTGGTTCATTATTCGAGCCTTATGTTGTTGAGATATTGCCAATTGTTTTGAAAAGCTTTGGTGATTCTTCCGATGAAGTTAGAGAATCTACAAAGTATGCAACTCAAATCATTATGAAAAACACAACTAGTTATGGTATCAAAAAAATGATTCCTCTAGCCATCACTAATCTGGAAGATTATGCTTGGAGAGCCAAAAAGGGTTCTGTTGACTTGCTTGGTTCAATGGCATACTTGGACCCTACTCAGCTTTCTTCTTCACTTCCAACCATTATTCCTGAAATTGTTGGTGTTTTGAATGACACCCATAAAGAGGTGAGAAAGGCTGCAGATGCCGCTTTGAAGAAATTTGGAGAAGTCATTAGAAATCCAGAAATCCAAGTTTTAGTTCCTGTAATGTTGAAGGCTATTGGTGACCCAACCAAATTCACAAACGAAGCATTGGATGCGTTAATCAACACCCAATTTGTCCATTATATTGATGGGCCTTCTTTGGCTTTAATTATCCATGTCATCAACAGAGGTATCCAAGATAGATCAGCGAATACCAAAAGAAAGGCTTGTCAAATTGTCGGTAATATGTCTATTTTAGTCGATTCAAAAGATTTATTACCATATCTAAATACCTTAGTTAACCAATTGAGAGAAGCATCTGTTGACCCAGTTCCACAAACCCGAGCCACCGCCTCTCGTGCGTTAGGGTCGTTGGTTGAGAAGCTAGGTGAAGATAAATTCCCTGGATTATTATCAGACTTAATGTTTGCCCTTCAAGACGAAGACAAGCCTGGTAATAGACTAGGTTCCGCTCAAGCAATTGCTGAGATTATTAACGGTTTAGGTATTTCGAAGTTAGAAGAGATGTTACCTCTAATTATCCAAGGTACAAAGTCCACCAACTCCTTTGTGCGTGAAGGTTATATGCCATTATTGTTGTTTTTGCCTGTTTGTTTTGGTTCGCAATTTGCATCTTATCTTTCAATGACTATTCCTTCAATTTTAGCTGGTCTGGCCGATACTGAAGAAATCAGAGATGTTTCGTTACGTTCAGGTAGATTAATTGTGAACAATTATGCCAAGAAGGCTGTTGATTTACTTCTTCCAGAATTAGAAAAGGGTCTGTCTGATTATAATCCACGTATTAGATTGTCTTCTGTGGAATTAACCGGTGAATTATTGTTCCAAATTTCTGGTATCAGTGGTAAACAAGACTTGGCGGATGATTTCAACTTATCTAAAAATGTTGCAAAGGCTTTCAATGATGCTCTTGGTTCTGAAAGAAGATGTCATGTTTTATCTTCACTGTTTGTGTGTAGATCCGATGTTTCTGGTTCCGTCAGAGCTGCATCAGCAACGATTTGGAAGGCTTTGGTTTCGAATACTCCAAAAACCATCAAGGAAATCATGCCAACGCTTACTAATATCATTGTACGTCGGTTGGCATCTCCAGATGAAACTCAAAGAAATATTGTTGCTGCTACATTGGGTGATATGATTAAGAGGGTTGGTGGTAATGCTTTGGATCAGTTGCTACCTACCTTACAAGACTCTATGGTTAGTAGTGATTCCGATGCCAAACAAGGTATCTGTATTGCTGTTTATGAATTAATCAACTCCACATCATCTGACAATGTGATTAAACATCAAGATATATTTGTTAACATTGTTAAGGAAGCTTTGGTGGATCCAAACCCTGCTGTTAGAGAATCAGCTGCACAAGCCTTTGATTCATTGCAGGAATCAATCGGTAATTCGGCTGTTGATGTTGTTATTCCACAATTACTTGAGATGTTAGACACGTCAGATGGTTCTGAAGATGCGCTTTCAGCCCTGCAGGAAATTATGTCCACCAAATCTGATGTTATTTTCCCAATTTTGATTCCTTCATTGTTGACTCCACCTATTAAAGGTCGTGCTATTGGTGCATTGGCACAAGCTGCTGGTAGTGCTTTATACAAAAGACTATCTACCATTATCAATGCATTGGTGGATGGAATTGCCAAGGGCCTAGGAGAGAAAGACGAACTTTACGAATCACTAACTAACGTTCTATTATCTGTTAATAGCGATGATGGTGTTCGTTCATTGTTACCACATATTTTATCGTTAATGAAACATGAAGATCATGAAAAAAGAAATATTATTTTTGATGTTTTACCAGAGTTTTTCAAAAATACAACCCTTGACTATTCTGTTTACACTGAAGACTTAATGGTGCAATGTATATACTCCTTGAATGATAAAGACGTTGGATTTGCTACAAAGGCTTTCGAGGCACTAACTATTTTGATTAAGAAGCAACCAAAGGAGAACTTGGAAAAGTTGATTTACCCAGCTCAACAAACTCTGTCGTATATCCAATCGGATTCAAAAGAAATATATGCGTTCACTTTACCAAAGGGCCCAAGCTGTATTTTGCCAGTTTTCTTACATGGTTTAATGTATGGTAATGCTCAACAAAGAGAAGTTTCTGCTAATGGTATTGCTATTGTAATTGATAATACTCCTGCTGCAGGCTTGAAACCATTTGTCACGCTGATTGTCGGTCCTTTAATCAGAGTAATTGGTGAAAGATTTGGTGGTGATGTCAAGAGTGCTATTTTGTTAGCTATTAACAAATTATTCTCCAAAATTCCACAATTTTTGTTACCATTTATTCCACAATTACAGCGTACCTTCATTAAATGCTTAGGAGATCCAACTAACGAATTATTAAGAACAAGAGCTGCCAAGGCTTTAGGTACTTTAATCAAGTATCAACCAAAGGTCGACCCATTGGTGACTGAACTGTTGAATAATGCAAAATCTATTGACTCAACTAATGTGTCTTTGAAGACTGCTATTTTGAAGGCATTACTGGAAGTTGTTGACAAAGCAGGTTCCAAGATGAGTGAAGGAAGTAAAACTGCCATCATGAATTTAATCGAACAGGATATGTTTGATGACAACGTTGGAGTAGCAGCTGCTGTGGCGTATGCCAAATTGATTGGTACCTTGTCTAAAATTTTGAAAGGTGACGAGCTTGTTGGTATGCTAGAAAACAAAATTTTATTGAGTGACTTAAGCTCTGAAGATTCTGCTAGATTTGGAGTTTTAACTTTAAATTCCTTTTTGAAAGATTCTGGAGAAGCAGTTTTAAATTCTGGTTTGTTCGTTGAAATTTGCAATTTTGTCATAAACGGTTGTAAATCAACTACACCTTATGTCAGTGACAATTCGACACTTGCAGTCGGTAAATTGCTTTTATCATTGAACAAAGTAGAAAATCTTGACAGTGAAAAAGAACAATCAATCAATAGAGTTGTCAATGAATTATGTGTCAATATGATTCAACCTAACTCGAAATCATTGGACACCAGAAGATTGTCTTTAGTTGTTTTGAGAACTGTCTCAAGATTTCAATATGATCAAGTAATATTACCAAACTTGAATGTTTTAATCCCATCCGTTTTTTCGTGCGTTCGTGATCCAATTCTACCAATCAAACTATCAGCAGAGAAGGCTATTCTAGCAATTTTGAATTTAGTTGATGATGAATCAAATAAAACTCTAGATGACTGGGTGCAATCCTTGAACGGTGAAAGCGTTGTTGAAAATCTTGTTGGCACCAAAATCCAATTGAGATCAATTACCGAATATGTTAAGAGGGTCGGTACCAGATTAGCAAATGTCGAAAGAGAAAGAATCAGTGCTGGTGGTGACAAGGAACAAATGTTTTCCGACCAATTTGAAGATGAAACTGAAATTTGGGCCGTTGGTAATGTGGATTTAAGCGAAGAATGATAAGAGATGATTGTCACCCATTTTTAGGCTCTATAAATATATGCTATAAATAAAATTAGACTGTAAATAAAATGATGAAATGAATCCTGGTCCTATTTTGGTCCGCTATTTAGTGTTAGGTCAAAACTTTTTCTATTTCTTTGAGTAAATCGCTGTTGATTTCACTTTCTGGCAAGCCACAGATGTTAGATATTAACTTTTTGTATACCGATATTTTGGATTTTATTAATTTCAGATCTTCAATATCTTCCATTAAACCTTTGTTTGACTTATCGGTCGAAACATTAAATGCTGCTTCTTCGTCAAAATGAAAATCTTCATCATTGTTGTCATTTAAATGTTTATCAACGAAGTTTTCTATAATTTTACGCCTTTTGATCTGTAATAAAGTCAACTCAACAGATTTTTTCAATTTGAGATTATTAGTCTCGGTAAGGTAATTATAATCGTCATTTTCAGTCATATTTACACGTTGACTTTCTGGTACAATTTCATTCTCCTGCATATTCACCAGCTTTGCCACATCTAAGGCTTGTGTCCGCTCATAAACGTTTAACAATTTGAGGCTCCTGAAATTTAGTTCGGTTAATATTTTATCTATATTTTTGCTTGCAAAATATTCAATCACTTTGGTATCCGAATTTGCGATTCTAGTAATTGATGTCTTATCGTTTGTGAATTTTGTGAGTTTATTGATCTTTTTTAAAATTTTTATAATTTTAGCTTTAAGGGTATCAATTTCCAAGTTCAGCTTTGTTATTGTCTCGATGTTATAGTTTAATGTGTCGGTTTTATTGTCTAAACGAAGTTTCAAATCCTGAACCACCATGGGTAATGTTTTGACTAAATTTGCCAGTTCTAAAATGTTTATTTTTGATGGTTTGACAATCAAATCACTCTTGTCAATCATTCCTAGCTGACTATTTTCTTGTTGTACACGTTGATCGTTGAAAATGGTCGACTGATTGGATGGTTGAAAACTTTCATTGTTGTGGCCAACGTCCTTGAGATGATCATTCTCGTGATCCAAATCAACAATCGGTTTCATCGGAGTTGAGGTTATATGATTTGAAAAATGTTTAGTAGATTCCAGCTCTTTCTTAACATTTTCATCAAATATATTTTCTTTGTCATTCAACATCTGAACATCATTATCATGGTCAACAATTTGTTGATTATGATTCTGTTGATGATGATTTGTGCTAGGAGTTTGAGTTTGAATAGTGTCATTAGCAGATAATGTTGATGAATTATCCTTCTCAATGAAAGGATTAACATAAACTGAATTTTTATTGAGATGATTTGGGGTGGATTCAATATCCATATGTATATTCTGATCTTGGATACCATGATGTTGATAATTTGGATGCTGCAAACCTGGATGCTGGATACTTTGGTGAGGAATATTCTTCTGTAAATCATTTAAAATTTTTATGTGATTTTGATTKGTAATTAGGTCTGTTCTTGCCCCATGAACCAACAGCTGTGTTACCAAGTCTAAGGAGTTTGAATTTAGAGCAATAGATAAAGCGGTGTCACCATTCAAATCAGAGTGATTGATTAAAATTTTGAGTAGATCAGAATTTTGATTTTGGATTTGATTTTTCAAAAACTTTATAATTTCATAAAAATAATAACGAATGGAGTTATTTTTATCGTTGCTGCCCAAATGATTATTCCCATCATATGAGTTGAAGTTCGAACTGGATAAATCCATCAAGTAATGTAAAGGAGTTCTATTGAATTTGTCAGGATAAAACAGGCAATCCTTCAAAATGGGTAAAATGAGATTGAAATTCTTAAGATTGAATGAATTATTGAAGTGAATCAATTTCGATAATGAGTTCATACCAAAGTTATTCAATTTGAATTTATTAGCATTTAAGTTGACTAGAATTTTGATTATATCTATATTAGCCAATGCAGACGCCCAGTGTAAAGGAGTATGGCCTTCATCATCAATTTGTCTATTGACATCAAAATCGGAGGGAGGATTAAATAGAAACGCAGGAATTGGAGAATCGTTGATGAAAAAGGATAACAACTCGTTGGTATAATAATCCTGATCGGGAAGTACTTTGAGTTGCTGTGTGTGGGTATTGTGATATTGCTGTTGCATTTCTTGTTGGATTTGTTGCTGCTGTAATAAATGTAGCTTGTATTGTACCTCTTTTTGGTGGTCTTGAATGGATGTGGCTGAATTCGTGACCATGTGATTTGGGTAATTTGGGAAAATGCCAAAAGTCGGTAAAGGGTTTTGGTTGCTGAGAGGTAAATGTTGTGCTGATTGATTTGAGGGGGAGTGTGAGTGTTGAATTTGATCGGGGCGTCTATGTGGAATGGGTGCCTGTTGATTCAAGGTACCGTTTTGGCTTTCTTGGAATTTCAACACAGGAATGTGTTTTTTTGATTGGGTCTGTTTCCTTCTTTTGGACCCCAGATCCCCGTTACTAGTCTGGTCGGTGTCAATCAGAGACGGCACCGGGTCATCAAACCCAGGGTTATAGTAGAGTACTGCCAGATTTTGCTTTGGAATTTTCAGGTTGACGGCGATCTCCATGGCGACGTTCAGAGGCACCCATGTGCCCTGGAACTTTCCATGGCCACCTTGGATCTTTACAAACTTGAAGTTGGGTGAGTTTTTGTCTATGAACTTTGTACGTTCGTGTTTGGTGTACCCAGCAATCTTAAGTATTTGCGTTAGATTGCACCAGTCGTCCGCTACTCTTCTCATCAGAGGTGTCGAGCCATCGATGATGGACTCGTACACCTCAGTGGACGAGTACTTGGTTATATAGATACTGGACATAGCCTATATATCGAAGATTGACCTAGGTGGGCGTGTGTGGTTGCAGATACAGCACGGCACTACACGGTACAACACAAATCAACGTGGCGCTGCGGGTGCTCAGTCTCCTCTCCACTCATGAAGGTAGCGTGGATGAAATGCATTTTTGGGTATCGCGTGAGGGCGTAGCAAAGCCATAGTGCAGACTTAATAGGTCTTCTGGGAGAACCTTTTGTAGGCAAAGCAGAGAAGCGGACCGGGACAGGGCCAGGGCCAGGGTCAGGGACGTATAGATATGGTTGGATATAATTATGTAGCTACACAGGCGTGAATAGTGCAGTATCGTAGACAGGAACGTGGACGGGCTCGTCAATTAGGGTTGGAGGCGTCGGAGGGGGTTTCGAGTTTGGATTTGTGAGGCGGAACTGGCGAAATAGCATTGGATGCCACCACGGAGTTGCGGTTGATTCGGGCCACATTTTCGATCTCCTTGTTCTGGAGTGGGTTAAGAACGCCCACGGACGGCGAGTCCTGGATGTGTGCTTTGGAAAGCGCGTAGTCCCCGGAGTCGAAGAACTTTCTGTCCACGTTCAATTTATTTTTCAGCAGACGGTTGGAACTTGGTAATTTGCCGTACAGTTTGAACAATTTCTGCTCCTGCGGCGACAGCTTCGAGACGTCCACTGCCGCGGAGTTGTCGCCTGGGGCGTCTGCCAATGGGTCGATGCTGTCGGACATGCTGGTGAGAGAATGCGCAGAAGAGACCCCGTGTCTGTGACGGCAATCTCCTTTATCGCTTGGAGCTTTGTCTCGCTGCTTAGAAAAACTCGTTTCCGGGTCCAGTTCACGGCCACACCTCATGTGTACAGCAGTGACGATCGTTTGTGCGACACCGCCACCCGAGCCTGGACGGCGGTGGTGCGGATTTGGGCCAGCTCGGCCAGTTCTGGCAGCGGCGGTAGGGCGCGCGTGGCGGCCATGATGCGCAGTGCACTGACATGCAGCCGGGAGTCGTCAGTGGGGAACACCACAAACTGGCACTCGCGGCCGGGGAAGAGCATGGCACGCTGCGGCGAGAAGCGGAAGTGGCGAATAGCGTTGCTGTCCGCGCCATCAGTGCTGTCGGCGCTGCTGCCGTTCGCCGGCAAGGTGACATGCAGCGGCAGCACGCCGCCTGTGGCGCGCGAACGGGCCAGCGAAAACACAGGCACCCCGTAATACGACTGCAGCGATTCAGCTGCGGTATCGAGAGCGACTATCCACTCTGGCGGCGGCATAAACACCGCCGCTGTGAAAGCGGTGTTTGCTGAAGCGGAAGAACGGTTACACAGTACCGGAGCGCGAGCATATTGGGTTTGTAAGGAATGGAACAAAGCGGACGTGTTGTGGGCTTCGACGTCAGTGGCAGAAACCGAGGGTTGGGCTTTTAGACTGGGCAGATTGCTGTCACTGGAGCCGGCATTGTCATTGTCACTTTCAGTGTCGCTGGCGGAATACTCTACCGACATGGCGGGTGGTCAAATATGGTCGAACCAATGCTTGAAAGCACCCCCACTGCATAAAAGACTTGGCGCGAAGCGAGATGATGAAACTGCTAGACAACCATGCCGCAACGAACAATACTTCCAAGTAGCAGTTTCAACTTCTTTTTGTGCAAATCGAATTCCAACCTTCAAATATGTTTATGTTCTAACATTGTCCATGTATTGGTCATGTTTGTAGTCTAGTAATCTCCTTGTTCTGTAGCGTCGTAGTCATGCTCTGGGCCAATCTTTACAACAAGATGCCGCTTGTTTACATTTTTCAGTTTTCGCAGCAACGACCGCGTTGCAGCAATTTGTTTTCTTACTAAATCATTTAGTTGGTTGAACTAAAAATCAGTTCTTGAAGGATTATTGAACCTCAAGACGTTAGCCGGKGATTCTGGGACTGCAGGTGTTGTTGTGATTGTTACACAAAAGGATTCGATATGTCGGAAGATGTGTTTTCTTTTTTCCCGCCCTCGGCGTCTTTGAAATTCCATTCCAAGTTACCACCCCAAAAGTATTCAGCTATAATGCATTCGGATCCGTCTTATGACGACTCAAGTGACTACAGTAACGACACACATACCGAATTTGACGACAAAGAGGAAGATGAAGATCTGTTTCTCGAAAATGAATTCAATAACTACAGATCGTTGACGGCAGCTACCACACCGTCCAAATCACCATCTACAAAGTTCTCTCCATCCAACTTCCATCCAAACACTCCCAATATTTCAACCTTCAATAATCTGCAATCAACGTTATCAAATCATTCATCGCTTTCGGACATCACAAATATCTCAATAAACTCGACATCGACATCGCCAACGAAACCCAAAAATCACAATAATCGTTCAAACTCTTTACTAAAAAACCGTTCAAATTCAAGGTCACATTCACATTCGTATTCCAATTCAAATTCCTTTATATCAAGAAATTCTTCTACTCTATCAATAGAACAAAAGAAATCCAAAATCATCAATAAACTTAATAAAAAGGACTCGAAGAATTTTAATAACCCATATTTCTACCAGTTTAATAACCCAAACCAACCTCGCTCCACTGTGCCCAGCACCCCGCCACCTTCAAATGATATTTTTCACACTTCCATTCAAAAGAGTGTTCCCAATACAAGTCGAMATACTGGCTCGGATACCAACGAAAACATATATCATGATGACAATCAACATACAAAACTAGAATTGTATAATGATACCGACTCTTCCTTCAACTTTGTCGATTCTCGAATAACAATGAAGTCAAATTGTTTRAAACCAATATTGCAAACTGTTGGAGATTTACACAATRACAACGAAGAGATCCAATTAATCGAAGCTTATAACAACTCTAGCATTGAGAAAAAGAATGACAATTTGGAAAATTACCAGGTATGTGCTAGTGATGCCAATCACGATGAACGAAATACTCACMACATCAYATCTTACAGTARCTCTCACAATATTCCCTC
The DNA here is from genome assembly GCA_001599115.1 of Pichia sorboxylosa. NCBI lineage: Eukaryota > Fungi > Ascomycota > Pichiomycetes > Pichiales > Pichiaceae > Pichia > Pichia sorboxylosa. The sequence goes on along the minus strand of BCGC01000001.1, from coordinate 2,276,806 downwards.
AAACAACCACAACATATCGCAAACGACATCACCTAATTCCACAGTTTCTAAAACAAGTCCAAAACAGGGATCCACTGAGGATTCAATCAACAGATCAAAYARCRACCATAATAAATCCAAYGATAATTCTCATGAAGATTCCAAAAATGAATCCCATGACGATTCCAAAAATGAATCYCATGACRATTCCAAAKATGAATCTCATGACAATTCCAAAAATGATTCTCATGACAATTCCAAAGATGATTCTCATGACAATTCCAAAGATGATTCTCATGACGATTCCAATAATGACTCCACCAAAGATTCAATGAATAACTCACAAAGTACGTCTAAATCTAATCCTAACAATACATCCTCGCTTTTGGACTCATCAACGTCGTCTGATAACGGTATTGCTTCCAGGATATTGAATAATCAAAGAAATTCGACGGGTTTCTTTAGTGAGATTTCTAATTCCCACATTGAAGTTTCTGAAACTGGCGGCTTATCAAACATTAGTGAAATAGATCAACAAGTTAGAAATTCCATTGAGCACTCTATGGAAACAGTTTCTACTTCAGACCTTCAAATGAACCAGGAGCGATTTCTAACGCCAAACCAAACCCCAAACACCCATAATATCGATCAAGAGTCAACCGGATCACTAGTCAATCCACAATTGCAAATCATTGATAAAACTCCATTTTCCAAAAGAAAGCTACCAAGGAAACCACCCCCATCTCATCCAAACTCTCACCCAAACTCGGACTTGAATATCTCCTCTACAAATTCATCCTTCTATTCTTCCAATAATTCACATTCTAATTTGATACCAGTTGTCATTAAACCAAACCCTCAAATAATTGATTTGGCTAACTTACAATTCAATTCTAGAGATAATTTGCTAACGAACAAAGATGAGATGATAAATCCAAATTATCATTCTGATTTGGAAAAGGGACAATCCAACTATTATAACTACAAGTACTCTTCAGAAATATCTGAGAGTTTAGCATATACTTTCATAATATTATCCCTTCTGGCCCCTCCCTTCTGGTTGCTCATTTATTTCGGCATTTTGGATAGTTATTTTGGAAAGTTCAGTAAATTCCAAAAAACTTTATCTTTAACATGTTTTTCAGTTATTTCTKTTGGTATTATTGTCGGCATAGCCTTGGCATTTGGCTATGGACTCACCCACACAGGGTAGCAGCGTTAAAAAGCATTATTTCAGCTCTCTATCACGAGAATTATACAGCAAGTTTCTGCTTTCAAGACTATTGATTTTCATGTCGGTGTCTTTACCATTTTAAGTTGCAGACTTATTTTCATCTCATTTCTGCCCGTTTCATATGTGCATGCATGTATATCTTATATAGACCGTTAATACGACGTACTTACCACGACCTTAACTTTTCCCCAAAATATATTTCGTTCCCGAGGCGCATGACGATCATAAACTTGATGCGCAATGATTAAACTGCCCCTGTAACGGTTTAATCATTTTCACTCCAACTACGACTAACGAAGAATAACATGGCTTTCAATATTGGTTCTCCATTCAACAAAAAGAGTAGGGACTTGGTTGATACCAGTGGTGAAAATGGGGGTTCTAAAGTTTTGAAAAACACATTGAAAGGGATTAAAAAGCTGACGATTGATAGCACCAATATTGGTAATTCCAGCAACAAAAATGGCGATGAAGATATTGATACAAGAGATTATTACTCAGCAAGTCCAAATATAAATCTAGGAGGTAGGGATTTTAACAATTCAGGGGGGAAATTCAAATCTCCTAATATCTCATCTACGTTTAAATTTCAAAAGAATGACAGCTTATCAAAAGGCTTAGAGGAATTGCCTTTCGGCGTTTACGAGTTACAAAAATTCGGGTTATCCGGAAAAGTATCAATGCTAACATATGATTGCAATCAATCTCTAATTGCAATCATAAATAATCTCAACCATGTATACATATTTGGGCAATCGAGAGTTAACGTGATGATAAAGTTGGATTCTCTTCATAACATTAAATACCTGAAATTCATAAAAGGTATTTACTTGATTGCATTGGATTCCAACCATACAATTTATGTTATATCTTTGAATAAGAACCAGGTGGTGAATAAATATAAATCAAAATTGGAAATTACTGCTATTGCTACAGATTATTCCTTGGAGTTTGCTTTTATTGGTTTGAATAACGGTTCTGTGAAGGCTATTAATATTGAAACTGGGTGTGAAACGATCTTAAATTTGAAACAACAGCAAACATGCACACCAATCTTCAAACTAGAGTCGATTCCGAAAGTTACCTCGATAAATCTACACCCCAGAGATATAGGGACCTTATTGATATCTTATAACAAATTGACCATCGTATATAGTTTGGTGGGCAATTCAGTTTTGCAGAGCTTGATTTATGGTATTCCAAAAACTGCACCGGGGGGTGAGAACTCTCTTTATGATTTCTCTGTTGATAATGAGTATTACTACCCAAATATATTACATAATTTGTGGCACCCAAATGGACTTCACTGCGTGACCGTCCATGATGATAATTCCATTGTTTTTTGGGATGTCAAAACCGGTCAAAAAATTCTATCAAGATCTTTATTTGATACAAATATTGATAAGCCAACAGGAATGAAACAAACTACGAATGCCAAAAAAATGACAACAATCAAGAGAATAAAATGGGTGTGTGAAGAGAACCCTGAAAAAACATCTTTATTGATTTTAGGTGGAGACAATTATATGAATGATGGTTATCACCAATTAATTATGTTGAATTTTGGGAAAATGTTATCATATACATTGTCCACTTATAAGCAAATGGCACAATACTATAGTCATCCAAAGGAACAACGAATATTTGCAATCCATTCAAATACAAATGCTTCAATAGTTGATTTTGTTCCCTTGGGTGAATCATCACCTTATTTTGATAATTGTCATAATCCTAAATTGATTTCAATCATCCTCGATGATGGCTCCATCAAATTTTTGAACTATCCACTAGGTAATTTATCCTCAAATGCAAAATACTTTCCGTCGACTATTTCCTGGTTAAATCCCAAAATAACATGCTCTTCGTCTTCATTTTTAGACAAGAATTTGCTTAACAATCTAGTAACAGTGAGACATCAGAATGATGCTACAGACTCCATTCTTAAAGGTGGAATCCCGTGTAGACCGAAATATAAAGTCGATATTGGGTCATTGATTATAACCGGTCATGAAAATGGGTTTATAAGAATATGGAATTCTTCTGAAGGTGATTTGGATACTAATAATATTTTTGAAATAAGTATTGGTGATATTCTAAGGAAAGACGATGATCAAGTTACTTTAACAAATGTTTCATTTGCTTCAACATCATTAGAATTAGCTGCAAGCTTAGTCAATGGTTACGTTCTGCTATTCAGTTATCAAATAAATAAAAACTACTCTAAAAATTCCATTTCTAACTCAATATCGAATGCAGTCAATTTTCCTTTAAACTTGTTGGAGAATAATGGTAAAGCTCTGGTAAATATAAATGAATTAAAAGATAATACAACCAAAAAGGGGTTTTTTCCTACGCTTTTAATAAAACCTCTAGATAATGGTCGGGTAACTGCAATGTCAATATCGAATTTAGGAATTGTGGCAATCGGTTATAAATCTGGTAGAATTTTATTAGTTGACAGAAAATCGTCAACTGTGATTTACAATGAAATTTTAACTGATAAAGGATTGGACATAGTAATAGAACCAACAGCGATCAAGTTTGGATATGGCATCACATCCAAAAATCCAGGTAACGGTGCCATTTTAATGTATGTGGGGACCCAAATTGGAAGACTATTAACTTACAAAATTAGCGGTTTAACTAATAAATTTAATGTTGAGTTTGTGGAACAAATTGATAGCAATAATGATTCAATTGACAATATTTTGGTTGTGAATTCGGAAACAGGTAGACCAATTATACCAACCGTTGATTATCTGAAAAGAGATATTACCATTGATAAAGTATATCCATACGTTATTTCATCGTCACGCTCTGATATACGGGTACTGAAAAACAATTCCAAAGTTTCACATAAAAATTTCAGTAAAAATGATGTTTCCAAAGTGGGAATAACGGGTACCAGAGTATCTCATACCATTTCTTTTTGTTTGGTTGTGATATTGGGCGGGAGTAAAACGATTTTATCTCTGTCTTTACCCTCTCTATCTGAGATTTCCAATTTGAGAATACCTTACAGAATTGAACCTAATTATTCCTGTGAAAGCTCTATTCTACCATTAGGGGATTTGTTTTTAAGAATTTCCGAAACTGAAGCAGCTTTAGTGAACATTATGAAGGTTCGATCGCCAATTATGTCAGTTGAAACGAGTAAATCGGTTGATACTCTATTTTTGAAAAACATTGCAGTTCCATGGAGGCCAGTTATAAATGCCATGCTCAAATCAACCCCTCATTTATCCTACTTTCAACTGTACTTACTGTTAATGGGTGAGGAGTTTGATAGTCAAAAATTGCAAAATGATGATCAGTTTTTAGCTTGGGAAACATCATGTTATAATAGTGCCAACTACAACTATATTTCCACCTCTAAGCCGATATATTATAACCCAAATTCCATTCATCAAAATACCAGATTGATGGAAACTCCTAGAAACACCACTTTTAAAAAGAAGTCGGCAGCAACAAGTTCCGGATGGGTGGATGGTATATCGAAATATGCCAATGCTACTTTGAATTCTGCGCAAAATAACATAGATTCGTATTTAGGTGACCTTAATGACGACTTTGATAAAATGATCTCTGATGCAAAAGGCAATGCCATCAAAGGAGCATTGGGTATGTCCTGAACAAATGCAACGTTTTCCCATACAATTTCTGAATCTGCTTATAAATTTATAATTTCAGTTGGAATTTTTTAACTTGTGATTCTAAGTTCCTTTGAAGGATGGGTGTTTTGTTGGTGAGACTATTAATTACAATACAATTCAATATGTGCATGCGTATATCGATATATCTGATTAAACATTTTTATATATAGCTTCCATCAATACTAACCAACACATCAATTAATTGAAAATAACGCTTTGTTTGCACAGAAAAGTGCTGAAAACGTTTCTTTTTAGGTGTGTATCATATCTATGCTGTTCAAGTGCCTATATATATTCATACAAACCGGTACAGTTTATTATTGAGAAAGTCTGCAACTATATTCCAAACGTGCTCACGCTTTGCTTTTTTATGTGGTGAGTGTTTTTTTTAACCTGGGGGCGCACACACTTTCTTTGTGAATCAACCTATACGCTTGTTCAATAAACATTGGGAAAAACCTGATTAGAATAAGACAATCGTTGTTAGAGGTAGTCCAATTTGAAACGCCAAATGGAGTCGGATATGATTAGTAGTAATGTTTGGGATGATACGCCCGTGGCTACCAGTGAAGATCACAATCATGACAAGTTTCACAAGAAAAATGAAGATGATTATCTTGGAGGAGATAATCCATATAGTCCAGATGGTATGGATGATTCCTCACAAATTCAACAAAGTGTATGGGGTGTTGATTCCAATGGTGATGAAGCAGTCAATTTTGTTGATGAGTTCAAAATTCAAAATGAATTGGCCCATACCATGAAGTCAATATTGCTGGATACTCCCAAAAATGAAGCTAGTGATGATGATGGCGAGACAGACACTGCAGATGCAAATGGGAATAATAAGGACAAGGCGACCGGAACACAATTTGATTTATATGGCAGAAGTGAATCCAATATGTCCTTTGATCAAACAGAACATGTCCATTATAACGATTCACCGATTCATCGAGTTTCGGATGTGGGTAACCCATTTTTAGCATTGAATGGCACTGAGTATGGTGACGTTGACGCCCACGGGCGTCGTGATATCAACATTCTAAAAGAGAAAAAAAATGAATTGCTTAATTCTTTGACTCAAAACTCGGCTTCCAATGGCTTCCTTCAAGAAACGAAAGACGACATCGATCCCGACGAATTTTTTACATTTTCTCCCTCCAAATCGGGGTTGAAAACTAATGAAATTCTGGAACCATCGCCCTTAAGTAATCTTTTAAATGTTTCTCTGGAAAGTGAATCGTCTGAAGGTATGGCTAATAAACGTGAATCCCCAAATGAAGATTTATCCATCAAATCTAAAGGAGTGGTGTCTCCCAATAGGAAGGTAAAAATATTGAGACCTAGAAGAATAACGAAAAAAATGATATCCTCCGAACCTGTCACAACCAATTCCCCATTATTGTCGGATGCAACTGTCGACCCTTTGAGTGAATCAAATATTTTTGGAAAAAAGAATGATGATGAAGTTTCAAATGAAAATAGAAAAAAAAAATTGATTGATGCTACAAATGGAACACTTTTTAACATTGATAAAACAACTGTTTTGAAAGATTCAAATACAAAAACTGATTCATCACTAACCTCGATAAAAGATGACAGTCCTCTTTCTAATTTACTTCCTAAACTAAATGTTGATGATGAAAATGTAGTGGAATTTGACATTACCATTGGGGATCCTATCAAAGTTGGAGAGCTAACAAACGCTCATGTTGTCTATACAATTAATACAAATACCAAGTCAAAGCTGATGAGTTATGAAGAAACCGTGGTCACAAGAAGATATAGTGACTTTTTATGGTTATATCATCAGCTCCTTAACAATCACCCGGGGTATATTATTCCTCCTCCACCTGAAAAACAAGTATACGGTAGATTCGAAGACAAATTTATTGAGAACAGGCGCTTGGCTTTGGAAAATATGTTAATAAAGATTTCAAAGAGAAGTGTTTTTCAGAATGATCCTGACTTTATATTTTTTCTTCAGTCAGATAAGTTCAATGAAGAGTCCAAAAGCAGAGAAAGCTTGGTTTATCATACACTCGAAGATTTGGATCAGAATTCAGGAACTCCATCGCTGGCTGCTGATGCCAATATAACAACTATGGCACAAATATTGAACACGGCAGTAACTTTGGGCATCAGCGAGCCAACTTCTTCTGGTGGGTTTTTCAGCTCTTTGATTGGGCTAAATGTTCCTAAGTATATTGAAGAAGATTCTTACATTATCGAAAAACAAGCTTACATAGATTCTCTGGATGCTCAATTGAGACAATTGACGCAAAGTCTCGATATGATTTTGGATAAACGAGAGGAATTGACTTTATCTTTGAAAAATGTTACCAATGTTATCCAGCAATTATCAGTTTTAGAAATCAATCTTGAGATTACTGAAATTTTAACGCATTTTGAAGAGCTGCAGGTCAAAATATGCGAGTTGCTGGAACATGCCAACTTGCAACAAATTTTGACATTCGGCTCAAATGTTGATGAGTACGTGCGCTTGATAGGGTCTGCTAAAAATTGTTTTGAAAACAGACTCAAAATATGTAACAGCATTGCCACGGTCAAGCAACATCAAGAAAAGAAAGAAGCTGCTTTTTCTAAACTGAAATCCAAAAATCAATACGATAAAATAAAACCATATGAATTGGAGCTAGCCAAAATAAATAATGTTTTGGAAAGACAAAACAAATTCAAGCAAAATTTTGATCTGATATTAAGGAGTGAGTTGAAAAGATTTGAATATAATAAAGTGAAAGATTTTAAAAATATGATTGAAATATATTGGGAAAGCTTAATCGAAAACCAAAAACTATTGATTGAGTTATGGGAAACTTTTTACGAGAAGTGCAAATTTGATTCTTAGTATGTTTATCTAAGCTTACGGACACGCACGTTTGCGTGTGTGTGTGTGTGTGTGTGTATATATGCATGCAATATATTCTATGTATAAAAAATGACCATACATACATAACGAGTTATGCAGATATAGTTATTGATAATGTAGAAACATAATCTGAGAAACACCGTTCACATTACCGCTATTCACCATCAACGCCATTTATGCAAGTAAAACCTCCCAGCCCCACTCATTCATTACGGTGGTCCAATGAGTCCAACTTCCCAGCATGCTGTCATCGTCGTCATTATCTCCATTTACTCCATGGATAACCGAACTTATCCTTCTCTTTACTCTCCGATATTCAAAATCAACAGATTCATCGTCACTGACAGCAACATCTGAAACATTGCCTTTCTCGGCATATGTTCTTGTGTGTTTTTTACCAGATAAAGCATCCTTTCTGGCCCATACTTCTTTAATGACTTCCCAAGCACGATCTATAGTTCCGATCCACATTTTTTCAATAAGTTCTGACCATCTCTCTTTTACCCACTCTCGTTCTTCACCGGGAGTTGCTTCGCAAGATGATACAAACATTGGAAACATATGAGTTATCAATGTTCTGGAACTACTTGGTACACTAGCCAGAAGCATCATAACATTTTCAGCCAAACTATGCGATGATTGGCTTGGAACTTCGGGAATCACCTGGTGTAGATACAGTAGCACAGAGTATCTATAAGCTTCTGCGGTAGCAACAGCTGCATTTAAGTCAAATAAGGGATCTTCTGTCTTAGATGCCAACACATGAGATAATGATGGTAGCTTCCATTTTTCTAAGGCATATTTTAATTCAACTGCCTTGGAGATCATCCTTAATGGCGTTTTGATTGAACTAATACTTTCAATTGACGGATTTTCTTTCATAATCTTCTCTTTAGTGCGTCTCACTTTACCAATCAAGGTTGCCACTTCCCCCATTATTGGAAACAATGTTTGAGCAACTCCTAATAAAGGGTCAATAGTGTCACCATCTTCGAGATTGAAACTCATGAACTTTTTTATAACAGAGGTACTGTCTGTCTTCGATCTTCTCTCTTTTTCAGTACTAGTTTTGTTAGTACCGGTACTGTTCACGTTACTCAAAGTACTGCTGGATCTTCTTTTTAAGGGTACACTTGCATGAGCATCAAACTCTGGAGATTCTGAATCTTCTTTAAGCCCCAAAGAATCGGGTGAAATTTCTTCGTTATCAACATCCAAATCAAATTCATCATTTTCATAATCTTCTTGGCCAGTTATCATTCTTGCTAAAACGTCAAAATACATCCAGGCATTAACCAAAAACTGTAGCTCTCTTGGGATCTTTATTTGGGTAGTGTCTATTGACGGTTCATTATTGAATCTATTTGACTCTTCTGTAATTGTCGGTATTTCATTAGTTTTCTCTCCTATGCTACTTGAACGTGACATTGGGTTGTTTCTGTTATGTCTGCCTTTTTTCTTTCCTTCCAGTTTGTTCAAGACTTTAATAATCATACTTTTGGCACCTTTCAAATGTGCAATTCCCGTACTAATATGTCTATCCCAAGCTTCTCCCATAGCTAGAGCAATGCATGTTGCTAATGCAACATCTGGGGGCATTTTTTTGGTATTCTCCTTTGGTTTGATGCCAGTGTTTTCCAAAGATAGTTGTTTTCTTTTGTTTTGATTTGAGCTCAAGCCATGAACCAGTGATAAGATTGCTTCCTTCATGTATTTCACACCTCTAGCTCTTACAGTGACATCACCTCTTGCGATATGAAAAGAAGTCATTGCCAAGAGGGCACTTCTAACAACGGGATGATCAACAGACATGGGTAAAAGAAATGTCCGCCACGGATTTTCTGTTGGGCCATTCTTTATAGAGAGGATACCGCAGGTATGTTGATCAAAAGCCAATAAAGTAGTGAGCTGTTCATCTGCAAGATGTAGTGATTGGAAATTGATAGACGTTGGCCTATTTGTCTGATTTTCAATTGTATCAATAATTGATGTCTCGGAAATAATTGACTTTGGACTTTCTGCAGGATCTCGTGCTATGTCTGATTCAGACATCTCTTGGATTTTGAGTCTGGGAGTATAGTGGTCATTTTTGTCTAGTTTTTGAGTTGCCGCAGCATATTGAATGAAAGTGGCAAATGGAGATGCTGGGTTTGACTGACCAATAATTCTTGACCCCTCAAAATCAAAATGGCTGCCAGTTTGATTCCCTGATGTTGAATTCCAATTTTCAGACTGTGATATATCTGAATTTAACATGTTCAAAAAATTAATGAAGGGTGGGGTTTGTTGTGCTGCAGGGTATGAGTGATACGGGGATTTTTGGGATTTCTGGGACTGTGACACGTTTATGGCTTCGTTGAATGCTTCTGAAACTCCYGGTGAAAATTTGAACATCTGGGGGAAGGGTGAAAAAGAATCCGGATCTTCGATCTTGGGACTATTACTAATATTGTTTGGATTATTGGTGGTAACAAAAGTACCTTGTGGGGTGTTATTTGGATTCTGTAAAAATCCTGAAATATTTGGCGACTTAGGATATACTGGGGGAGAAAATGCAGTTATCTCTCTGAACAAATTGAGAGGGGATTCCTTTTTCTGATTGTTTGGACAAGTTGCTGGTGTCTTAGTTCTGTATTCAGCGTCAGCGGCCCCAACCTCATGGAGACTTTGTTTCTGTGCAAATACATCTGATGGAAATGGATCCGTAAATGGTGATAATGGCACTGGACTAGCTGGTACTTTAGAGGCTATGTCAGCCAGAGAATGGAGTAAGGTATTGTTTTGATCATTGATGTGATTACTTGACTCGAGCTTTTCTGGCTTGCTCTGTAAAGTCTGGCCAATGTAACTTTCTTGCGGAGAGCTTTTGTAGGCCTTAAATTTTGGTCTGTGTTCATTTTGACTTTTATCTAGCAATGAAGATTTTTTTGGTTTGGTTTCTTGGGTTTTTTGTGAATGTATTGCTTTCAATGATACTTGGAGGTTCGAGGCCAATTCGGGATTATTGCCGTTGGCTATCAACTCATTAGCTATTGCAATTTCTCTACTTGATTTGCCTGTCACTGAAAAAGTCGCATCTTCTAGTGCTTTTTGTATTACGTTAGTTTTCATTGGTGGTAGTTTTGTATTTGAAGAAGCCTGATTTGGTTGTGTAACAATATCCGGTTTAACACCACTGGCGCCTTTGATATGCTGAGTTTTTGCGTTGGATTCTGAGAACTCTCTCCATTTAAAGTTGATTGCATAGCCACCGCACACAATACCTTTCTTAATACAGTTTTGACACAAAGGTTTTGTTTCGTCGCATTTCAGTCTTCTTTTTTTGCAGGTTATACATCCATTTCTTGATTTCGTGGATTTTGGTTTGGTTTTCTCTTTCTTCTCAGCCATGATGAATATCACTATAATGCATCGACTGGGAAACTTTTGTAATGTTTTATTGAAGTGTTATTGTTGGTCAAGAAGGAGGACAGTTTATTCATCATAGAGCCTTTGTATCTTTGCATAAAAACCCAGGCAGGAAAAACAATAGCGGCAATATTTTCCTGATTGGGAAAAAAATCCCTTATCTCTGCGCATTGTGATCCTAATATGGATCTATATATACATTATCGGAGATGCATCGGATCGCACTTATAAATGGATCTATAAATATGGAGGAGAGCAGAAACCAATTCGTAGTTGAAGGTTTCTGTTCTGGGCTGTTGAATTCGTTACCCTGGTGAAGGGCATGAGGATGGCAAATTTCCAAAACAATCGGAAACGGAATATAGATGGATTCCTCAATCAAAACAAGAACATTCTCACAACTCAATTGTGGGAAGGTGGGAGAGATATATGTATTTATATATGTTTTGATAGAGAACTGAAAATGTGCGTCTTACACATAAATCTGTGTATCTTGTGACAAAGTTGCCTTGATAAGGCACCAGCAACATCCAATTTTCACCTTGTTCCCTGAATGTTTTTGGTTTCGTCTGGAATTATTCTATCAATCCACACACAACACATGTTCACAATAATGTATTTCCCATCGCAGGGAATATGCGTACTGTCTTTCGTGGCAAGATAAATGACCGTGACAGCATTTTCGACTCCCCCACAATGAAAAGTTGAAAAATGAGGCGTCGGGTGGGGGACCACAAAACTTATCGTCGGAACTAGGTTTCCGCCTAGCGCTAACGGTTCTGCAAGAGGCCAGTATCTCGCCTGAGCCCCCACCGAAACACTGCGGTGATAACACAAAAACTGCGGTCGTAAGCGCGGCATTGATGGGGGTTGGCGCTGATAATTGTTATAGGATAGCGCTTATGAAGTAGCTTATAAAGTAAGCACTGTGTACCGTGAAATTTTCACGACTGACCAGAGAGAAGAATACTGTAGCAGAAGCTGTGTTGGAAATTTGCACGAGTCAATAAATTGCATATAGTAGTTACGAGTTTTTAATCATTGAGAATGAGTGCTTTCCCTTATAGTTTGACGCCTTTGGCGGATAAATCGAAATTGCTTGAAGCGTACAAAGGCAAGAAGAAATGCGAACTGGCAACACCAGCATTAATTGTGGATAAGAAAGTATTCCAAGAAAATTGTGATAAAATGTTGAAAAATGCACAAAGCTTGAAGGCCAACTTTCGTGCACATGTGAAAACGCACAAGACACTTGAAGGTACAGAGTTGCAGTTGGGAAAACAAGATGGCTTACACACGGATCGGATTGTGGTTTCCACATTGATGGAAGCATGGTATTTGTTACCTCTGGTCGAGCGTGGTCTGATCAACGATATTCTCTTCAGTTTACCTGTGGTGGAATCCAGATTGCCGGAACTGGTGGAGCTGTCTAAAAAGGTTCCAAAGTTGCGTTTAATGCTTGATAACGTCCAGCAACTGCACATTTTGGCTGCCTTCAGTGAAAAAAACAAGATTGCACAAAAGTGGTCAATTTTCGTTAAAGTCAATTTGGGTACAAACAGAGCAGGCTTATTGAACACCGACCCAACGTTAGATGAACTCATTGAAACCATGTTAAAAGACTCCAAAGTTGCTCAATATGTCTCCTTATATGGGTTCTATTGTCATGCTGGACATGCCTACTCGTCTTGTGATTGTGAGCAGGCAAAGTCGTTCTTGGTGGACGAAATCACACATGGTAATACCGCTTGCCAAAAGGCTCTCAAATTTGATGCCAACCTGAAACTCGAAATTTCAGTCGGCTCAACCCCAAGTGCACATGCCTCCGAAATACTTGAAATTGCAAAACTTGGTCCTTTAGCTGGCCAATTGGAGTTGCATGCTGGTAATTATCCTTTCTGTGATCTGCAACAAGTAGCAACTAAATGTGTTAGTGTTGAAAATGTGTCCTGTCGTGTCCTTGCTGATGTTTTGTCCAGTTATCCTAGTAGAGGAGACAAACATCCAGGTGAGCAGCTTATCAATGCCGGCGTGATTGCTCTAGCAAGAGAATCTGGTCCAATTCCTGGATTTGGTAGAATCCAATCTCCAGTCAAGTATGATAACTGGATCGTAGGACGTCTTAGCCAGGAACACGGTATTTTGGTTCCGTTACAAGATGACAATGCCACTGAATTAATTCCACTGGGAACTAGGCTGGAAATTATTCCTCAGCACAGTTGTATTACAGCAGCATCGTATCCATGGTTCTACGTTTTTGACGGAGACGACGTTGTTTCCGATATCTGGGTTCCATTCAGAGGTTGGTAAAAATTACTATCTATAAATATATATACCAGATCCAAATAAACAACTCAAAGAACTTACCAGTTTAGTAACATTATGATCGTCTTTGCTGCTTATTTCCACTAGGTAAACCAAAGTTTCCCGGTCTGTGAATATGAGTTTGGAAACTCTTCAATTTCCTAAAATGCTACCAGCATGATAAGCACAGAAGCCCCCACCAAGTTTCTCCCCCACCATAGCCTCCACCAAGACATGAACGACTTCATTACTATAAAAACATGCTTTAATTTTCCAAACTCTCCGTCGCCCAAACGCTCTACAGCTATTATTAAACATTAATCAAAAAAAAACCCTTGAAAATGAAGGCACAGAAGGTCAGTTGGGATTCGATCAAAGGGCAAGAACACCCTGTTCTATCACCGGCATTTGTAAGCAATGGACATATTTTCACTTCGGGAATAATTGGTTCGAACTACTCTACTGGAAAAACACCTGACGACCTTGAAGAACAAGTTCATCTAGCAATCAAAAATTTAGAAAATGTTTTGGTAGCAGGTGGTTCCTCTCTTGAAAATGTTTTCAAAGTGACAATGTTCATTTCTCATGCTAACTACTCTGCTGTAGTAAATAAAATTTATGGTGAATATTTTCCTCAAAAACCAGCAAGATCCTGTGTTGTTGTGGCATTTATGGATGCGGCTATCAAATACGAGCTTGAGGCAATGGCTACACTAAACTGACACTGCCCAATTTTGACTAATTTCGTTATTATAGGTGGTACATATAAGCCAAGATGTAGAATTGGAAGCTTTTCGGGTAGCAACTGTTTAGAAGTCGTGCCCTGATCAAGAAGTGCGGACATCATTTTCAAAAAGAAAAAAAAACTTTCGATTAAATGAAAATATTAAATCAAGTTTATATATAGATTATATATATTATAGCTATTTTTTAGGCATGAAGAAGAAAACTAAAAGGGATTTTGGAAAATCAAAGAATAAGAGCGCAAAATAGAAACATGTTTTGCGCAACCATATGAAATCAATGGTATCAAATCATTAGAGCAAAGATCACCAACATAAATTCAGTTAGGCCAACATTTGCTCCATTCTTGAATGCACCACCAGTGTACACGCTTATATTGGATGTTGGTTGTCCGATGCTAGGGGTGGAAACCTGTGAAGTTTGCAATGTGTTAGTGGAGCTTGCAGAAGTTGCTAAGGTGTTGGAAATTGGGTTAGTAGATTCAGCAGAGCCTGGAGATCCAGCGGTTGTAGATTCAGCAGA
>BCGC01000001.1:2244083-2259475 GCA_001599115.1 Pichia sorboxylosa | reverse complement strand
CTGGAAGAGCTCGATGAACTTGAAGATGAAGGAGTTGGAGATAAAACATATATTTCTGTCGATGTTATGACATAACCATTAGAAGTGAAAATTGAAGGAGATATTGTGGTTGACCAGTCTGTTCCTGTCCAAGGAATAGTTGTGGCACTCATCATAGGGGAATTGACAACCGCAATAGTTGTTGCAGATACAATACTCAAATCATAGGTGATGTAAGAGGTCATTAACGAAGTTTGGAAATAAGTGTTTGACCAGGCAGAGTATACGACTGAATATGATGGGAGGTATACGTAGTCAACGATTCCTGCAACGTCAGATCCACTATACACTGTGCTTGTACTTGTGTAAGGTGTTGATCCTGTCCAAAAAACATAAGCACTCGTTGGAGATGGAATAACTGTCTCATACACCCAGTATGTAGTGCTTTCTGAAGTTACTTGAGTGTAATATCCTGTTCTATATGTTGCATCACTTCCATATGATGTCTCTGTACTGAACTGACCCTCTATTTCGATTACCCATGGGATTTGTGTTACTGTTGTAGTTGAATATGCACCCGTTCCAGGTATAAAGGATGTTTTCGGGAATGCAACACACAGAAAATAATTCAAGTTACCGTATACTGTATCGCCCACTGTCGATGATGGACGATTTTCGACAATATAGTAATACCCATCACTGTTACATACACTGGTTCCACTGTAAGCAATTGATGGTCTTCCAATGAAATAATATTCAGAGGTATATGTAGTGTATTGATTTTTAACAGTCGTTGTAGCAACTCCTGAAGATCTGGACAAATAAGGCCAAGTTGTGAYGTATCCTGACAACGAAACTTCCTTGACATCAATCCAAGTACCAACACCGTTAATGGTAGTATATACTAAGTGATCAGTTGCAGGGTTCGTTCCGTAAGATGTGCTGGTCGAAATAGTAGGTCCATACACGAGAGCTTCGGTTGATGTAATAGTGACACCATTTATAACAGTTGCAAATGTTGTAGTTTTGGTAGACGCTGGACCATTGGTATTAACATAGCTTGTTGCTGGAGTTGGATACACTACTTGAACATATGATGAAGTGGAACCATTTGCATTGGTCAAATAAGAGGTGAAAGTAGTAGCTGTTGAACCCGATACAACGGTGCTAGTCGAATAAGCAGGTAAATATTCGTCAACAAACACACCGATATTGGTTATTCCCAAATAAGTGTACAATGCGGTTCTTGTGGTGTAAGAGGTGACACTTCCAGTACCAACGTGAACAATGGTACTAGTGACCTTATTACCTGGGTAATAAATTATTTCTTCAATGTAAGTAGAACCGTTTGAGGTTACTGGTTGCATGTATGTAGATGTAGCAGTTCCTGAAATGGTCCAGCTGGTAGAAGTGACATAGACCGAAGATGCGACATGGGTAGAACAGGTGTTTGAGCCAGCTGTCAGTTGATAGATATAAGAACCAGCATCAACAGCAGATGTTTCTCCAGGTAACACCACGTCAAGTTCGAGACTTCCAGCACTAATAACGTTAACATAAACCATTTTGAAAGGATAAAAATAACCTCCATCCATATAAACCCAGGCTTTGTAAGATTGACCAACACTATTCCATGCTTTTGTTGACCACAAAATTGATTGCGAGCTAGTTGATGATRGTAGGTTACCAGAACAACAATCGTAGGCACCACCTCCCATAAAAAACATGGCACCATCATCAACATAGGAGAGATCAAACTCATAGAGACCAGATGTAGGAGCTAAGAAATAAAAATAGTCATTAGAGGGTTGTATGTTAGTATTTGAATAAGTCTGAATGAACTAAGAAAAGGGTACATACCGTAAAAATATCCTGTAAGTGCAGCGGCAAATGAGCCTGAATCAGATAGCTCTACACCGTAAAAATCAGTAGCGCTACCATCGACCGAGATTTTAGCGGCTGTCATTCCTTCAGCTGTACCAATAACTCCATTAGCAGCGTAACCACCAGCATAAAAGGCAGAATTGGTATATTGAGACGAAATGGATGTTGGAAATGAATAAAGAGTTGCAACTAATCCTTGTGACGATTGTAGGTTGTCAAAGTTACAACCGCCAAGAGAATTCAATATTGTGTTGCTATCACTAGCAAACACTTGCACTAGGAGCACAAACAGAGAAAAAACTGTAGAATTGAAACTCATCAGCTGCTTGGGTTGGAGAAAAAATGTTGTAAGTTACCATTTGTGAAATCAGTGGAATTGTTGTCTCTATTTATATGTCTTCACTTAGTGGTGCCGGAGAGTTTGATCTTGAAAATACATCCTTCTTTTTTAATGCAAAACCTGCTAAGTCACTCGGGATCTTCCTGTTTGTTGGGAAAGGTTGTTTTTGATCAACAAGGATCTCCTACTACATACGGAGTCAAAAGATCTAAAGAAAACAGCTGATGATATGACCCATAATTGAATTCAATTCTCGGGTCTCGCATCTAAAGATAATCCAAAAAGCCTTGGTACTGTCAGAAAAAATGCGAAATTCCAGATCGAAAACACCGTATATTCTACATTTTGTTTCTATGATCGTCGCAACTTTAATTTCTATTGTTTAGAACAAGATTATTTTTATTATGTTGTCCAAATTCGCTAATAATTGGCAATTATTGGCGCAGGCAAATATTGAATCTTGAATAGTCATGAGCGAAAGAATAGTTATTGTTTTCCTCCCAAGCCTTATTATAATACCAAAAAATAATTTATGAGATTCTAGTAACTAATCTGGGGATATCTAAAGGTCTCAGCCAGAGATCTGACAAGCAGTCTAAAGTTGGTTTTTTTTTTTGTTCGGTGATCAGAAAAAAGTGCTAGAGCTGGATTGTCTCTGTTTGGTTAGAGTTATGAACAGATCTAGAAAAATTGGAATACAGGTGAGACGAAATCTAAAAAACATAGTACTGTTAAATAATATATTTATGGATGCTAAGCCCAAGGTCAAAATCGCGAACAATTTTGAGAAAAAGAGTTCGGAGATACGATATGTGCTTTTGAATATTGAAAACCTTACAAAGGTTGTTTTTTTTTATTTTTTGTATTCAATTCGTCCGTCACACACATGATGTCAGAAATTGAGAACTAGAGTAGGAAAGGAATAACAATTTTTTGTAATACGATACCAAAAACCTAGAGCTAACAATTGCACTAAAAAGGAAACCATTGGAATGACAGGTGTCACATGGAAAAATTATTAATTTTCACCCGATAGGCGGAGTCCAAGGGTTTCAGGTGATTGTGGAAAAAATTGGGCGGGGTATTGCACATGTATAAGAAGCATTCCGATGTTTTATAACCGAGCTTGTATTTTCATATCACCTTCAAGATCACAAGATAGATCATCACAAAAAAAGCTGAACATGCCCACACACATGCGTAGAATCATGCATGCATCTTGTTGTTTGATGAATATTCCCTCACTGTTGATAGTGGTAACTTTTGTGGAAATTTTTGATTTTCACCGTAATTTGTGCGKTCAAYYAACTTTTTGGYTKASYCTATTATTCACAATTGATTATAACCTAAATAAGCATCTTTTTGAACCCCTATTGAGGCGTGCATATTAAATATATTATAGTGTTTATTGTTGTTGTTTTGACAGGAAAGCTTAGATCGATTTTTGTGCCCCCTTCAATCACGATCTGCAATTACTCCGTAGTTCGCTGTAGCCAGAAATAACAAATTGTTTACGTCATCATATGAAACTATGTCCTGTCATGTAGAGATCATAGATCCGGCATCCAAGAATAATAGGTGCATGCATGCATGCACATGCACATTGCACAGGTGCATAGAGCCGTTCAATCCGACCCTGGAAACGATCTAGGACCGAGACGCCAAGGGGTATCCTATGTAAAACTATTGTAGTACTTAACTAGTCACATAAGAACAATCAATAAATGGCCATCAACAAACCTAGACCTGTAAGTTTAAAAGTATTGATTTTTATTCTGTTTTCAACCATGGCGTATAGTAAGAAATAAAATCTTTTTATTTTCGATATCCTAGAATAATTTTTCCGAGAGGTGAATTCTAGAATTCTCTTGAGATCTCATGATCTGACTGCTCGAAATATTTTCTTAAAGATCTGCATCTAAAAGTTTAAAAGCTTATTTATATTGTGTAACATTCTAATTTTGGCAAATCCTCCCGTGTAACATAACCAATGGCTGCTATTATGTATTGGAATCTTCTAATTTGTTTTCTGTGTTTGTGTGATCCCACATTCGGAGTGTGTGTGTAAATAGCTCGAATCTTAATATGAAAGTATTGGTAATATGGTTAGCAAAAAAACGTTTTGTGCGAAACTGTGGATTAGGTACCAGTGGAAAAAAACGCTCACTGAGTAAAATGTGGAATCACACCAACTAATGTCAGTTGGTTTAATGTACTATAAAGTGTCTGATACGCTTTAAACTGGCATGTATGGAAAAGGTTAATTAGCTACAAAATAGCATCCTGATTTGACACCAAACTTTAGATCTTTTTCATTATCTCAAAGTGGATATAACTGGTATTTGCGCGTCATGTCTTAACACATAAATTTTTCTAGGTTTGACGCATTCTAATTCATAACGAATTGTTTTTTCTAGTATGTTACTTGTTTTTCTGGTGTCTGCAACAGGAATGTGTGTTTCAAAACTTCAAAAAAAAACATTATCTAAAGCAGTATTAAGGGTAATTGCGTGATAGCTATTTTGCCCCTTTCTTACCTTGGTGCAACACAAGATTACTTGTGARTTACAAATAYTTARARCCAAAGTTGTAACAAGACGACACTTGGTTGATTCTCATCTTTGTTTTACTACTGTAGACATTCAWACATTAGGATRTATGGTTTGTCTGTTGTTCACGTGATACAAAGCATCAACCAAAAAACGTTTGTGTKTTTGGAAGCACATTTATMTCAAAGCTGAAAAGTGGCTAAAGACTTGCTTTTCAACWTCAAAAACCATTTAATCACCCTTTACTCGTTTTTACCTGTGTTTCAYCCCATCAATTGGCTCTTTTTTTAGTATAAAAATAATACAYACAATGTGTTTGCWATGTGTTGCACGAGATATATGTACGAYCCYGCATCAAATATGATGTTATTGGAGGYTACTGGATCAAACAGCAGCMGCAACAATACGCTTWCCTTTTGCTAGCATAGCACAWTCAAAWWCYCACTASCATCACCMTGTGTCACGTGACMYTGKGCTGTATTGTTTGTGTATCTCAGCGAATGATGTTTTTCTTTGTGGACTTGCTTATCACAGGCTATTTCTGTGTGATTCAATACTGCACCACGCTCAACAGATGTCATACATGAACCAAAGTACGTCACAAAGAAGAGAGTCAATAGATGGGCAACKTCCATCTCACTGGGGGAAAATTGGTACCGACGTTTCCACGCCCTTGATGACGCTGTCTGAACAAAATATAAAAATACATCAACAACCAGAAATACAGGGCTATGAGTTTTCTTATCTCAAAATTGTATTTGTGGTTGTTCTATTTCTAGTTTCCATGACTACATTTGTTACCCAGACAGAAGCAACWAGYGTGTTGTTCACGAAATATGGATTCAACGAGCCYGTMCTACTGATGTAYATAAATCACGGTTCCTGGTGGTTTCTCTGGATYTTTCAAATGGTTGCCATTGCACTGTACAAGGTTGTTGTAAGATACTATAAACATATAAAAGGGAACAACTTGGTGGGTGGTAAGTCTTGGAAAGGTGTGCGCAGAGCTTTTGCCAGCTCCATCAAGGCACAACATCAGAACATCTTTCATACAGCCGAGTTGACGGCCAAAGCAAATATTGAAAACTATAAGATCATTTACACAGACCCTAAGAAAAGCTTCAAATATTACAACGACTTTTTCACTAGTGAAGCGTTCATATACCTTGTCAAAATGACCGTCATGTTGTCGGTGATCTTAAATATAGCAGGAATCACATGGTTCATTTCCATGGGTTTATCAACCGGCTCGGACGTCACTGCGATTTACAATTGTAGTGCATTTACTGCGTATGCATTTGCTATTCCTATTTTGAAGGAGACTTTCTCGTGGATCAAGGCCAACTCGGTGGTCACTGCAATAATTGGGGTTTTCATTGTGGCATATATGGGAGGTTCCAATTCCGACTCTACCGACACCGAGTATCCACACAGATTGTTGGGAAATATGATCATCTTTGGAGGAGCTATTCTGTATGGTCTCTATGAGGTCTATTATAAAAAATGGTGCTGTCCTCCGTCCGAGCTTGTTAGTGCAAGAAGACAAGCCACATTCTCCAACTTTATCATGTGCCTGCTTGGTATTTCAACTTTCTTGATTATGGGAGTAGTACTTCTAGTTGTGGAGTTGACCGGATTGCACCATTTCTCCATGCCTTCATCTCCAGAAATGAAGAAATACATGATCATCAGCGTTGTTTCCAACCATCTGTTCAGCGTATCATTCTTAGRACTGATGTCGCTGACGTCTCCTGTCTTTTCTTCGGTTGCGTCCCTGCTAACTATCCTGGTGGTAGGTTTGTTTGAGTGGAAATTTAGAGGGATAGCAATTACTAGTACCCAATTTTTCGGATACTTTCTAATTGTCGTGGGCTTTGCCTTACTGACTTATGCTTCCTGGGGTGAGATATCAAAAGAGGACGTTGATGACAATGAGTATATTACAGATTCCGAATCCATGTACAGTGTCGTTAGTGCTTCTGCAGTTTGAAATACCAATAGCAGATGTGTAGCATCATTATATCATCTAGGTATAGATATATATATTTATATTTGTATTTATGTTGGGAAAGGGGCATTKTATCAATGCATGCCTGCTTGCATGCAATCCATGCTACGCCACATGCAAACTAGTTCATGTTGCGCGTTGTTGAACGTTCAGTGAGTGTAAGGAAGTTTTTCAAGTCAAAGCTGGTAAAGACATTGCGAAAAAAAATGTTAGACACTGTATAGGTTCTCTGCATAGCCGTCAAGATGAGTGAGGAAATCAGCAAAAAGGTAGAAGATCTCAAGCTTGAGACAGAACAAAAAATCACACCTTGGGAAGTTGAAGGTGCAGTTGTCGATGGGCAATCTGTTGGTATAGATTACGATAAACTTATCACACAATTTGGTACCAAAAAAATTGGTGAAGAAACATTGAACCGGTTCCGTGAAGTGACTGGCCATGAACCACATCACTTCATGCTAAAGGGAATGTTTTTCTCCGAAAGAGATTTCAACCGTATTCTTGACCTGTACGAACATGGAGAACCATTCTTTCTATACACTGGACGTGGACCATCTTCTGATTCTATGCACTTGGGCCACATGGTTCCTTTCATCTTCACCAAATGGTTGCAAGATGTTTTTGACGTGCCTTTGGTTATTGAATTGACAGATGATGAGAAGTTCTTGTTCAAACCAAAGCTTACCATTGAAGACGTCAAAAAGTTTGCAAAGGAAAACGCTAAAGATATCATTGCAGTTGGCTTCAATCCTGAGAACACCTTTATTTTCTCTGATTTAGAGTACATGAACTCCTCATTCTACGAAACGGTTGTTCGTGTTTCCAGACAAATCACCACGTCTACTGCTCGTGCAGTTTTCGGYTTCCAGGATTCTGATTGTATTGGTAAATTACATTTTGCCTCCATTCAAATTGCAACCGCTTTCCCATCTTCTTTTCCGGATGTCCTTGGTTTACCAGCAAAGACACCATGTCTCATTCCTTGTGCTATTGATCAAGATCCTTACTTCCGTGTTTGTCGTGATGTTGCAGATAAGCTTAAATTCACTAAGCCATCTTTAATACACGCTCGTTTTTTCCCTGCTCTCCAAGGATCCACTACCAAGATGTCTGCATCGGATGAAAACACCGCTATTTTCATGACTGATACACCAAAGCAAATTCAAAAAAAGATCAACAAGTATGCRTTTTCTGGTGGACAAGTTACCGTCGAAGATCACAGAAAGCTGGGTGGTAATCCAGACGTTGATGTGGCATACCAGTATCTGAACTTTTTCAAGGATGATGACAAGTTTTTGAAGGAAACATATGAATCATACAAAAAAGGTGAACTGTTGAGTGGTGAATTGAAAAAATTATGTATTGAAACTTTGCAAGAGTTTGTCAAAGACTTCCAAACAAGACGTGCYAAAGTTGATCAATCTGTTCTTGACAGTTTCATGAAGACTCACAAATTAGTTTGGGGCAAAAAGGAAAGATTGGTTCCTGCTAAACCAAGAGAGAAGAAGGAAAARTCCAAGAAATAACTCTATAAGTTTTAAAATTTTATAAATTGTAAACACTAAATTTCAACAGAAAACTTCAAATTTCCTTTACTGACTTGACAGCGTCGTATGTGAGAGAATCTATGATAACAGATATGTTTTCTTCCTTCAAGCCAAATTTTTCACCAAAATTGTCAGTTAAAAAGAATGATTYGGCGTCTTTCTCTGCTTGTTTCAGTTGGTTCTTTACTTCAGCAACTAGTTCAGAACGAGGAATACTTTGACATAATGCTTTTATTTTCTCGTGCAGTTTGTTGACTTGTAAATGTTTCTTCTTCTTACCAAAAAAAGTTGAAGTGCCACTTTGCTTTAGCATTGTAAACAAAAGCTTCTCAAAGTCTATTAACGTGAAATAATAGTTGCTCACCTCTGCTGATAACACAAATTTTGGAGCCATTGGAACTTCGGRATATTTTGCCTCAGGTTCATCAGATAAAAGCATCTTAAAAGTGTGGATTATGTATACTTCAATTTTAGAAAACTTTGAAAGAACATTTGGAAGTTCAATGGTCTTCAAGAAATCATTTTTGTATTCATCCCATATTCTACTTGACTGCTCATAGRTTATCAGTTCCAAAAGCAGTCTAATCTTCACTGATGTAGAGTCCAGTACAGTGGAAAATTCTGTATCAATATATGATTGGACTCTGGAATGGACAGATCCATCTCCACAATTCCATATAATTTTCTGATCAACATTATCGTGTACACTGATATCAACATCATCACTATTGAATTTGTAAACTTTATATGCTTCTCTCAAATGTGGAATAAAGTCAAGTAAAATGGTGTCAATCGAAAGATTTTCTGAGTTTAAACGTAAATTTTGAATATTTTGCAGTATGTTATCAAACTTTGTGATTGACCGTTCTACACGCAACTTGAATTCAATAAATCCTTGTAGTTTACTGAATGTGCAATTTTCAAAGCACTGCATAATCATTTCAGGTAATTCAGCTGGCACATTTTTTGTATAAAAGTAGTTTTGTTTAGCTATGATCTCTGAATTCCTTGTTTTTGTAGATAATCTGTTGGTGAAATGAGGTCCAAGAGTATCGAACTGGATATTCTTTATTTTTAACGATTCAAAAACAGCTTTTATCCTATTGGAAAAAATGGATGTCTCTAGTAGCCGAGAACGCCATAATTGTAAATGAAATTCATATTTGTTTTTAATCACAACAAATTCAAAGAGAATAATGAAATTGAATAGGATTTGTTCATGCGTCAAATTCTTGTGGATCTCAAAATATGATTCAACAGCCATGATTATAAACTCGAACCCACTATAGTAGTCGTATTCTGATAATARATCTTCCAAATGTCTTGTGGATCTATAATATAAACAACATTCGTTGAAGAAAGTTTCTGAGCTCAAAAGTTCTGGATCAATATGTARCTTGATTTTCATATAATTGACTAATCTATTCAAGTCGTTTTCTGTTGCACTGCAATCAGAGACAATTTTCTCAAGATTGYTAGCTTGATATTGTTCCTCTATCAATTCTTTTATAGTTGATTTTGATAATGTGGTAGTAACCAAGAAAGACTTCAAATCAAGAAAGCAACAAAGCTTATGCATATACCTTTGCAAATAGTTTCTGATTGCATTTTTCTTTCCTTCATAATCAGACAAATCTAGCAATTCAATTTTGGCCAACTGGCTGTTTCTACCAACCTTATAATTGGATATAACAGTTTGCACGGCAGACACTTTGTTCAGTTTCTTCGCCGATTTGATGGCCAGTTTCCATGTGTCCCAATCATCAACTCCTGTATCTACTAGATACTTTATACAAGCCGAATATAGTTCTTCCCATCTTTCTTCATTATCCAATATTCTAAAGTAGAACAAAAGTAGCTCTAAATCGCTTTCTTTTTTCAAAAAGCAGTCTAATTCGTTCAAAAGACTTTCAATGTCACTTTTCTTTTCTAATAATTGACATTTCAAAAATATTTCTTGAGCATCCAATGGAACATTCGACTCTTGTTCAACGGTTTCAATAATTCTAAGAGCAAGCGTCACAAACAACTTGTCTTTCCCTCCAGATAATCTATCTCCGTTGCTACAACAATTGAGCAATGTGTTCATTGACGCTGCTGCCCATAATTTTATCATTCTTCCATTTTCAGTGTTGGCTTTGAATGATTTCGAGAGAGCCATGGATGATTTCTGCATACCAATTATATCGTTTCTATCTATTGTTTTTTTAAACCACTCAAACACTAAGGTAGGAGTAGCATACTTTCTAACTGCTAATTCGTAGGGATCGTCTTTTGGTGTGTATTCCAAGAGATTAAAACAAGAATTCAGCAGATCTAGTGCTTTGGGATCGGAGGGAGTTCTAGCAATTACTTCAAGACATGATTTCAATGCCTCTTCTGTTGTTATTTTAGACCGTGGACACAATGCCGCATTGCAGAGAACAAAACATTTAGAGACCAAATTCAAAGAAGTCGGTTGTCGCTTTATATTTTTCTCTGCTAACTGTAATGCCAGTCGATAATTCCGGTTTTCAATAGCCGCATCCAAGATTCCATCTCCCGTTGACATGATTGTGTCTCTCCTGACCTAACTATACAGCGAATCGATGAACAAACAGACACCAAAGAGAGAAGAAAAAGGTGAAATATTTCATGACAAACCAAAATTTCGAATCTCAGTCTCARGCGAGGAGGTTATGCATGCCATTTATACACTCTGTCAATCACCAATTACATTATACAGGTGAGGCTATATATGTTTTTTTCAARTGAAGGTMAGGTCTCCGGAGATCCATCTGTTTACCATGTCTAAACTATTAGATGGTTGATCGAATGGAACCATGTGACCGGCATCAAAGACACGTAAGAAAGTTAAAAGGCCATTTGATTGGACAGTACCAGCATACGCACCATCAATCTTGGAATACCAATCTGTAACTGYGGCATTGGTAAAGGTGTCCTTTCCGGACCATTCTAGCTCGTTTGACCATCCCCTATTGCCCAACCAGTTGCAAATGTAATCTTTGTCACCCGAATAAAGTAAAACCGGAATGTCCAGCTCTAAAACTTGGGCCACAAACTGTTGAAATGGYTTCATCTCGTCACCGGAGAAAATGAAGTTCCTAAAAACTATGTCATCGCATCCTACATAAGTTTCAACTTCAGAACCTAGCGCCTGCATGACCTCTTCTTGATTCAAATATTCGTCTATTGCGGCCATTTCAGGGTAGCAACCATCGCCAAGACATGGCTTTCGAATATCATAATAATTTAATCCGGTTTTTTCAAAAGGACCCATCATCTTTTCGCAGTATAAGTTAGCTGGAAGACATGTCAAGGCGYTTTGGGAGTTATAACAGGTTTTGATCAATGAAGCACATCTTGGGTACATATCTTCCAGTTTGGTGCACTCATCGTCGGAAATCAACTGTTTAAATCCAGATTCAGTTGCGTTACATGCCATTGGAATATAGTAGTAATATTGGATCAAAGCATCGGTAATACCATTGCCAATCATAATGGATGAAAGTTCAAAGATTCTTTCTTTTTTGCTTTCAATCGTGCTTGCAATTCCAGGAATATAGTGGCCTGCGTATGATTCACCGGCAATGTGGAAATCATTYTTGCTTAGACTGGTGAACTTGGAAAAAAACAATTGCAAAAACGCAAAAACATCTTCAGACGCCTGTTTAGTGGATGAGACCGAACTTTTATCCGCATATGAGTAACCCACACCRACTGGCTGTTCCAAGAAAATCACCGATGCATTRGWGTTCCATGAGAATTCATTATARATYGGTTTGAGAGATGTACCATTGATAGAGGAGGGACCTAGCTCAAAAAATAAGCCGGTCATCGAAGAACAACCTGGTCCCCCATTCAACCATAAGATGATTGGGTCGTTTGCCGGGTCGTTTCTACTTTCAAAAAACCAAAAAAAGAGATGTTTGTCGTTCTYGTTAATATCAAAGTAACCAGTGTATTGATTAACTGTATCAACTCCCAACATAAGTGGATTTGACACATCCTGCTTTTTTATTCTAAGACTGTAAGATTCAAGCTCGRACAGCTTGATTTGTTCAAACCCCGCTTGGTTCTCAAAGATTGGCATTTTTAAGGCGCTTTTGGGAGCCTTGTGCCCTTTCAAAAGCTTGGAAATCTCATCCTCAATTTCTTGAGCATCCAATTGCTGTTCTAACAGAGCCCAAGCGTCGGAAATGTCCTGGTTCATCTCTTTCTTCAGCACCGCATCGGTTTCCAAGTATCTGTCCAATATTGGATGTCTAGAATTTCCTGCACCAAGTACATTCTGTCCGTTTCCAATTGGTTTGCAAAGTGCTAGTTCTGCTAGCAGCCCAATCACCGACACCTTCAATAAATTCAGCCTCATTGTCTCTGTCTTAACGGCGCAACAGAAAGAAGGAAAGAAGAAAAAGCTCAACCAATTTGTCCAAGAATGACATTTCGCACTCGCTATCTTATCGCCTTGCTATCCATCATAAGCATATTATATCTCTCCAGCAATATTTAATCTGTGCGAGAATCACCCCCACAGTCACTCTAGACACACACACACACACACACACACACACACACACACACACACACACAGCAAAATGAATAAAGACAAAGGAAATTATATGTACATAATATATATTTTTTTATAAAGAGKTCATTATCTCAATCAGATTGTGCAAAGAATCTATTTGTCTAAAGAACCTCTGTAAATGTGGTAAGCTGAAGCTTGATTGGCAGCGAAGACTAAGGTTTCTGCGATGACGGTGTTGGCAGGTCTGGAAACAGCAAAAAGAATCAATTCCGCAATATCAGTACCGTATAATGGATCGGTTCCTTCGTAAACCTTGTCGGCCTTGCTTTGGTCACCCTTGAATCTGGTGAGGGAGAATTCTTCAGTCGCAACATTTCCAGGTTCAATTTCAATGATTCTGATCTTGGTGTTGATGGTTTCTTCTCTCAAAACATGAGTGAAAGATCTCAAAGCAGCCTTGGTGGCGCAGTAAATACCTCCCCCTGGGTATGGATTTCTACCAGCAACAGAGCCTAGCTGGACGATATCACCGCAGTTTCTTTCCTTCATTTGCTTCACAATCAGTTGAGTTAGCTGGATCATACCTAGGACATTGGTGTCAAACATTTCCGAAACATCTTTTGGATCAACGGATCCAATAGGGTCCAAACCCAAAGCTTTACCGGCGTTGTTAACCAAGACGTCAATGGTAGAAAACTCCTTTGGTAGTCCTTCTAAAAATGGACCAATAGTGTCGAGCTTCGAGACATCCAAGCTCTCTATATGCACCTTGATGGAAGGGTACGCCTTCACCAAGTCTTCCTTTAATTGYTCCAGCTTTTCCTTTCTTCTGGCAGCCAAAACCARACTTAAGTCACCCTTTGCAGCTTCTGCAAAGTACTTAGCTGTGTGGTATCCAATACCAGTGGAGGCACCGGTGATTAAAATGTTCTTTCCTGAAAGTCTTTGTGCAATATTGCCAAACATACTGGGGGTGCAAAAGTGAGAGTATGTGAAAAGAACTTGTCAATGCCGTTCACTACTTGCTCGGACTGGGAAACCTTTTATATAGCTTGCACAATTACGGTTCGCCGCTGTGGCTTGCGGAAAGCCATTTCCGCGCGATAGGAGACTCGAATTTCCTTTCTGGGAAAGAGTGCAGCTACCTACTCCGTTGACTATATTCCATGATATAAGCACCCGACCTATACGTCATGGCATGAAATGATAATAGTAGGTTTAATGATAAAGACAAAAATAAAATTTATAGACGTGTTTTGTATATTGTATAACTTTTCAATCAAGAACTTTTCCAACAGTTGCGCCGGAAGCGATGTGCTGTTCAGCTTGAGAAACCTTTTTGAGAGATGTTCCCAAGGTGATTTGGCCTAAAAGAGCGTTCATGTTTGGAGCATCGCCTGTAGGGTTCGAGGTTAGTGCAGGAGCAGGAGCCATTGGAGCAGGAGGGGCCATTGGAACAGGAGGAGCAGGTGGGGCTGGAACAGGAGGAGCAGGTGGGGCTGGAGCAGGAGGAGCAGGAGGAGCCATGCTCTGTGGAATAGGTGGGACGACAATCGACCCTTCTTGTTCTTCTTCTGCCTTAGCCTCTGGAGATGATGGTGGCGTTGGATCTAAAAACGAAGAATCGTCGGATTTCGCATCATAGAACTCACTATTGTCTCGACTTGATGGCTYGGTAACATTGACAGGTGGTTGGATCAAGCTAGTGGTCGCTGGGATGGCGGGAGGAAACGACGACGGAACAGTTGGTGGAAATGAAGGTGGCAATGCTTCATTAGAGTATGTTGGCTCCTCGTGTTCCGCTTTGGATTCCTCTTCATCTGATTCACTGGCCTTCTTTTGAACATCTACTACTTCTTTGTTCTTCTCAACAGGTGGAGGAATGTACGTATTTACTCTTGATGGTTGAGAACTTCCTCCAAATAGGAGGGACGCAATCTCCGCCTGTTTGCTGGCAGTGGGCATTTCGTCTTCAGAATCTTCATCCCCAGAGTCTGACCAATCATCGTCAATAGTTTTTCCCATCTGGGATTCTCGTTGCTTCTTTAGTTTATCAAAATCAACTTGAGAACCTTCAGTCGAGTTGGTATGCAAAAGAGGCTTTGAAAATGGGTTATGATCTGGTCTCTTCGATTCTGCTTTTATGGGCTCTTTTGTTGTTTCAGACTTGCCTATCATCGAAGCGAAAGGATTATTGCTTTGAGGATTCAAAAGCTCATTTGACTGTTTATCAGCAACAACTTTTGGTTCAGAAGTATTAGGTTCCTCTGCATCTGAATCGTCTGACTCTTGTTGATTTTTTAAAGCTTCCATTTCGGCCTTCAGTTTAGCTAATCTCTCTTGTTTTTCTCTCTTCTTTCTTTCCCTTCTTTCTTGATCCTTTTTTTCCATCGCTTTCTTTTGCTCCATCAARGCTTTATATTCTTCATCWTCWTCTTCTTCTTCACTACTACTGGACTTTTCATCATCAAAAGAGGAAGGTTTCACCGATGTTGGGATTGGCGGTGCTGAAGAGGTAGTTGTGGAAGTGGTTTGGGAAGTAGTTGGTGCTGGT
>BCGC01000001.1:2172537-2232415 GCA_001599115.1 Pichia sorboxylosa | reverse complement strand
GGCTATATTCATCAAACCAGTTTCTTCATTCAAAACAAAATCATTTTCTGCAAGATCATGAATGCAGAAAAAGTTCGGATATAAGTATGTCGAGAGTTTTGTCAAATGATATTGTGATAATTTGAAAAACGCATCGACTCTTTTGTCTGCCACCACAGATTTTTCTTTGAARGCGGCGTTTTTCAGAACTGAAAGGATACTCATTGGTAGTGTTCTAAGACTATATGGCATAACCAATTGTGTTGGAAAAGTATTACTTTTAGCAACATGATATTTGTATGCAGCCATTATTTCCGACATGCGAATTGTGAGAGAACTTCTCAAGACTACCATATTGACAGTGTTCATTTTTTCCAATGTTCTCTTCAAAAAAAGTTTGACAATTGTGTCAGGATCACTGAAATCATAAACTTTGGCAAGTTTTTGGGTTACTGACAAAATGCTATTTATKACTCTAACCTTTCTAACCCCCTCTTTAGAGGTGTATAGAAAAGCGGCTTGGAAATGTGCATCTTTATTGGTATCCAGCTTTGAAGTGTATCCAAAATCACACACAATCGAAGTGTCCGAAGACAATAAGGAGATCCGAGGTGCATCATCACCCTTAACTGTAGCGAATGGACCATAATAAGTATCAACCTTCAAACCATGTGAGCACCGAATTTTCAATTGACACTGATATCCTGCAACATCATGGATAATTTTCTTCATCGTGTAGGTGAATGTAAACTCATCTCTATCAATATCAAAAGGCGACCAGTAATCAACAGAACCACCCGAGTGTGTAGCAATAGTACCCACATTTATCAAGTCGACACTGGCATTCGTCGCTACCAATAAGTTCAGCCCAATATTGTTATCAACGAACTCAGCAGTGAGAGATTGGTAGTATTTATTGTCAGGGGTTAAAATATCCTTTATATACTCGGAGTTGGACTTACCTTCGTTAGTTTTCAATTTTAATAAYCCTGGTCCATATGAGGGCAAAGAGGATAGAGTACAAATGACTTGTCCACCGCCAAATTCTTGTAATAAGATACTGGCTGTTTTCAATGCAGGACCAAAGCAAGTTTCAGGACAAATATTCTTCTGTGATTGTTCAATTGAGTTTAAAACACACTCAATGATGTCATATGACTCTATYGGATCAGCAAAAATGCCACCATAAAATGGTACAAAAGGATCACTCAAATCGGAAACAATTGAAATCGAAGGTTTTGTTAGTTCAGGGGACAGATCATAAAAGTGTAAATGCTGATCAAAACCTACAATAGCAATCTTCGTGCCACTAGGTAAGCTTGATGAGCCATCTTCATTATAGATGGCCATTCTAATAGCCGAGCATGTGACCTCTATGAGTTTGGATTTGTGGGCATTAAATGACAAGTCAATCAAAAAAACCCTATTAAGTGGCCGTGGCTCTTCATTTTCATCCAAATTATATTCTTTGGGAACAATGTAATCAACAGTACCAGTGTGCAGTTCTGGACGTGAATYATAATCATGCCTGACMCCCTGAATATCGATGGTAGAAACATATTCCACAGGAACTGGAGATTTGAAGCCACAAATATTACAAGTCATCGCATTCACATCATGTTGCATTGCGGGATTCAAATAAGCACGACACCTTCCACATCTTGGAACAATTTCGCCTTCATTGATTTTAATCTGCGGAACAGGAGAMACCAAGCTCTCAGAGGATTGGAAATCTGCAAATGGTCTCAAAGATACACCAAGTGGAACTTTAGATGTTTCCCTTAAATTTTCGGTAAATGGAATACTATACATCGTACTCTTGAAGAATTGCGGGGTGGCATTAGCTTGATCCAYTGCTTTATACTCGGTACCTGCTAACGGAGGATAAACATCTTGGAAACTCATAAATGYTTTGTTTTTGTAGATCTCATTCATCTGATTTCTCAAACTTGCAATGGATAGATCATCTGATACATTGGGSARGCTAATATTGTAACTATCCGTAACATTARYAGGYAAGGAARCTYGTGCTTGAGGAGCTGTCGTGTGTAATGTATTTTGTTGAACTTCGGTTTGAAATTGCACTTGGGAGGTTGCAAATTGATTTGTGSCCTGGGGTTCACCATAGTTTTGGTTGTTGTGGGGATATCCAAACTGTCCATTTATAGTTTCAGAATATGAYTCTGGAGGCACCAGCCCTATTGCAGATGCCGCTGTGTTGGGATCCATTTGAGGTTCATCATGTACAAATGATGGATGTGAAGACAAATCATGRAAMGCATGTCCACCTCTTTTTCGTTTACTTTTATTCTGTTCATTAGTGTTTGATCTCATATCTGTTGCRTTCAGTGCCAGATTTCCAATTCCCTGCATCAAGGCATCCGACTGCGACCTCAAAACATCATCTGTTGACATTTTGTAATTGACTGGTTATCAAGAATAGTTTTCAAAACAAAATGGTGTTACAATAACTTCACACTGTTCAAATAAACGTCGCAACAAAGACACCAAACAAAACAAATTCATGACATCCACCAAACCTGTTGACTKCACTGAAATATATTCAACAGCAAAACACACAGTCACGTGCCATCCAGGCATCACCTGGAAAAGTAACTGAGCCGCTTTCAAACCTGTGCACGCGCTGCGGCGACTGGAAGAAGTTGCAAGCACGCGTTGTTTTGATTTGTTATTATTTGGGRTGTTACTGAGAGTGGCATAAGGCTAAGGCGTTTGGATTGTTTTCCCTTGAGCCCTTTCTTTCTTTTCTTTTCTTTCTGTTCTTTGACACGCACCAACCAGCAGATTTYTTGAGATGGGTGTTACAGGCCTGTTACCGGTGTTGAAGTCGATTCAAGAGCCAACAACGCTGGAGCGGTACAGGGGCAAGACGTTGGCCGTGGACAGCTATGCATGGTTACACAAAGCAGTTTTTTCTTGTGCTGAAGACATTGTAATGCAGAGACCAACCCGGTCGTTCCTCACTTACTTTGAGAAAAAAATTGAAATGCTAAGATATTACAATATACAGCCGTATTTTGTKTTTGACGGGGCTGCGTTGCCGTCAAAGAGCAATACCAATAAGGAGAGACACGAGAGACGTGAGGAGTACAAGAAACTGGCTATTGAACAACATTCGCAGAATAATAGGGCACTTGCTTACAAAAAYTTCCAAAGAGCTTGYAACGTCCCACCTGAATTGGCAAAAAGCGTCATAAMYTTACTTCGATTGAAACAAATYCCCTATGTTGTTGCACCCTACGAAGCAGACTCACAGATGGTCTATTTGGAAAAACTTGGCCTAGTTGAAGGCATAATTAGTGAGGACTCTGATTTATTGATTTTTGGGTGTCAAACTTTAATCACCAAGCTGAAAGATACAGGCGAYTGCATTGAAGTGAAGAGGGAAAAATTTAAAAGTTGTAAAAACTCTCATATTTCAACCTTTACAGACGACCAATTACTTTTAACGGCCATCATCAGTGGCTGTGATTATACTCCAGGATTACCAGGAATAGGAATGAACAGAGCCATTACCAATACACATAATTTCAAAACATACGAAAGGATAATCATGAGTATGAAAGTTGAAGGTAAAACTATTCCACCTTCKTTTCACGAAGATTATAARCGTGCCAGAATTGCCTTCAGACACCAAATAGTGTTCAATCCCATCGAGAACAAAGTGGCAAATTTGAACCCACTMACTGAAGAAATAACAAAACAGTACTCAGATGAATATATACAATCATGTACGGGATTAGTTGAACCAGATCACGAAATTCAGATACAATTGGCAAAAGGAGAAATTAATTCATTCAGTCGAGAGCCTTTGCTWTCATGGGAGCAAAAAGTTGGTGGAATATCAAGATCGATAACAGAACCATCACTTTCCACCAATTCATTTAACATCAACMGCTTTAGTGATACAAMTATGAAAAGATCACAGACTGTTGCTCCAGTTATCGAAAGGAAWCAAAATACCAACCCYATCATCAAGAAACGAAAATCCGTTCAAAAAATTGACAGCTTTCTGAAYTTCATAAATACCAGAGGCAAAGTGGTAGAAAAGAGTGCGATTGCTTCTGGATCAGTCATTAACAAAAGGCAAAAAYTACTAAATAAAAATGAAAATGGACAGGARACTATTAGCCAGTTTTTTCAAGTTAGAAGGCCCACCAATAGTATTGAGGAAAARAAAATAGAAAGAGTCAATTCTGATATTGAAGAAGCTTCAACACCCAAACTAGAATCTTTTGTTGCTACGTCTTCTGATGCTGAGGATATATCCGAAGAAGAGATCCGCAACGTGAATATGAAATTGAACGAAGTTCTAAGTAGTCAAAATGACCCTGATACAATAGACACCTCTGAAATTCTTAGCAGTGAACTGAATGACATTGTAGAAGATGATGCCGAAGGGTTTCAAGCCGGTGAAGACYTAGRGAGCATGGATGAAGCAGTTATGAATGACGACCCCAGCACAGCATCGGAAATTGATGATGCGTTACTGAATAGTTTTGATATTTCACAAAGCACCTTGAGTATAGATCGGAGGGTACAGAAAGAAACGCCCACCACGCTGTCACTCGATGGAGCCTCATTGTCGAGTATTATATCCAATGATTCAGGAGATATGAATATTGGATGCTACGTGGACGACTGTGAGGAGGAAACTCTGGATTCAGCCGCAAATGACGGCGGAAACATAAATTGCGTTAAGAAAAAGGTGGAGAAACTCGACAAAACCAATCTACTGGCGCCTTTGTACTCGTTTGAAAAACGCAAGCTGCCAAATGCTGACCCTAAACTGCATAACGATATCAAAAAACGAAAGCTGGATATATTTGGAGCTCTTGACGTGCCTAAGGGCAAACCGCATATACCGTCTCCTCTAGGTAACACAAACYATAGTCGTGTTCCTCTCCAGGACGTGACACCAGCCAACCGCCCACTTCTAGAGTCCGATTCCAAATCTACCACAAAGCACAAAACCAACCCAAACAACCACACTGGTCCTCGCCGAATTGATCTTTCCTCTTTCCGTTTTCACAGCACCAATAACTGAAGTTTGTGAGGACTCAACCATACACTCAGGCATGCACATATATGCATGCATACATACCTTCTGTTAAATACGTTACAAAATTGAAACTGGGGTACTGTTTTCGCCGCTGTCTCTTTAGTCTTAAGACCTGTAGACCTACAACATGTTTAATTTAAATTACCACTAAAACTACTGCTATATTTTTGCACACACTTTTCCGACCAATATTCATGCTTCCTCAGATCTCTGGACCAGGTCCAGAGCATATTGTTGAACGCTCTCAACCCCCCCTCTCTCTCTCTTTCTCTCTCTCACAGCAACCACCGCCGTTTTCCATATCCCACCATRGAAAGCACATATAATTCCTGATTAGGCAGCGCGACAAAAGCTTCGATCGATATGACCCAATAAGGAAGGTAGAACTTGCCGTTTTGGGATACACCCTGAAGCAAATGRCGTCCTGGCCAGCACAAGTACTGGTGTAAAGCCAGGATGGACAAGAGCAAACGTACTGTATATAGGCACGCTAAATGTGCAATAGATCARCAGCACTATAGACCAACCACCACCACCTTCGCCGCCGCCTCAAAAGCATAGCACAGGGCGGGTGGGCGAACTTAAATAGCAATGCGCAGCTGATAAACCAGCCACGACGCGTTTGGCGGAATATGAATGAATTTCTGGCGTCCTGGCCCCGAGTTTCCCAATCGAGCCRCATGGTTTAAAATGGCAGCTTTCCCTTCTTTAGCCCRAAGACCATCCCCCCTTCTTCTTCTGACTMTTTTTCGACATAGTTGTAACACACTCACAAACATCCAACATGCACAGAACATACTCATTGAGAACTGCTAGAGCTCCTACCGCTTCTGATTTACAAAACCCAATCCCTGTCCCAGCCTCATCCACCAAGTCGCCAAGATTCTTTGGCCCAGGTGGTATTGCCAACTCGTTCAGAAGAACCACAGCAGGCTCCTTTGGACCAGAATTGTCAAGAAAGTTGGCCCAATTGGTGAAGATGGAGAAGAACGTGATGAAGGCCATTGAAGTTTGCTCGAGAGAAAGAAGAGACGCCGCCAGACAATTGTCTCTGTGGGGTGCAGATAACGAAGATGACGTGTCCGACATTACTGACAAGTTGGGTGTGCTCATCTACGAAGTTGGTGAATTGGAAGACCAATTCATTGACAGATACGACCAATACAGAATCACAATCAAGTCTATCAGAGACATTGAAGGTTCTGTTCAGCCTTCCAGAGACAGAAAACTCAAGATCACCGACCAAATTGCGTACTTGAAGTACAAGGACCCACAATCCCCAAAGATCTC
Organism: Pichia sorboxylosa; assembly: GCA_001599115.1. Lineage (NCBI taxonomy): Eukaryota > Fungi > Ascomycota > Pichiomycetes > Pichiales > Pichiaceae > Pichia > Pichia sorboxylosa. The sequence goes on along the minus strand of BCGC01000001.1, from coordinate 2,226,063 downwards.
CATTTTGGAACAAGAATTGGTCAGAGCCGAAGCTGAATCTTTGGTTGCTGAAGCACAATTGTCCAACATTACCAGAGAAAAGTTGAAGGCATCCTTTTCCTATCAATTTGATTCTATCAGAGAATACGCYGAAAAGGTTGCTCTTATTGCTGGTTACGGTAAGGCCCTATTAGAATTATTGGATGACTCTCCAGTCACCCCAGGTGAAACTAGACCTTCTTACGATGGTTACGAAGCTTCCAAGCAAATCATCATYGATTGTGAAAACGCCCTAGGCACCTGGACCTTTGAAACTGCCGCTGTCAAGCCAACATTATCCTTCAAGGCAGGCGATTACGATGATTTAGCTGACGACGTCGATGGTTTACACGTTGATGATGGTGAAACCTGGACTGAAGACCAACACGCCGTTGCTGCTTGATTTCCHAGACATTTTTTCAATAATAATACATTCTAGTATCCAATTTGTTTATCCTTGATAACCAGACTTGGGCTTCCTCAGTTATATTACCTACTGTATTTTAAATTGTCAAAAATAGCAACTTTGTTTGCACATTTATTGGTGTTATGTTTATTCCAACAAAATGTAACTRCCAAACACTCTGCTCATTTCTTATATTAACATCGCCATATCCTTTTTTATACTCTATTTTGAACATCGTTTACTTTGTATCTTTTATATTTTTTTTAACATGTTTGATTGCTAAATGTAATTTTACACCTAACATCAATTRCTGCTTTGTTATTGACAGAGAAAAATAGATGTGATTGCAAAGTGTATGTGGTATTATTTGTAAATTATTCAAATTGATGCTTCTCAAAAGTCTACTTAGTAAGAATATACAGACACATAAGTTTAGATACATACTGATATGTTATCTTTGTCAAAATTTTGCAATGATATGWACCACAAGATCCACTGGCGACAAGTTTGTTCGATTGTATTTGTAGGAGATATTTTTGGTATCGGCTACTTCCTTATCATCAACCAAATCAATCTCTGGTGCATGATCGGCGGTGTTGAAAACAATATCCTTCAATAATAACGAATCGCATTTCTTAGGATTAAACCTCCCCATGTATAGTTCAGCACCGTGAAACCAGTCTCGCAGCATCTCAATTTGGGCCCAACTGATCAACAGCTTACATTTCCACATTTCATTACTAAATGGTATGGTCAACACATCGCCATCCTTGTATCCAAGCTTGGAATTGGAGGGGGTTTCSTCGTGCTCCTTCTTTTGCACTCTGTAATCTGAAAGACAAATCGAGAATATCTCTTCCCTGGTCATTTCTGTCAATATCGAACTCAATTTCGACTGTATGGTGGAATCACTATACAATTCCTGGAGTTGTCTATGCGATATTATGACCCGTTTGCATTTCCAGAGCTTGATGGTTTCTCCTTGTTCTCCCTGTTCTCCTTTTTGACTCACCAAAATTGGATTGGCTACATGGTTCTTCTCAATTTCCCGGCGATTCAGAAATGTCCGCACTGCAACGACATGTTGCGGAGTGAACTGTATATGACTCCGTCTGACTCAAAAGTCATGTTAGTATCCTTGTATCACACAGTACTTGAAAATAACATACACTGCTCCCATGATATTACKTTTATCCTGACAAACCAAGCATTATAACATAYTCATAGACTATTCGGTGGAAGCTCCGAATTTTCATCCGAGGGTTTTATGCATTTTGGGGTCCCATGCCCATGGCCATGCCAATGTYCTTGCCGGATGCTTGATCAGWCAGACAATGCAAATATTTCAGTGGAAAAGCTTCTCTTTTCCCAAGATTTTCTTGCCATAGAGCTCCAGCAGTGGTAAGTGTTTGACCAGAAACGAGATGCAGCCATTTATTCACGAGGCCGGTAATCAGCATGCTATGAAAATAGCGCAGAAAGCACAGCAGCTAGGTATAAGCACCCGTTTCAACGAAGATCCACAAGTTTCGGTGGACACTTTCAAGTTGTACGAAAATTATACATTTTTTCACCCAGACACCGATAAGAATGATGCCAACGCATTTGCTACTTTGGTCAGAGAGTGTATTCACTTCGAAATAGAGACCATTGCTAGCATGCTGACTTTCGGGTTGGATGTCCAGAAAGTTTATCCACACATTRTCATCTCTTATATATTTAGAAGTTGCAGAGGCGTGCTCAAGGATAAATACCCACAAGTCGACGACAAGCTAGCAGAAACGTTTGCAAGAGATCTGGTGCAGAGTGTGTACGAGTTCATTCAACCAAAATTGGAGCTTCCTGTCATGAATTGGCAATCAGCATCCATCAGCGAGATTTGAGCTGATTGCATAGATAGAAACATTGATAAYTTGTCTCTTTTTTAGCATTTTTTGTATAGTTTTCCAGTTGTGAAGCAAAAAAAAAAAACAGCTGCAACCAATATTTCACGTTTATAGTGCACCAACGCAGTGTAATGAAGGAGATAGATGGCTTTGTGCCCATCACAGGGTTGTTCTATTCTGTATTTCACCCAACAGAGGGTACTAAAGTTATCCATCAAGTGCCTAGTGGGGTTGTCGTTCCAGCAGCCAACGATGACAACAAACTCAACAACGGATTAGCAGATTCATCGTCGTTACCGCAACCTCTATTCGACTTTGACACCATCAAAAACTATGTGATTCCGAAGCCTCAATTGTGCAACAAGTTGATTACCCTGAAAATAGATAGTTACAGAGTTGTTGGTTTCCCAGTGTCCATCTCTTCAAGCACGTATGCTAGAAACGTTTTCTTTTTCAATTTTTGTTTTGTGTTTCCGTTTGAAAGTGATACCACTCCCTACGAAGGACACGTGAAAAGAATCGGTAGAATGTTTAGGGCATTAGAGGAACAAAGTCAGCTTTTGTCCAAAGCTCTCGACAATTCCAAGGTGTACTTTCAACAATCACAACCCATTCCTTCGAATAGTTCAAAATCCATAGCAAAAGATATGAAAAACAAATATTTAACCATCATCAATGATTGGGATGAATCAAGCCATCAGGTCGTGTTAGGTAATAAAACTCCTGGCTTGGAGGAGAACTCTCGTACACGCACCCAGTTCTCTTCTATCGAATCACTAATCCAGCAGATATTCCAAGATTTGAATAGTTATTCAGAGTGTAAAATTCCAATTGATGTTTCAAACTCTGTAGATATCAAACTGTTCCCAATTCTGCCACCACCACCAAGAATTCAATCTTACGAAGTGCCCATTACACTGCTCAAATTGGAAGCTTTGATTGATCCAATGTGGGACCCAACAATGCTGAAAATAGTGCCTTTCATTAATGGTGTGCATTCTGTTTTCCAAATCAGTCAATTATCGGATGCCAGTTTAGATTTAACTAAAGAATGTTTACGACATTTATTACATTATAAAGCCATTGCGTTGGTGGACATTTTTCAATTTTCCAACAAATATGTCGTGACAGCGTCCATTGAAGAGTTTTTGACATCACCAACAATGGCTGTTGAATGCCAAGAATATGTGTTGAATATAAACGGAACATTTGGCAAAATTCCCTTAACTCCCCTTGAAAGACATGACTCCAACACCAATAGCATTAGCTCCCGGATGAATGATTTTCATGATAAAAGCTACTCTTTAACACACAATAAAAAGGATGTACCTGTTTTACAGCATTCCAATTCTTCATCCACAAATGAGACCAGGGCGCTTGCCAACAACAGAAAGCCATTACCATCCAAGGCGGAATTGTTTGAGCTATACAATGCCCTAACAATGCATGCGGATGTCAAACAATGGTACATACAAAATGCAAAACAGCTGGAATTTGTTGACATACGGAAGTTTATAATCTTTGGAGTCAGAAAAGGTATTTTAACTCGTCTCCACGAATACCCAATACACAGAAAGTTTGAYAAAAACTCAGCCGACACCGCAATATCCGGTGCAGACTTGAAAACCTCATTGAATGTTTTATCCCTACCTTTTTCTGACGTTAAGAAAGAAGATCCACCAACTTCTGCTATTGCCGATGAATCTGACGACGACGACGACGACGACGAGGAAGAAGAACAAACAGAGACTGCATTGGACACCACGTCAGCAGTTTCCATACACAGCGGGATACCCGAGATTGGTCATAGAGTACGCAAGTTTTCTGGTATCAAATCAAGACAACCAAGCTTTAGGAGTGAGCTAGCAGATAAATTTCCAGATAAYGCCCAGATAGAGAAGGAAAAGCAACGCAAGCGTGAGGAAAAACAAAAAGCCTTAATTTTGAGACTTGTCAAGCATTACAACCACATGGATTCAATTTGTACTAACATGAACATGAGTCACACAGAGGTCAGAAAAATTTTGTCCAGCATCGGAGATATTGACTAYATTCTCAAGGGTTAGTGAGATCAAATAGCAAGATTCGAGCGACCATCTGGGTAGCAGAAAMGATAGCAGCATGCCGGACGCGATGTCGCGTTGTTGACAAAACTGCTTTATTTTGAGACCTATAACAGTAAATAAGAGTCCTTAGTGTAACTGTATACACAAACGTCTGTTTATAGAACAAACACCCAATAAATGTACGGGGATAGAGGTTCAAATAAAAAGTTGTTTAATAGTAGACATAATCCAAGACAGTCTCTAAAACTAASCACATCTACAACACTAGCCAAAACACAGGTAAAAACAACAATGGCAATAGGAACAACAACAACAACATCGAAAACGTCTTCAGCATCCATAAAAACCACAGCCAGAAAGTACGGGAATACCGATTCTGCCAAAGAGGCAGTAAAAGTAATTGTCAGAATTCGGGAAATTGGTAGTCAGAGTGCAGATTCTTCAAATCCGCTAGAAAAAAAACAAAATGAATGCAAACTGCAAATGGATGATATGGCAGTGATATCACTGGCAGATGCTAGAACCGTGAAAGTTGACATTCCTGAAAAACAACAAAATGAAGATTTATCCACTGGCGGGATGGAATTCAGAGAGAAAAAATTTTCAATTGACCAGGTTTACGATGGTCAAACAGATCAAATGACATTTTTTCAAGAGGCAATTGATCCCGTGTTTGATGATTTTGTCAGGGGCTATAATTGTACTATTTTTGCATACGGTCAAACTGGTACGGGTAAAACCTACACAATGTGTGGGGAAATGAAGAATCATCGATTGACACCGGAAAGTGGTATCATTCCCAGGTGTTTAAACAAACTTTTTGAATACAAGGAAACCCTTAATGATGTGATTGTCAAATGTTCATACATAGAACTCTATAACGAAAACTTGAAAGATCTATTGAGTGATGGGTCACTTGATAAAAATTTGCAAATTTTTGAACAAGGAAACACCACAAAGGTTAGAGCATTGGATGAGATCATAGTGGAAACTTTTGATGATGCAATGAAATTGCTAAAGTCCGGAATAGATAAAAGACAAGTAGCATCAACAAAAATGAACAACCTATCAAGCAGGTCACATACAATTTTTACCATACATTTGATGAAAAAAAAGGAAAAGGGTTCTGATTACAACTATTCAAAAATCAACTTGGTAGATCTTGCCGGATCAGAGAATATAACTAGATCAGGGTCCGAAAACGACCGAGCCAAAGAAGCATCATCCATCAACACAAGTTTATCGTTGTTAGGGAGAGTAATGCATGCCCTTTCAGTGGGTGCTACTCACATTCCATATCGAGATTCAAAGCTGACAAGGCTATTGAAAGATTCGTTAGGTGGACACACGAAAACCGTCCTAGTGGCTAATATATCACCAAAATTGATAGATCTACATTCAAGTTTGTCAACTTTGGATTATGCTAAGATGGCCAAAAATATTGAAAACCCGATTCAAGTTGCTCCCATCATAAGTGAAGAGTATATTATGAGTGAAATAATAGCAGAGAACAGAGCATTGAGATCCGACCTTAAAGCTACTAGAAGCCGCCAGAAATGCGTGGTGTTGGATGATAATACGTTCAGAGAAATGCAAACTACCCAAAAGACTTTGAGCAGAAAAGTTGACGAACTCACCGGTCTTAAAGAGTCATTATTAAAGCAGCTAGATATACATTTGAAAAAATCCAACGATCATACAGGAGAACAAAAGAAATTATTAGAAACAATAAGTGATCTGGAGTCCAAACTTGTTTCATACCAGAATAAGTTTGAGCAGCAACGACATCAAGAAACTGCGCTGAAAGAGCAATGGGAACTCATGTATTCAAACGTCTTCAAAAACTTCACCAATATGTACGAAATGCTAGTTAGTACAAAAACAACAGTCACAAATCAAGTACTGTCAAGTTTATCCGATATAGATTCGAAACTAAACCTAAATCTTGACAGCCCGTTATCGAAAGAAGATTGGCTAAAAGCACGACAGGAACTGAATAGTTTGTTTCAACAGGTTAAATCTTCTTTGGATCATAGCAATTGTCTATCTGAAAAGGCTCATGAGGTTAGGGGACAGCTAAGTGAGATGAGTCGTTTTATTGAAAATTCAGGTAACTCAATGGGGACATCAGTCAAAAAATTATCTTCCACAATGAGTTCAATGATCTCACATAATCATGAGCTTGAAAAACATTTAAATGATTTACGGACTTTGGACGACAGCATTTTACTTGATAAAATACAAAAGGAAAACGAGTCAAGATTTTTAACTTTTAAAAATTTTATGAATAAAAGCATTGATGAACTAGTTATTAAAAGCACCAAAGAGAATTATGGATTAGCAAAAAGTCATTACAGTGATAAAATTAGTGAATATGAGACTAAATGGAAAGATTCATTAGCTCAAGATGATAAAGATTCAACTATCTCTAAAAATATATTGTTGATGAATATTGAAAATCAAAAACAAGAGCTGAATAGAATGGCCCGGTCAGCCCTTGATGTCATTAATTCAAACATTTTGGGTTCAAACCAAATAAATGACTCTTTATCAAGAGTATGTAAGTCTTCTACACCGACGCTAGAACTTTTGGATAAAACTGTCGACTCTTGTTTTGAAAGTCAAACAAACATTCTAGATGGAGTTAGGGAGATCAAGAACGATATTGAAGGCGTTAATCATATACTTAATGCCACAGTAAATGACATTTTATTGGATAAGTACGAAGCTGACATCCCCTCAGAACCACCTTTTGGGAGCAAATACCCAAATTCACTTACACTAAACAATTCAGCCAACAAAGATAACATCCAAGAAACTAAACTCAATTCAAAGAATTCATTTATTGGTCAGCCGACAGTATCAGTAACAAAACTGCCATCTCCTACTAGACAGCATTATAGAAAAAGTCCCCAAAAATATCCAAGCGAAACACTTAAGGTGAGTCCAACCAAAAGAACTAACCTTGAAAACTCGGCTCCTACCCTTCTTAGAAATTCTTTTAATTCAACTCCTCCAAGAATGGCACTGAAAGGGCTGGTATCACCAAAAGTAAGCCCCAATAAACGGATCACCCCAAAGTCAACGCCTACAAGAATGTCTCCACACAGGATGACGCCTTCTCGAGCGACATCTTCCAGTGAAACAATGAGCCCAGTTATAAAACGACTCTCAGAAGGCATTGAAAGCAACAGAAAAAAGAGCTGCCGTTAAATATCAAAGAAATAGCATAGAAAGAATGGGATTAGTATATTGAAAAAATAGTATGTACATAAGATTTGAAGATAAAAGAGCTCATTTCGGTCGTCGATATATAAATATATTTATATCTATTTCATTAAAGGAGAAAAATTTAAGATTAATGGCTATTCGTTGTATTACTCGTAGTGTGTCTTGCTATATGATTTGAACTGTTTGTAAAACTTGAACCAGTGGAGGAGCTTGAGGGTATATTTTTATCATGTATCGAGGATTGTTCAGATATGCTTCTGCGGAACATTTCTAAACTACTGTTTGTAACTATACTGGCAGCACCAGAGCTGGATCTTCGACGATGTCTTCTAGCCATGGTTGGTTCCACATGATTTTTGCCTAAAGTTTTTGCCAACAATGAAAGTATATCAGTTAAAGATAACACACCAATTAGTTTACCAGTTGCATGAATATCATCTTCATTATGATGGTGTGAGTTTTTGTGATTATGATTATGGCTATGGGAGTGAGTATGGGAATGAGAATGGAAATCGGAATTTGTGGGGGTTGTTGGATTCGATGATTTTTCTGGTTTGACAATCCATAATCTGTGGGATTTTGTTGCAACTAATTTTGCAATTGCTCTACCGAGAGAGGTGTGGTTTGTGACGTGGAAAATTGGGAAAGAGTCTTTACCATTTTCCAAACCTCTTGAATTCAAAATGACAGAAATGAAATGCAAACATGATTTGTATAACAAGTCTGATTTTGAAGTGGTAGAAACCAATCTGACATCCGTGACACTTATATTACCGAGAAGATGATAGTTGCGATCCACAACGGCCAAGGAGGACATTTTCAAACTATGCATGGTAGTCAAGGCTTCAATTAAAGGCTGATCACCGTAAATGGCGATTGGGTTTGGTGAACCAATGTGGAGCGAATGTATTGAAGAAGAAAGTAAAGGCTCCATCGAAGGAAACCGACGTGCATTGTCCCACAGATATTTGACAAGTCTTCTTTGAGAAAGAATACCTGTTAATTTGTCATTATTTATGATGGCAATTCTATGAACACCAGTACCGAGAATTTCCACCACGGTTGACAAGTTATCGGATTCAGATAGTTTGATGAAAGGGTTCTTGTTTGTGAGCTTGATGACAAAAGAAACCGGGACCTCGTCACCAGTTTGTGCCTTTTTAATCAATTTCGGTATATCGGACTTTGGAGAATAATCCATATTCTTGAGAGTGTCGACTTTGATTTTGTTCAACACCAACAGCAAATAAGCATTCAGATCGGTGTAATCGAAAGTCAAACAGTTCAAGTCATTTTGAAACTCCTCTACCGGCACAGAAGTTAAGCCATAATTTACCAGAGTTTCAAACGCTGCTTGACAGGAAATTTGCGAGTCAATTACAATCAACTTGTTTTTCTCTACCAAATCGCTCAGTTTAATGTCTTGCCACTCTAAGGAAGCGCCATTGAGAAACTGTGATGCGTTCGATGAGATCGAGGGGTTTCTGGATATGTTGACACTGGAGTCGTCATTTATGGTCATGGTTGAAAAGTTGTCTATGCAGGAGGCGTTATCATCAATGTTGCAACTGGCGCTTGAAGCGTTGAGTGCCATGTTCGTTGATGCTATCGGGTTGGCGACCGTTGGCGACGAGTTGTTCACATCCACTGCTGTCAGCACCGTATCAGAGTTTCCCACTGACGACGATGGCGACCGCAGAATGCTGGAAATGCTGGCTGACCGGGGGTGGTTGATATCCAAGCTCGTGATCTGCGACTCGTTTTCTAAGGGCGGTGGGGTCGAAAGCATTTCAGCAATGGACGTCTTGCGTCCAGCAAATCCTGGCGAGGCCGGTGCCCGCAAATGCGGGGACATCGGATATTTGTTACTAGAAGGCATGTAAGCAAATAACCTTGGGGGTGAGTGTAGGTCTAGTTGGCAACGTGCTGCAGAGTGTGAACTTGCTACGATATATTCTCAATCATGGCTCATGGGGTCGTTGGCAAAATAAAACATCACCCTCCCCAGACGACGCGTCGATCGGCGCGTCGATACCAGGGTCTTGCTCGGTAAATAACAATCGGCTTGAAGCGATGCTACGTTACTAAAACCGGTGACGGCGGCCTGCCACAGCGTGGTGCGGCTTGTGCCATGTACACGGGCCTCTATGCTGGCCAATAGGAAAGACGAAGTCGCGCCGTGCCGAGAGCGAATCGGGAATCGGAAGTAAGGAACAAGCCGTTAGATGCCCCAGGGTTCTCTATAGGATTAAGGTATTATTTATATCCAAGCGGCTTGTAGGCTTACGTATAAAATGAGGCATAGATCCTTTCAGTAGACGGCCCTGGATCGGGGCTGATTTGGAAGGGGTTCTTTTTGTAGTGCTGTTGTCAGTGTTTGCGACTCGATTAGTGAGACGGAATATCAGTACAGTGGTGTTATTTGATGCAAAATAGAATATCCGGATCCGTGCCGCAGTTTTTGACGTTTCTATATCTCTAAATCCCTCACGCAATGACAGTGCAACACAACATGCTGGTGATGCCACGTCCCGAGTCTGCCCTGGATGCGTCCAAAGCTTCCATCAACGATGTTAGCAGGGACCTTCCGGGTATGTCGCTGGTGATGTCCACCGGAGGCGGGTTAACTCCGGCTTTAACAGCGGGCCAGACCCTGCTCCCTCTCCCGATTCAGCTGCCGTCGTTGAACACGAACCATGGCTCTCTTCATTTGCGGAACCAAGGACTGCCTTCCTTGGCGACTCTACATTCCAATCTCAACATGGGCGTTGCACCATCCCAGCGACTGCCACTCGGATCCACTCTCCCTAGATCTACGTCCGATTCCATGAATACCCTCCCCCAGAGCCACTGTTTCAACCACGACAAGTCCTTACCAAGTCTTACCCACGTACTCAGCCAAATACCTTCGATACCAACTCTGAGCTACCTCCCAAGACCTGGGAATTCACAGTTGCATATCCAAAACACTCAACCTCCACATAACATTGCCCAACTAAACCATGCGAGCCATTATTCCTCTGCAATTCCAATCCCACAAGCTCTCGATGCCTATCCACCTTCAAGTTTATCCTCCACAAGCTCTTCATCATACCTTCCAACCCCGTTCTTATCTTCGTCTGCTTCCATCTGTTCAAATGCCAGCAGCACTACAAAAGATTCTATTACGTCTTCTCCTCCAAGAAACTCGGCCTTTGAATCCGTTTCCAACATTTTGGAAACTTCTTCACCATCAACATCGATCAATACCAGTATGGCGTCTACATCATCATCTCCTTCATATCCCTTAACAAGAAAGTACAAATGTAAGATTTGCAACAAGGGTTTTACAACATCCGGACATCTAGCTAGACACCATCGTATCCACACAGGTGTTAAAAACTACGCTTGCCCATACGAAGGGTGCAACTCTCGCTTCTCAAGACAAGACAACTGCATGCAACATTTCAAGACTCACCTCAAGTGCAAAAAGTCAAAGAAGAAGCCCACAAAATGAGCGGCTACAATCTAAATGTCAAACTACCACATATACCCTACCATTTTTTTATGCTTACCGGTAAAAGTCTTTTTTTCCTTTCCGGCGAGCCGTCCAGCCTTTGCCTTTACCTTTCTGTTTGCAGCACTTGAATTTTTTTACCTCCACATCTGTACATTTTATAGACCTCGTATTTTATATCATAAGTTTCATTTCATTTGCAAATTCTGTTGAATGTCTGCACCGGATAAATTATCGCTTATGCAACGTGTCAAAATTTTTTCTCCGGAAAAACCCAATGCAGCTATTCACAAAAAATGATAAGATTAGTCGATTCCAAGTTTCCATTTGGAGGTCATTGGTCAGACTCTGTACATTGTTCAGACGACTAGGATTTAGAGATTATACGAAGAGATGAACTGATTTGGGTTCGTAGAAGCGATCACCATTATCATCAGATTTGAAAATCTCGTGATCGCTCCGAGGCTAAACGGCGAGCCAGTCTCTTTAAATTGGAATTCATGGTCCTAAACTGTAGTCACAGTGAAAATATTATACGTTGATCAGAGCGGATAGAAAATTACCGTTGCGCTGACACAGTGAACATAAGAATAGAATGAGTAGCAGGACGTCAGTATTGGATCCAAGTTTGCCTGTCAAGGTTCAAATGGAAAGGTTGATTCGTCAGAAACAAAAGGAAATTTGTGAAGGATTGGAAAGTTTGGATACAAAGAAGTTTCAACCAGATGAATGGAGTCGTGGTAATGATGGTGGAGGCGGTAGATCCATGGTGTTGGCAGACGGTTCCACTTTTGAAAAGGCAGGAGTGAATGTTTCCGTTGTTCATGGAACTTTACCACCAGGAGCAATAACAAGAATGAAAAACGACCATAAAAATATCAGCACAGAGGATGATGGTACTGTTGGCTTTTTTGCTTGCGGCTTGAGTATGGTTTTGCATCCTTGGAATCCCCATGCTCCAACCATGCATCTGAATTATCGTTATTTCGAAATTCTAAACAAAGACGGTACAACCCAAACTTGGTGGTTTGGGGGTGGTGCTGACTTGACCCCAAGCTATTTATATGCCGAAGATGCAAAATTATTCCACTTGACCCACAAGAAGGCTTTGGATCCTTTTGGAGACGATCTATACAGCGAGTTTAAGGTTTGGTGTGACAAATATTTCTTCATCAACCATAGAAACGAAACCAGAGGTATTGGGGGCATTTTCTACGACGATTTTGATAGATTACCAGCACAGAAGTGTTTAGAAATGGCTGAAAGTTGCTTCAATGCTGTGTTACCCTGCTACTTGCCAATAGTCGCTAGACGGAAAGATATGCCTTACACCGAGAAAGAAAAGGAGTGGCAACAAATAAGAAGAGGAAGATATGTTGAATTCAACTTGGTGTACGATAGAGGTACCAAGTTTGGTCTACAAACCCCGGGTTCCAGGGTCGAGAGCATCCTCATGTCTCTCCCAAAAACGGCCACTTGGTTATATAATCACGAGCCTGAACAAGGTTCAAAGGAAGCTGAATTACTTAAAGTAACCAGAAATCCAATCGATTGGGTTAATTAAGATGCTGTCTGCATCGCCCTTATGTGTGTATCCATATAATGAGTTTATAAAAAGTTGATGTTTTACTAGCCCCAAAGAGCATTATATCCTCTCAATGCCGGAAATCTAGATTGCGCGTGTGGCATGCACGATGGCTTCCCAAAATTCATTTTTTAGCTTCATGAATAAAGAATGCGTGAGAAAACCCCCTACAACAATGCTTCTTTTCAGAAGAGTTTTGTATTTTAAGGGGAGATTGAGTGATTGGTAATTATGAATTATCTAGATAATGGCATGGGGAACACAAGAAAGAATTTGGCGCCTTACAATTCGATTTCTAACATGAGATCACGATCTGGTACAGAAACTAATATAAACAATAATGTGAGTAACAAGGAGAGTCAATCGACATCTTCAAGAGTAAAAGACATGAAACTTAAGATCAAAACGTATCACGATGACTCCAGCAATGAGAATGAGAGGAACCAATCACCAACACAAACACATCATAGATCGTCCTCACTTTTGAGTCAGGCTAGTCACAACAGAGCAGTGTCTACAGATTCATCAGGCATTCCTGATATTGTCAAAAGTAAAATGAGTTCAGATGATTCTCCAATAATAGAGGACTCAGTCATATCATCGCCTGTGAAGGTGTCTGGAATTTCTGCTTGGCCAGACTCCAGAAATTTGATATTGGAAATTGACGATCAAATTGACCTAGATAATTTGATTCAAGGGACAAAAGCCGAAAGAAAACCAGTGTCAAATAAGAACGACTTATTGATGAAAGAGAATAAGAATGAGGATGAAAGTGCGAGTTTGAGCAATACTTTTGATTCGAGACACCGAATCGTGAATATGGATAATGACAATGACAATGACAATGATCTGTCGTTCTTAGACAAACTTTACAACACTTATCCCAACTTGAACATAATATTGATATCCATCTTATTGTGGTACAGTTTTTCCATGAGTATTTCTGTTTATAACAGATGGATGTTTTCAAGTCAAAATTTGGACTTCAAGTTTCCTATCTTGATCACATCATTTCATCAAATCATTCTTACCATTTTAGCAATAACAACATTGGCGGTTTTGCCTAGTTTCCGATTATCGAATCACGTTCAAGAGGGAGATAAGATTTCGTACATTATTCCAATGAAGGAATATTTCACCAGTATCTTCCCATGCTCTGTTGCATCAGCGGGCGATATTGGTTTAGGGAATACGTCATTTAGGTTCATCACTCTCTCTTTATATACAATGGTTAAAACTTCATCTCTGGTGTTTGTTTTATTATGGGGGGTTTTGTTCAAACTTGAAGTGTTGACAATCCGGATCATTTGCATTGTCTTTATCATGACACTGGGGGTGAGTATGATGGTATATGGACAAAAGGACATGACACCATCCAAACCTGAAGTCACATCTGATGGCTTTAGTAACGAGGTGGAAGATTTGAAACAATTTGCGTATCAGTCTATCAGGCTGCTCAAAAGGGGAACGAATGTGATCAGGGATCAATATAGTGATACAGGGTCAAGATTAATATTCGTTGGGGTGTCCTTGGTCTTGGTGTCTGCTTGCATGTCAGGTCTCAGATGGGCATTAACACAGATAATGTTGAAGAAAAACAAACGCACCAGAAATCCCATTTTGACCATGTTGTACATTTCGCCAGGAATGGGGCTTGTTTTATTTCTGGGGGGATGTGTTGTTGAAGGCGCCAAGGAATTTCTGGAAGCCGATATTTGGGTCGTCAAAGGGGTGGCCATTACCGTGGTGTTGATTTTGATTCCTGGCTTTTTGGCTTTTTTCATGACTCTCTCCGAATACGTTTTGCTACAACATGCATCTTTGTTGACCCTTTCCATTGCCGGGATTTTTAAAGAGCTGCTTACGATATTTGTATCTTGGCTGGTATTTGGTGACAAACTGACTATTATCAACTCTTTGGGATTACTTGTTACATTTGCGGACATAGTGTGGTACAATATCTACAGGTTCGAGCAAAATGCATCAAACACCGACCCGCAAGCCCCGTTGCAGGAAAGCAGTTTGGGCAATGAGTTTGTCGATATTGAACTAGACAACGTTACCAAGTCTTTCTAGAAGTATTGGCATCTATTGTCCAACAAACGCGGCGCGGCTACACGCCGATAAGAGATTTCATTCGTGAGCTGGATTGGAAGTCTTGTCTTGGAGCTTCGAGAAGGATTTCTTGCGTTACCTAAGGACAGAGGCCGGGACAGGACGCTGAACAGCATACGAGACATGCATAGATCCAACCGCCGGAAACTAGATCTGGACTACACGTATGGCGAAGAAGCCACAATGGATGCAGTTGCAGGTGCAGATGCAGGCGCAGGCGCAGGCGCAACCACCACGCCATCCGCCCACGACCGGGCCCGGGCCAAGCAGATCGAAGCCCAGAGACGCTCCAAGTATCTGGGCTACAGCGACTTTATTGTGGACGGCAAAGACCCCAACGGCTATGCGTTTGATGAGACCGACGACTTCTCCCGCCTCACCACCACGGGATGGAACCGCCTCGTTGGCTATGTGTGTATCCGCATCATTTGTCCGCTGGTCCTGGTGGTGCAGGCCATAGTCACGGGCCTGGTGCTGTGGCGCGGCTACCATTTCGACTTCTCGCCCAACAGTCCGCTGCAGCAGTTCATGCCCTGGATCACGGGCCTGCTCACAGGCAATGTGTTTCTGGTGCACGGCGTGTCCAAGCGTCTTTTTGCGCGCAATTACTACAAATTGAGACAGTGATGATTGTCTGCGGGGTACGCAGCCAGTGTTATCATCAGGGCAGCGCATTACATAGCTATGACGTTATCTCGGAAGATCTTGAACTTTTATCAGGGACTGGAAGTGTACGCAATCAGGTAATGTTGCAATGTCTCTGGCTGGATTGTTGAGCAACAGTATAAATGGAGCACCATCAGCTGGTGCTCCGGTTGCAGGTTTGTGTAATTAATTTGTATCCCACACAACAAACATAGCCAACATGTCCGCTGAACCGTTTCCTGTCGCTGCTGCTCCCACTCCTGCCGTCCAATCGTATCTTAACAATGATAACATTGACGAACTGAAGCCAGAGCCTAGAAAAAGACATGTCTCGTCCATTTCCTTGAGTGATCAGTATGTCGAGTCGTTCCCTAGCTTGCTGGCGTTGGACAAGTCCAACACCACGCAGGCCCCGGACTTCAACAATTACCAAATGAAGACGCTTCTTCAGCCATCCAGAATGTCATTCTCCAATATGTCCAGCGCATCTCCGGTGCACTTGACGAAAGATAAGATCGACCATGAGAGAGTTGCATCGTACGCATTTGCGTTTGACATTGACGGGGTGTTGGTGCGTGGTCCTGAAACCATTCCCTATGCTGTCGAAGCCATCAAGTATCTGGATGGGGAAAATCCTTACAACATCAAGGTTCCATACATCTTTGTCACCAACGGAGGTGGTAAGCATGAAAGCATTCGTGCGCAAGATTTGTCTTCCAGACTGAAGACGGAGGTGCATGTCAACCAGGTCGTCCAGGGTCACACGCCAATGAAAGAACTATCCAACGTCTATAAGAATGTGTTGGTTGTTGGTGGTGTGGGCAACACCTGCAGAAATATCGCCAAAACATATGGTTTCAACCACGTATATACCCCACACGATATCATGAGATGGGACCCTTCGGTCACTCCATATTACGATATGAACGAAGAAGATTTCACCTATTGTGATGAAGACCACAAAGATGTTGATTTCTCCAAGACTAAAATTGATGCTATTATGGTGTTTGCCGACTCTAGAAACTGGGCAGCTGACCAGCAAATCATTCTAGAGTTGCTCATGTCAAAGGATGGGTACATGGGTTCTTTGTCTGACAATTTCGAGGACGGTCCTCCAATATACTTTGCCCACTCCGATTTTGTTTGGTCAACCAACTACAGATTGGTTAGATACGGAATGGGTGCATTGCAGGTTTCTATTGCCGCTTTGTTCAAAGAACACACGGGTAAAGAGCTCAAGGTGATCAGATTTGGAAAACCTCAAAGAAGAACATTCAAGTTTGCCGAAAAGGTTCTTCACGATTGGAGAAAGAATGTTTTAGAAACCCACATCGACTCGTGTTCAACCGAAGACAACACCACTACTACTTCGGACATTTTCTCAAACGATGCCGTCTTTTCAGACACCGACAACGAAGACAGCATTAATGAAAGCGAGGGCCTGACCTTACAGGGATTGACCCAACTGAGAAAACCATCCCGTACCAACAGTATCGCATCGCAAGACATGAATCTGCCTCCCCCATCTACCGTCTACTTTGTCGGTGACACACCCGAATCTGACATCAGATTTGCCAACTCTCACGACGAATCCTGGTTCTCCATCCTTGTTAAAACTGGTGTTTATCAAGAAGGAAGCACTCCAAAGTATGCTCCGAAGCAAACTTGTGATAACGTTTTAGAAGCAGTAAAGTTTGCCGTCGAACGCGAACATGCAAGAGAATTGGAAGAGTGGAACAGAAACGCCATTTCCATATAAAAAAACTCCTCACGACATGTGGAAATAGTTCGGATTTCTGCCCGATAACGAACGTTACATTCTCAATACCCCCTGCTCCAGTCCTATTTTTTGCTTTTCCGTTTCACTTACAGGTCTTAATTGGCCTCACTTTTTATATCGGACTGTTCATTTCACGTTTTCCCTTTTCATACCTATAGATATACCTTAAGTAAAAATGTTTCATGTTAATTATATTYCACAATTATAGTTTACAGATCTATCCAATATAGATCTGTAATGTACCTGATCAACCATTCGCTCGTGTATGTAACGATTTACAAAAAAAACAAATACTGTATTGTCTTTGCGCGATAATGGCTGCTTGTSCTTGTGCCACGACATTACATCCTGATAAGAGGAGTGCAGAAARTAGCCGAAATAAAGAAAACGCCGAAACTTAATATAGACGAGATTTTCGACAAGGCCAAAATTTCGCTGAACCGTTAGTAAACGAAGCTCAGTAAGATTATAATTTAAATAGCCAGGGTACTGCGCAGACAACAATAGCACTTGTTCTTGYGYTTTTTTCTYAGGGCAGCCACAATGGATTCCTCGGTTTCAGCTGGGTCTAAACACGAGGAGAACTTCAAAGGATACGAAAATTCAGGACAGAGTTTACAGGCTTTCCAATACCCCCGTAATGGCTTATATACATCAAATCCATTTGCAGGACAAATGAATATGATGAATAACCAAGGATATTTCCCTCATGTCAACCATCCAAGCTCCATGTTCATGGGAGGCGGAATCAACTTACTTCAGGTGCCGGCACCTGCCCCTGCAACTGCAACAGCATCTGCGTCTGGTTCGACGATGCCACATACCCTCGAGAATCATCACCTGCCACAGTCGCAGTATCTACCACACAATCCAGCCACAGTTTTAAGTCACACGGACACTCCAGAATATCCAAACAGCTTTTCTTTASGAACCATCAAGACAGGCACCAAAATAAGAAAAAGAGCTTTCAGCAAGCGAAGCAGAACTGGATGTCTAACATGTCGTAAAAGAAGAATTAAATGTGACGAACGGAAGTCCAAATGCCTCAACTGTGAAAAATCTAATAGAACCTGCCACTTTCCTGATTTGGAGCAAGTGAATCAAAAGAGATTCAGAAGCAAAAAAAAGATCTCTACCAACGTACCACAGCTTCCGCAACCATCACTAACTTATGATTCTTCCTCGAGTGACTTCGAAAGAAGAGCAGACCTTTATCATGGATCTAGCTCTATTTCCAGTGTTTCCACCGTTTCGGACTACGATTTACATCGGTTGTCAGCGTCTACATCCTCGTCTTCATCTTCAACCGACCACCCAAATCAGGTGAGGGATTCTGTGGTGCTGCCACCTATGAGTAGCATAGGAAGCCATCTAAAAGACTCTTTGGTCTACCCACTGAGCTACAATTTTGCCAGCCCTATCATAGCCCCCTCAAGTTACCCTGTGGCTTCGGGAAACACAGATCACACCCCAAGCAGGGGAGTTGCAGAGTCTGATGTCAGCAATCTTCCTTATCAGCACTCGCACGATTTCTAAGTTAATATTTTTTTTCTTCTCAATTTTTGCTTTTCTTGTTCAAAATGCGTTTTTTGCGCAATTTTTGTCAAAAATATACCTTGGTTATTTTTTGTGTATGCTGCTTCTATAAATTTACCTTACTTCTTTAACAGTTGCCGTCGCAGGGATTATCTATCTCGATGGAGATATCTAAGACTCCTCAACTATGCTTTTCTTTCGAGGCATGCTCTCCTGTTTTCTTGGCTATCGCGGCCCCACGTTGTTCACTTGGATTGCGCCGTGTGCAGTCCCTGAGACCCTTATCGTGCATCGTGACGGGAAGGTCGCATACCTTAATGCATTTTACGCACGCCGTACGTGTACAGGTATAATATATATATTAATGTAATATAATAAAATATGCGGAGAAAAAAAATTATCTATTTCACCTGCAACCAAGCTTGGGTCTAAAAAAGAGAGGATTTACATGCTGCAGTGATATTTTCCAAATATGCCTCTCCCCAGGAGCCTGAATATCTCGATCCGGTGTGTAGTGAGTTTTATTTTGATCCCAACTCTCTTCGCACGAGTTGAAATCTTACAACAAATAATTGAATGAATCAGGAAGTGAATGTCACCCTGTTTCACCTTGTAATCTTGGGAATTACTCCTCTAGGGTCGCACTTGCGTCTGCAGCGTCGAATTTCGCATTCCAAACAATCTGTGTTTACCTTTGTCAACAGTGCTGGCAACTTTATAATAAAAATTATTCGCACTAAAGTTAGTTTAGGCGCCGAAAGATCTGCTGGCAACATTTCTCTTGGTAGAGGGAAATCGCGCAACTGTGGCGCAGTGTGACGCGTGCTCGGGGAATTTTTCAGTCGCATGGCTTGTGTAGTGTGCGTGAATAATGTCATCTGTGTACAAATAGGAAGGTAGTTCGGTGTGCTTCAACCGTAATATGCGGATTCTTTGGGTATGGGTGGCAGCATTGTCGTGTGTATGCGGGCAGAATGATATTAGAGGAGTGGCACCGGCAGATCTGGACAAATATCAAGCCGACTCTCAAGGCAACTGGCGATGTCTGAATCACCCCGAGATCACTATTTCTTGGGATAAGATCAATGATAATTATTGCGACTGTCCAGATGGATCAGATGAACCCGGCACACCAGCTTGTGGAAACGGTCATTTTTTCTGCGAAAACAAGGGATTTCAGCCACATTACATACCCTCGTTCAAGGTAGACGATGGCATCTGCGACTATGACGTTTGTTGCGATGGATCTGACGAATTGCCTGGCGTGTGTCAAAATAAATGTGACGAGCTGAAAGCGCAATATGACGAATCCATTGAGCGTTTTAACAATAATATTTTGAGAGGTTTAGAAATCAAGAAACAGTATCAGCTCAGATCTCAACATTTGAGAAAGACCATTGAAACTTCAATATTGGACTTAAATCTGCAACTAAATCATATCAACTCTACCATTCTTCCAGAATTGCATCATCAAAAATCAAAACTGGATACAGCTCAGCAATACATCATCAATGAATTTGAAACAATCGAATCAAAAGTGGATGAGTTCTCCTCTCAATTGACCAGCAATCTTTCATATTTGAAAGCTTATATTACCAAACTTGAATCGTTGCAAACAATTTTGAAAACAATGTCCAGCAATTACAATCACAATTTTAACGATCCAGCAGTGAAACAAGCCGCTAATGAATATCTCAATTTTGCGGCTTCTGTAGACACTTCAAGTCAAGCTCAACTTGACCAGCATGATATAAATCAGATTATCGACTCTTTGTCCTCATCATTACATGATACGAGGGATGAAATCAACAAGGTGAAAGCCGAAATTTTGAAAATAAAATCAAAGTCAAACAATTCAAAGTCTGAAGAAACTTTTTTTTCCAGCATAATGTCTGAAATCTCTCAGTTATGTAAACAGCTCGTTGATGCATTTTTAGGCGTGGAGTCAGTCATGATTCAGGTGGTTGACGACAAGCCCGATTTTACAAACTTATCAGAGCTAGAGATTGAAGATGAAATTAATCACTACACAAAAAAATCCACACAACTAAAAAATGAGTTGAACTTTCAAACAAATGAGTTGAATAAAAATTACGGTCCAGATGACATTCTCAGATCAATGACAGAATGTATAATTTCAAAAGTGAATGGTTATGATTACAAAATTTGTCCGACCAATACGTTGGAACAAATCAATAAGGATGGCCAAATTACTAAGATCGGAGTTTTTGATGATATTTTATTCGATAGTCATACTAACACTTTCCAATTGAGTTTTAGAAAAGGTGAACGATGTTGGAATGGTCCAATTCGTCAAGCGAAAGTCAATATTGAATGTGGACCTACAAATGATATTCTACTAGTCACAGAGCCCGAAAAATGTTTTTACAACATAAAAATGGTTTCTCCTATTGCTTGTTTTGAACAAGATTTGAAGTCGAAATATGATGATATAAAATAACAGTACGGTAAATGGTTTATATATATAAGGATGGAAATAACGTAGTTTGAAGAATGTTGGGGTATATTGTTTTTTTCTAGATTTGGTTTATCAGTTGATGGAAACTATAACAGAAGTTATATCGTCTGGTTTACCACCGATATAATCTTGGCCTGTTATAGAACTCAACTTTTGTGAAAATGCACTTTTGAATTTGGTATTCAAACTTAAAATTGTAGTTTGTTGTACTAATAATCTATTTACTTCGCCCAAATGATCCGCCAAATGAGCGCCGTCCTCAACATTGTCATTTAGGTAGATTTCAATATCATCAGGAAAAACATTATCAATCATACCATCAGTGCTAAAAATCACAATGTCCCCTTTCTCCAAATTGAATGAATATGGGTCCGCCTCTTCTGGTTCGTTCATCAAATATTTAGAGCCACGCTCCTTAGCTTGTTCTAAAAAGTCCTTTGGAATGATGGATAGCTGGTATGGTGCGTTGAAATAATAAGTTTGTTCAGTGCTCTGTTTGATACACTTGTATTTTGAGTTTTCATCTTTACGAAACACCCCGAACCAAGAGTCCCCTAAGTTGAGAGCTGTTAGTTCATTGGTTTTAGCGTCAATAATACCAAAGCAAATTGTGGTCGAACCGACTTTCACAACCCCCTCCTGTTTAACTTCACTGAAAGCCTGGTTCAATATATCAATAGGCTTCAGATTGGGGTTTTCTAAATAAATCATCGTGACTTTATTCGCCAACTCTCTACTGATGGCACTGGAATCAAAACCTTGTTCGGACCACCCCCCGACACCATCCAAAACACCAATTATCAAGCCAATTTCGGTGTATGCTAATATATAGTTATCTTCACCGGTAGGTGATTCATATACATTTTTCGCATTCAACAGTTTGAAATTTGTAACCAATTCTCCGTCATCATAAACCCCGTCATCGGCAGATACGTAGTTGTTTTTCAATCTATCTTTTGGGGAGTATGCAACAGCTGCAGTATACTCCAATGTAGCACCGGCAAACTTCTTTTTGAATTGTTCACCATTTGAAAATCCTCGAAATCTTCGGAATGCTTCTTCAGAAGCTGAACTAAATCGTCTGAAGGATCCAATGGAAGTAAAACATGACGAAGTTTTGTTATYCTTCAGATTGGAATGGTATAACAACGAGTTGCCTGAATGGGTGATCTTGGTCCGGTGTTTATGCTTGGGTTGCGAAGCGGAGTTTTCTTGTGAATATATCGTAGAAAATCTCTTCAGCAAAATCTTATTTGCAGATTTGGTAAGATGATCTTCAATTGCCTTGGTAGCGGTGGTTATAACCTTCTTGGATGTTCCTGAATACATGTTCTGTTGCCCGAGAAAGAAAACTTGCCACTTCTTTTCTTCAATTCTAATCTAGCAATACCAATAAAAAGAATAGGTATCCGGACAGCTCAAGTATAAGACCTTTGTCTAGGAACACGAGACAGGGATTGTGTGACAAGACGATGGAGCGGAGATGAAAAAGAATCAGGCGGCACACGAGGAACATTTTTTTAGCGTTTGACATTTTTTTATCGATCAAATTTTGTTTCTGGTATTCATGAGAAGTGGAGTTAAAAAGAAATTTTTATGCACCCAAGCTTCAAATTCAAGATACTGGAGGAAATTTCTTTTTTGAAAGGTTGGCTTTCGGTGGCGACAGATCAATAGATTCCAAGACTATTTTATAGATGGATATATATATATATATATATATATATATATATTAGGAATCGAGGGAATAAATAAATAAGTGGAATTTCAGAATTTCAGAATTTTAGGAATGTCAAACATCAAAAATACGGTATTTTTGTTTTGAAATTCATTTATAAACTTTCAACAGCAGATTCAATGGCCTTGGCAAAATCAAGGTTTGGATCTTCCAAGTTGAAACCAGCAGAAGCCTTTGGTGGGTTCAATTTCTTGTATTCAGCCTTGGCTTCTTCGACTAATTTGATCTTCTTTTGGTATTCAGCTTCTTCATGCTTCTTCTTGGCATCTGCCTTTAAAGAAATATCGGTGGTGAAACCGTAGAAAACACCGGCAACAAGGGCACTGTATCTGAAGACCTACAAAAAAAAAAAAGAGAGGAGAAAAGAATAAAAAAACAGATTTATTCATTGCAATGTCAGTATTATGTTCTAGTGAAGTATGACTGTTCAGAACAAACTGTAGTTTAAATTTGAGAAATGCTAGTAACTTTCAAACAAGTTTTGAGACAACTTTGGACCGCAATTGCCGGATTTTATTTCATTTTCGTCATTCAATTTCCATTCTGTTTCACGAATGATCCATTATCTATTCWGAAATCTAAACCGTTTGATGCTTAGTATATCCCCAAACTTTTAATTCGGCTGAACAACTGAAAAGCTCTTTACATACGTTTAAAGTGGACATTTAGACTTGTCAAAAGAACCCTTTCTATGTTTTTTCACCCACTAACTCAACTACTGTCTAAACGTTGTCAATCTTCTGTTTCTCGCGCACCACGGATTAGATTTATGTTGCTGATACTGAATGGTTTTGARATCTCACGCCACGCACCAAACGCCCTCATTAAGAGGGTCTAGATTGGTTAGATGTACTGTCYTYAATCTGYACTYCATTTTCTKTTTTACTYAGAAATAAACATTTGTTTTCAAGACCCAAATCAGAGTCGTTGCTTATACGGTCAAATATTGTTGCTTCCTTTCCAGGGCTGCGTAACCARTGCTACCAGCGCGGCATCCCAATCAGGAAAATTTCAAGCTGTGCAGAAGATATGAGAGCAACTGTTGGGTTGTGATGTTTCGGGTTCAATGGCGTTTATTTTTTGAAATACATCACTTTGAATGAATGRGAAAACGGCAAGGTGTCCAACYTGCAAATGTGACRTATTTTTGGTTYGATTATATGGTAAAGCATTAGATTGGACACCAACGGACCAATAAGATATTCAATATACAAGCGCAATGACATGCAAGATGTGTAAGATATAGGACCCCAGTAATCCGTGTAATACTAATATTTTGCTTATTAAAAGTAACATACAAGTACAAAGAAGCGTTATACTAAAAGGGGTAACCAGTCACTTGAGTAGATATCGCTATTGAAGATCGGTAATGTGGAGATTTTTAGTTTTCCCTTTAGACTAACTGCCAATTCTATAAAATGTGTCAAACGTAAACATAACATAACATCAAGTGTGCACATGCATGTGTGTATTCTTTTATTGATAACTATTATTCAAAATAAAACTTTTTATTTGGTTCTTTTGTTGCTGGATTCTGGATTTCTCGTTCATGACATTTTGAACGATTTTGTTCGACTCAGGAATGGTGATAGTAACGACATTAGCTCCATCACTAGAAATCGTGTTTTTGCTCAACAAATTGAATGATGTGTTGGACAAAGTTTGAGACGTTTTAGGGGTACCTATTCTACTAGTTAAGCTTTCTGTCAACTTTGAAGTGAYACTGGAATCCAAACTTTCTCTCATCATTTGTTGAAACTCTAATTCCAGCTCAGTGTCATAATAATCATCAGAATATACGATTTCGGGGTCCTGTTCATCAATCRCTTCAACMA
Organism: Pichia sorboxylosa; assembly: GCA_001599115.1. Classification (NCBI taxonomy): domain Eukaryota; kingdom Fungi; phylum Ascomycota; class Pichiomycetes; order Pichiales; family Pichiaceae; genus Pichia; species Pichia sorboxylosa. The sequence goes on along the minus strand of BCGC01000001.1, from coordinate 2,201,247 downwards.
CATCAATATTTGCACCACTCTCTGTATCGTCAGGAAATGAGYCCTCTGTCAAAACAATATCTTCGTACTTCAAAATATCTTCCTCTGGTACGCATTTAGGAACATACGATTCAAAATCGCCGTTTAAAGCCAGCTCCAGCATCTTCACAGCATCTTCTTCTCGATGAGGTCTTGAAAAGGCTTCCGATTCCAAAAACTTTTGCAATTTATTGTCCAGTTTTTTGAAGGATGTAACCAAGTCTAGACCAAAATTTTGAGTTTTAATAAATGTGTAATGATAATAATATCTAACAAACAACTTGAACTTTGTTAAAACAGGTTCTTTAATAAGCGAMAAATTTAATGCTAGTAACATATGGTTAATTAATCTCATTCTGAAGTAGTCAGAATTGTAATCCAAATCATTCTTTTCTTGTTTGGTGGGATACTTATTTGTGTAGCCAAAAGACACAATTTTATTCAACATTGGAATCAAATAATCAATGGAAATCAATTTTCTATTCAATAGTTCGACAAAGTATAAGCCTTGAGAAATTCTTGACCTGGAGTCGACAATATTATTTTCTTCCAAACCAATGGTAATTTTCTCAACCAATTCATCAATTATAGCTATCACAAAKTCGTTATTCTTTTTTTGAATATTAGACACAATATCTGCGAGATGCATAATATCATTATACCGGAGATCTTCGGGACTAGAAAAAATCTCAAACAATTTGTCAAATATAATGTCGTTTGTCCAGTCCATTGATAATACAATTTTTGATATTTTCTTTATATTTTTAGATGATAGTTTTGTTTTTATCAAATATTGTAAAAATTGCTCCTCTGTCGTTTTTTCAATCACAACCTTTTTGTCTTTCGGTTGWATCAAAGATAAGATAAATAGCCTTGTTGCATCTTTGTCGGTATGAGAAAATTTCTTCACTTTGAAATTGGAAATCAGCAACTGAATCATCTCACTTGTATGATCTGCATACTCTTCATCATRAATCAAAACGTTTCCACAGACTTCAAAAAGCAAGGACARTAAATCAATATTGCCATGAATATCAATATTCAATATAAGTGATCTCACTTTATGGAAAATAACGTATATTGGAACCAATTTCATCTTCACAAGCTCAGCAAACTTCAAAATCTCCTTCTCTGCCATTTTATCATGATGRATTTGAAATCTAAAACTATTGTCTAATCTCTGAATTATATCATCGATACATTTTTGAAAATACAACTGGTTGATTTTCAAAAATCTACAGATATTCTTGAATGTCTGGATATCATTTGAGGTAAGAAAGAACTGCACAAATTGCTTTTTGTACTGCTTATTTATGAAGCCCCAAGACCAGAAATCTACAACTATATCGTTAATCTGTTTGGCCGTTTCGGAGACTTGAAATCTAGATATCAATCTATTATATCTGGAAAGGGATGTTGACTCCTTGAATTTGAATGTTTTGGAGTTATTTATTGTTTCTTCGTCAACCAACGATTCGAGTGTGGGTATATCTTCGTAGAAAGACTTCAGGTCTTCATCTTCCCAYTTATTAGATTTTTGAGTCGATGAATTAGGTAAGCACACAGAGGAAGTTTTGACCACTTGTTTGACGGTTATATTAGGCAGCTCAAGACCTAAAATTGGACAAGCTRTATTACAGTATTCGTTGAACAGATTGAATTTTTCTTCTAATACTTCGATGGATGCATCGAGGTCATCTAACAATTTACCTGTTTTCATTGAGATGGTAGAAGATTTGTTGGATAAATGAACCAAATTCTTTTTCAATCTGAATGTTGTTGCCGACACTTTAAYCGTATATGATACGAACAACTTCTTCAACAAAACATTCGATTCCGACTCAAAATCTATTCTTTTGAGTAGTGGGGACAATAATGGTATAGCAAACCCATTGTCGAAATCCAGAGACATCAATTCTTTGATCAACGGTATGACCATTGGAATGTCAGATTTGCCATCTTTAGATAGTTTTRATAAGTAGGGCGGTAGTTCCTTCTCAGGCATATCGTTGACTTTTGTGAAGAGATTGACATCGGCGAAAGCCACTGATAATCTGATTAAATTTTTCAAAGAAGTTCTTCTCTCCTTTTCCTTTTTGGGGTCTGCAATTTGAGGCGATATTATGAAATGAGCAAAATAAAGTTGGATGTAAGGAGTGAACTGGACACCAAATCTTTGATGGAGGGCTGATATAAGCTGGACTGCAGCCTCAATGTCGGAACTTTTGGAGACTTTTCTCAACGAGTCACACAACGCTGCTGAAATCTCCGGCAAGTATTTCACCAGGGATGCATTTTTCACGTATTCCAGCARTGCACTTAATGACTCTTTAGATATTCCTGCTTTGATTTTGGTGATGAAAGCGGTGTTTTTCTTGAGAGACGAGTCTAGAGCAGCTGCCGTAGGGAACTGATCCAGTTTGCCTTGTGTCCAAACGAGGAGATTTTTTTCTGCCAAGGAGAGCTCCGTCATCAATCTGATGTTAGTCACGTTGTWCCTTCTYGTCTATATACAATGTGTATATCTTTATACAGGACCTGTATTGTATCAAGGAGACAAAACAGAGTGCAGATTATCGTATACTGCCCATTGAACAGCCATGGACGGAACAATTTTCCACATGTTGGCCCCCCAGCCGCGATAGAGTCCTCTCCAGGACCCATCTTCTTGGACCAGTCGCCGCAGCTCTCCGAGGATGGAGGGGCTCTTCTGCCCACGCGCAGCAGCCACCTGGAACACACGCCGCAGCACGTCCAGTGGGTGAACCATGGTCTGGGCCGCGCCACCAGCKACTGCGCCCAGTACCAGCGCCGGCATCCATGGGARATGCTCCTTGAGCGCACTGTAGAACGAAAAATTCAAAGACACATAKGGCGCCACGCCGAGGGTGGTGGGCAGCAGGCCACGCCAGAATCCCATGAATCCRCTCTCTTTCCACACAGTGCGGATCGTGTCTCTGAGTGTAAACGCAGGGTACACGGACACCCTTGTCTTGAGGAGGTCGAGCGGGTAGGTGGCACACACCGAAGCTGCGCCCGCGATAGCACCTGCCGCCAGCTTTTCCCACGGTTGCTCGTGCGGTAGCTGGGCGAAAACCGAATACTGRACCGCAGTGTACGGAACAATCCGCACRCAGTTAAGGCCGTTGCCTCGAAAAAGGCCCGCCACACCTTCCCGCTGGTGCAGCTGCACCATAGCACGAAAGGTCCCGGAGGCCATCTCGGAGGTTCCAGTGTTGGTCTGTCGGAGCACTTTCACCCTTTCTGCAGGAGACACCACGGTACGACTCACCGCGCCGGCAACACCGCCACTGATCAACGAAACGTATGGCTCTTCCATATTTAGTATGCAGCGCTGTGCACAACGGCGTCGAACCGTACGAATCTGGGGAGAGTAGAGTTGACGAGTAGTGAAATTTGATTTTCATCAACTTGCTTTTATCTCCGCGGAATATAGCCACAATCCAAAGTCATATTTGACACTTGAGGTGATTGCACCGACTTGAGACGGGCCCAGTGATTCGTTTCATGTAAGGAAAGCACAGTCGAAGMRMCAAAGCTCGTTTTTGCTGAGTTTTTGCAATTGGAGGATGTAACGGACATTTGATTTCTACACCGTTGCTGCTTATGTCTAGTCTTGATTGCGATAACACGTATTTCATCATTACATATTCTGTCTTTTATATAGTTTGCATATTGTAGATAAATCCAAGTATTCATTTTTTARGGAGTAATAAACCCTAAGGTGATCTTAACATATCATACAAGCTCCCCACCAGAGATATTTCCATCGAACTGAAAATAGCCCCATAACTCTATAAAACCAAAAGATACGGTTTCTGTGCGCAGCAGATTTATAAAGTTCTTCCGCCGTTGACTTGTTTACCCGTGTTTTTTATCTTTTCCAAAACAGTCTCGTAGGAAACGGTTTCGGAGAACACATCAACAGTTTGTTTCTCAAGATTTGCGTCAACCTTTTCAATACCTTCAAGTCTGTTCACCGCCTTGRTAACAGCATTGGAGCAYCCGGAACATGTCATTTTAACGTCAAATTGGTAATGCATTGTGTGTTGTATTGTAGTGTGTGTGTATGAAATGAGAAGAGGGTGGCTACTGCTTCAAATTATTAMTGGTGCGCCCAGACTAACGGTTTAGTGCGCCTGARCTGTCAATTTATGCGAAACTTAATTTCAACCGATATCTCAGCTACTGGAAATTGGAYACTGTWTCCATTAGTAATCACGTTTCTTACATGCCGTCTTCTCTGTTACAACGCTTGAACARGTCCAAGGCCAAATGTGGAAGCCTTTCTCCAAAATGTTCCACAAAAATCGACTATAACSTKCAAGACAAAAGAAATAAGGCCGAAACAGGGTCRAACGGATTACCCCGGTTATTGATAAAAAATGTTAATGTGTCTAATGTATTGAGCCGTGAATCGTTATTATTAGCCATTGAGGCATTGAATCGGACATATATGTTTCCGGAAAATTTATCGCACAGCTCTAAAACTTTCAGAATCACATCTCAATATCCGCCAATAGTGTTTATTGAGCAGTTGTATTCAATTTTTCAAGGACAAGAGACCAAAATTGATTTTCTTGTCGATGAATTGCTGAATGACAGTATTCTGAAATGCTTTACTTCCAATGATATGATACTACCCAATACCAAGATTTTGCTTACATATCATAGTTATGCAAAGATACTGGAGAATTCCATTCCAGATGAAAAGATCCGAGCAAATTTCAAACTATTAGTGGACGAATTTCCCGAAGCAACAGCTTTTCCTGTCTCACAACTCATTGCATACTCTATTCCGATACCCATGTTTCTGAAGGCAGGCATTGTTTCAATTTCTTCCACGTCACCAAATGTATATAATTTGACGCTCCCACATCTCGGAGGTCTGCTGAAAACCATCAAGGGAGCAATCGCATGGCTTATTTCCATAATCAAAAAATCTTCGAACTCAACGTCTACAATACCCGCATCTGACATTTACCATCATTGGACAACCCCATACCTTCCCACTGCCAAACCCAAAAAGGCGGCCCAGGAACGAGAATTCTACACTTCCACCAGGGTTGGCAATCCCAAATCCACCAGAAAGGATCTTGTGGGTCCTGGGGTGAATATAGTAAAATTCAGAGGCCTTGGAATAGATTGGCTCTTGAGTGTTGCCATAGGCGCTGGTGCTGTAGAACCCTTGAATACCCCGATTGGAGCTGTTTACAAAGCAACAGGAAAATCATTCTAGATGCACCAACTTTTCTGTTGCCATCATTCTGGTTTACATATCTTTCTATCTGTTTATACCCAAACTTAACGGTTACAAACGGGCTTTACAAGCGCACATCACTATCTGCTGAAACACGCCGACAGGAATAAACGGGAATATTTGAGTTCACTCACGTTGCAAATAACCCTCAGTCCTGCAATGCCAAGCCTCCACTGAATTTTTCACACTGCGAGCTGCGAGCTACGAGAATTGATGCATTTTCATCCTTTTCTTTAGCTTCTTTCCACCTCTTTTCTTTCTCAACCGCATCCAACCTTGAGCGTCATCTTGTTTAACGATAACAACGATTTGAAAGCTTGAGCGATATTCGGTCGCCAGGATTTCCTCCAGACGACTGTGATTATTGTGGCGTGGATGTTAGAAAGAATTGAAGTGCTTATCTCCGGATCGTGAGCTCTGCTTTGAACCTTTCGGTCATTTTCACTTCCACATCTAACTATATACTGGGTGTATCTGCTGCTGGTTTTATTTCCTTACTTTCCTCTTTTTGAACAGGCGATTGACGGCCTTGGTCTTGTTCTGGCCAGTAGCGACTCTGGGAGCTGAGGTTTCCAATGCTGTATTCATATTTGTAGAGCCGGTTTCGGATTTGATGGACAACCTTCCGCATCGGTTAATCCATACATTGTTTCCAATTGGCCTCCCGTATGTTTGTATTTCATCACTGACCTTGATACTTTCACTCCATTTTCGTAGCTGCGCCCATTCCTTACACTCGCCAATGACGATATATCCCTCCAGCTCCCCATAAGAGTGTATCTCCGTGAAGAGAATACACAACTCAATACTATGGAAATCTAGTAAGGGCTTTTCAATTATACACACCAATCCTTTTCTATTTTGAAGATTTGATGCATATTTTTCATTGCTTTGTGCATGCCTTATTTCTTCATCCAGCTCCGATGTATCATGAATGAAACCCAGTCGAGAATACCCTTGTCTCCTAACTGGTTTGCCAAATTGGATCAGATATTCTGGAGATATCACTCTGGTGACTTGGGACTTTCGATACGTGATTTTATTGCAGTAAAAGAATTTTGAACATTTCTCGGTTAATTTGGGAAGAGAATTGCTGAAAAGTTTGATGGTGACAACACAAGTTGTTTTCTTTTCCGTGTCAACAAATTCTAAAAAGTACCTATCTTTAGACATCAATTGTTGTAACAGTAACTGCAATCTTAAATATAGAAATTTAAAACACTTTTTTGAATATTTCGAGATAGAGAGAAATTTCAACTCTACGACACGTCCTGCCTTTGCGAGACGCCAATCTATATCTTTTGTTATGGAGGAAGACACAAGTTTAATTTGGTTTAACAGCCTACTTTTTTTTGACGCCCGAACGTAAAATTCAAAACAAATATATTCTTAATAAACATCAGTATTGTACAAGTAAGGAAGTAGAGTTCCAGTTTTTTCAAGGTTTAGTTATCTCTGATAAATCATTCGACATCCAGTCAATTGAATCAAACTATAACATCTTTTTTCAGGATACAAAAATTTTAGAAAAAGTGACAAAAGTAATAAATCATGAGTATATAGTGAGTGAGATCTAAATAAATGAAAAATGAAAAGGAAGAAGATACATGTTGTAGAAAACCGTCAATTTTCAATAATAGAGCTGACACTGATTCTTGATCAGAATCGTCGCCGTATCGCTCGTCATTTAAACGTCTTTAGTTCCGTTATTTGCTAACACAGTATTACAAATGATGGGTGCATTTGAATATGACCATCCTCGACATATGCGGTTAAAACTCAGTGGGTGAGAACGCAACCCAAAGCTGTTTTCATAAGTCGTTTTTTTTACTATAGACCATCAATGTATTTACAAACAAAAAAACAAAGATCAATAAGATTTGACAAATAAACTTTGCTGTGATTAATGTGTCAATAGATTCCTCAAAACTTCTTCTTCTTTTCATCGATGGAAAGTTCACCTGCACCGGTGTTGACAATTAGGAGCAAACCACCAACAATACTCAATGTCTGGAAAAATTCGTATCTAAGGTAATCTCTTCTTGTGTCTCTGTAGTCGTAGCTCCAATAATGGTTTGTCAAGATGTTGTGTATGGTCAAGATGAAGGTTAGAACAGATGCACTAAATCTGGTTTTGTAACCGATAGCAATGGAAAAGCAGCAAACCGAACCAATCAAAATGATCAGAAGATTGACAAAGGACCAGCTTATGGTCATGGTGAATGTCAAAAATAACACCAACAACATAATTCTACCGGCAAGCAAAAAGTATTTCTTGTTGTAATCCTTAGTCTCAAGCATTGGCAAGCCTGGCATAGACAAAGATCTTTTATCAATGACAAGAGAGTCTGACAAAGCCAGAAGTAACCCACCGATGACAGAGATGTTTCTCAAAAAGAACGAAAAGTCAAAAAACAAGCCGTAAACCAATCCTTGTAGCAACACAATTGAGGCAAGAATAGCAGACGCAATGATAGGCTGCTTACGCAAAATCACCAATACAGAAGCACCAACCATACCCAAAACATTCATTAAAAGAAACAGCTTGACCACCCACTCGTACAAGCGGCGGTATGTTGCTAGATAGTACACCTGCTCTTTCCATTGGGAGTAGATTCTCAACGAGTCTTCTAAGAAGGTCGCCACAATCAAGAATCGACCGATTGCAGGGACGTATGGCTTTGCAAAGCCCATGTAAGTGTCCAATAACTCATCCAAGCCATCACTGAGCTTTTCAATTTTTTTCACTACCGGATGATCTGAAGGGATTAATTGGTTGATTATATCTAGAGGCGATGATGATTTTTTAACTGACTGGGGATGGGAGTTGTTGCCTCCTTGATTCGACAAATTGAAGGATGAATTGGATCCGGCAAACCCGGTCTGTGGATCATATGGATTGTTATTACCTGGAAATTGCGTACCTCTGAACGACATGATGACAATATGGCGGAAAAAGAACCAGTACTCACTTCAAAACCAGCTCTCTATCCAAGATCTAGACAAGACGTGGCAGATGAAACACCCATTGCAACTTTGGGCGCGCGCGACCGACCTACCTGCCCATTTCTTCACCATGATGCTGGCTTCTTTCTACATGCCTTTTTAGACAATGGTGATAAATTTATATTTGTATGGAAAGGCAAATTGTCACTGAAAATAAGTAAAAAATGGATTTGACAAGCCGACCAGAATTTGATGTGATGTTTTATTATGGAATTGAAAAAACAATCGTCTTGCTTCAACATAGGCAGAGTGTCTGGTGGTAGCAACAAAACTGAGTTTCAAAAAAAATTTGTTCCAAATTCCAGGCTGAGAAGTGGGCCTGGCCTGTAACGCAAACTTTGAAAATATATCTGATATTCAGATTCTTGATTTGTTTGAAATTCAAAAAGTGCCAATGGTTCAGAATTTGGCAAAAAAAAAACATCTTCCAAAATAGTTGATAAGGGCTCAATGTCCAATGTAATCATTTGTATCCACAGTGTACGAAGTAGTTTAGCCTTTTCACAACATTGTTTTTTACATTCGTATAACAACCTCATATGATTAGATAAAAATGCAATTCACCACCAAATGTTGAAATGGAATAGGAGATTTGGAAAGAAACTTTCCCAAGCATGGATGCATTTTCTTGAGTATAAACTTGAAATGCACATATAAAGTCGCTTCACCTCCAATTTTAAACCCCAGCTTGTTTTTCATTCCTCTACACTAAATTCACATCAGTTCTTGGATGGTAATTGAATCAGCTCAAGCTGGATTCATAGAGCAAGAAAAACCAGTTACTATTGGAGTTGGGTGTTGGATAGCAGATTTGGAATGCCAGAAAGGTACACCCTCTCAAACTCGAGCACTCGCCTCTACCTATAGAATAAGCATTGGCAAAACACATCAAACCGTAATTTGCCAATAGATGAGGACAAATAGTATATAATGGCTGGTTGAGACGGGTTGGGGTGGATTCAGGCGTAAGACGACACCCCTAGTGAGGCAGTGAAGGGATGCGCTTCGCAGCGAAACGCATCAAGAAAGGATGGAGTTGAGCATTTGATTGATCTGATTGATTCGGCTTGAGTGATCTGATGTCAATTGTTTGGATAGACTTGTTGCCTTTGTATATTGTTGCATGCACGCTATTATGATGCAGTCACCGCCACCACGCCGCCGCTCGTCGTCGAAGACGCAGCAGAACTTCCATCCGATGAACCCCACACCTTTGGAGTCGTTGGTGGATGTTAAACCAATGACAGTGAAGTCTAATGGCGAGAAACCAGGGCAAGATCAGAATATCGGGGCAGCAACAATGGATACAGCATCACAGGCACAGAAACCTGCACTTGTGAAAGAAAGCACAGTGCTACTGCCAATGCCGCTGATGCAAAAAAGTGAGGCATCAACTAACGTTGCCAACAATTCCAACAGTAATGGCAATTATAAAAATGGAACGCCAAACAACGGTCCAGCCATACAGCCCAAAGCCACCAAGTTGGGCAAACCAATAATAAATAAAGCAGGCACAACAATTCCAAGCTTGAAAAAATCCGTTCATGTTCTGAGACTCATTTCTCCTGAACAACCTGATGAGTATCTCAAAGTTTTAAGCATACCGTCATATCCGGAAACGTTGAAAATTGGACGCCAAAATACCCCGAAAATCAGCAACAAAATCACAGATGGATTCTTTGACTCAAGGGTTTTGAGTAGAAATCACGCCGACTTATTTATCAAGAATGGTGAATTATATATAAGGGACTTGAAATCCTCGAACGGTACATTTTTGAACGATATGAAACTGGAACCCTACAAAGACTACAAATTGAGTTTAAATGATAAGATTGATTTAGGTACTACACTAGAAAGTCAAATGGCACACAAAAAAATTACATGTATAGTCAAGGAGTTTGATTATGTGACCTTGAAGAGCTACGAAGAGCTTGTGAATGAGCTTATAAACAAAGATGAACTTGTAACAAAGAAACTGGAGTTATTTAATAATACCCTCGATGCCTTGTTATTTGGAGAAGTGGTGGATGATATAATATTAGGAATTGATGGCGACAATGCTAAATCTCATGGAAGTAAAGGCGCAAAGCTGCAAAAGTTTGATAACATACTAAATTTGCTTGATGATTCTGACGACGAGGATGAGCTCCTAGATAACCATAGACAAGCCGGAACTGGTAATGCCCTGAATGTGGAATCCACATTTATCAAAGGCTTGGATTTGAAACCAACACAGAACTCCCAGGATGTTATCAAGAAATTAATAACTGCTGTAAACAATGAATATATCCAACAGCATCGTTTGAAAGAAATGAATCAATTTTTGAAAAATTATAATAGTGCCATTGCTGGAACAGAGAACGGCTCCGTGATCAACCTTTATGATAAATTATTAAAAGCAAATACCCCAAAGAAGAACAATGAAAACCAGCTATATATTTCAACGTCTCAAAATGAACTATATTCTCAATTTAAGAAGTTGGAAGAGCTATACAGAAATAAAATGAAAGAGCTGGAAACTGTCAGAAAGCATCTCAAAGCTTCAATAACCAACCATAAGTTGGAAATGAGCAAACTCGCCCAAGATGCCGACCAATCATTGCTAAAATCCAAGTCACAAAACGAAGAAGCCCAGAAACAACTGGAACAACTCAAAGTAACCATATCCAACAAGGAAGAAAGCATTGCCCTCTTGAAGCAAGAGCTGTCCGAACTAAGGAAGCACCAAAATTCACCCCCAGAGCACACTAATCTCCTGCATGCGCTGCACCAACTTGCCGATTCCCTTAGCTATAACCGCTGGTTCCTGTTTGGAGGCATTGTAGCAGTTGCAGTAGCCTTAAGTGTCAAATGTAGAGATCTAGTGAATGTCTTTTAGACCAGATTTATAGTTTATAAAATGCTATACTAATTTCTAATCTCACCTCGGTGCGGCTAAAAATAATTGTGCAATGTACCCCTACACGTCAAGTGCGGGTTATTCCGATTTTTTCAGTCTTTGCTTCAGATATTGCCTATAATCACAACCTTGATGGCTAGCAATAAAACAACAGCCACAATGATATCCAGACGGAAATTGCCCAAGTCTAGATCGGGGTGCACCAATTGTAAACGCCGGCAGATCAAGTGCGACGAGTCTTTGCCTATTTGTCACGGATGCTTGAAAAGAAATGACGCTTGCTCCTATTTATTTCTACCCTCCGTCGAATTCAACCAAATGGCGTCGTCAAAACCTAGTAGATGGAAAGAAAAAATTTCCGGCTCTGAAGAAACGCAGCATGTCAAAGCCAAGAAGATAAAGAGGGTTTTAGACGATTATCAAGCGATGGAATCGTCCTCCGTTTCCGAAACAGGACTTTTAGAATTTGAAAATATAGATGAAACAATCAATAGCAAAATGAATAGTTACCCAGAAGCCCATTTCAATTATTCACATGGGTTGATAAACAATTTATGGGCTAGATATGAAAATGACTTTCATCAGGACGATATTCTGCTAAAAGGACGTTCATCGCAAGGACATATTTCCAGCTCAAATGACACAGAAATGTGCGGTTTGCCCGATCAGCCATATGTCATTGTGAGAAAAAGATACCACGAAGAAACTTTGCCTATCTTTACGGAGGATAGTACCAAACTTATTGGTTCAAACAAGATTAATCCTCAGTTATTTGGCAGAACAAAAGAAAACAATATCAACTATCCAATGATATCTGATAATTCATCTGATGAGTATAGTGGAAATGAAGAGGACCTTTTCAACGAATGTTTCTCAGGCGAAGGGGCTACCAAAAGTTATTTTTCCAGTAATGCTGGACTTGGCATTCAAGATCAACTATATGGTAGTAGGATGGTGAAAAAGTCATTTTCAATCAATAGATCGTCCGAGTATGAGTGGTTTCTACCACATAGCTCTCGATATATTGCCGTTCATTCCGTGGCGTCTGTTGCTTCATTGTCGGAACTTTTTAACAAATATGGTCATTTTGATATAGATGTGTTTTTGGAAACTTATGTGAAAACACAACTGTCGGGGCAAACCATGTTCAGCTTATTGGTCAGAAAATCGTGTCTCTTATTTGTTTTCGATGTCATCAAGAATGTTTTAGTTAAGCAGCAAACAGTATTACCTGGGCTTGATAATGAAATGAGACTGAAAATATGCGGAATATGTGAGCAGTCTAGTGTTTTGGGCCTTAGTGAGATATCGAATATTGTAAATCAGCAATACATTCCAAAATATAACGAGGTTGAGCAATGTGTCAAATATATGATGTTGGGTGGGTTCATCATGCTATCTCTTTGTACCCCCTATCACTACAACTCTGGATATAGACAATCGATGAGCGTGGAACAAAGTTTGCAATGCATAAAATATGTGGGAACGTTTTGTAGAGGTGGCTATTCAGTGATGATTAAAGAAAGTACAGACGATTTACCATCCAAAATAAACTATGTTCGATCAATAAGTAAAATCGTCTTGTTAAGTTCTAAGTTTATCATCATGCCAAATTACTCTACAACAATATTTGGTGAAATTTACCACAAGCTAGAGGCATTGGGTCTTTCACAGAAAATCAACACTACAAAAAAGAAGTCATGGGAAAATAAATATATTAATTTGAAAATATTTTTTGAGAAACATATAGTTTCCTTGGAACAGTTCAAGGAGGAGAGAACGCTTTTAGGATTTGAACGAGGATTTTTAATGAGAATTTTAAATGAATGGTATCAGATTTTTCCTTACGATTTGGTGAATACTCATCTAATGAAAGTAGAAAATGAGCAAGATGAAATTAATGCGTTGATGAACTTGTTATTTATGTCTCTACGATATTACCTAGGGGCTATTGTGCCTGGAGTACAGAGTTTGAGTGTGGTATCCTTTGTAGCGTGTGACAGAGCTGACTACGATAATATATCTAGCATCATGGCCATTTACCGTTTGTTCACAACTGTTCAGTACAAAGTATTTGCCATATATCTGATTCGGATCTTAGTTTTTTTCCAGAGTAGAACGGATAAGGTTAGGATGATGCTTACAAATATTCACATACCGGAGTTCTCAGGTTACGAGAGCATTGATATAAAAGCAAGGATGAATGGCTTACTTGACAACTGGAAGTATGGAAATGTGTTCCAGGAAGAGTTTATGTCTTGCTTCAGTACTACAAGAGGTTTTTACATCCAAGAGGAAAATTACCCTGATTTTTTCATCGACTTGATAATCAAAGGTCAAAAACAGGCCACGGAAATGCCACAGATACACTTTATTGACGAAGCGGCGATGATCGCCGATTTCGAAGCCACCAACACAGGCCTGTTTTCCAGAGACTGGGATTATCGCATCCATAAACCCTCTCCTGCGGAAGTCTCCGAGGCGCTTCACCGCCTCAAATCACCCAACAAATCCCTAAGATACTCTGTCATCACCAATCCGGAACAAGAGGTTAACTCTGAGACTATGCGAAACTGCTGGAGTATAGAAAACACCGTGAAAACGGGGTTTTTATAACACCTGCTATGAAGCAGACACCGTACACCTTATATAAGCTTGTTTTGCTACCACTACCACAACCACAATCATTTYATCGCGGTGCYATTGTRCTGCGCCACKTATTAATAGACTGCCATGCCGTGCCACTAATTTATAGKCTCCAAACAATGTACACCCGTGCACCAAKGAAACGTTTTTTTGTTCTTTCAATTATTAGGCGAGACTGGCGGTTAATTTTCTTGTCTGTCATGACGATCGGGGTCTTTTTTCTGTACCAACTTTGCTAACGATACAGAGTTTGTGAATTGAAAACAGCCTAGTTGTAAACGCCGCCCTTCAACACGACCCACACTTTGTTTTTGGTCACCACCATCATACATGGATTCTGCGTCGATTTGGGAAATATATAACAGCGCCAAGAAACTGCTTCCTCTCCAGGACAGAATGCAAAACCGAGAACTGCGCCAGCAGTGCAGAAACTTCATTAAAGAGAGACAAACGGCGGGCAGCATGGTCGTAGACAACAAAAAGCCCCAGGAAGCGCCTTCGAAYAAGGATATAGGCCAGTGCGTGGTGGACGACGCTATCTCGCTGGACTTGCTCACGCCTATAACGGCGTCTCCGAATACCAGATTGGGCAGCATCAAAACATCGACGGCCAAGCCAAACGCTGACTCATCGGCGTCGCTTGTTGTCAACCCAGACTCTGGATACAAAAACAACTCTTCAAACTTTAATAACGGCAGCAACAGCAACAGCATCACCAACACCAACAACAGTGTCACGTCAGCAAACTCCAGTATAATAACCCCGACGTCAGTTACCGATAGCCCGAAATCCAGTGTCAATAATACCAGAAGTAACGGTACGTTGAGTACAAATATCATTAATAGTAAAGATAGCTCAAATAACTCAAATGCCATCTCCATGGATTTAGGAATAGATGATTCCGATCTTTTCAAAAGCTTTAATTTCTCCCAGGCGGCGGATTTCCCTCTTAATGATAATAAAATGGATTTTGACTTTTTTGCTGCCATCGAACATTTGAGCTCCAATAAGGTCCCAGATTCTATGGCTGACAATTATACTAGTGATACCACTCATATAAATCCAGCCCTGATCGACCCTTCAACCTCAAATCAAGCCAATACACTCTCGTCAACCCTAAACCCAACAAACATCAACTCAAAAGGCCTCAATCCGTCTAGCATTACTTTGGCATCGTCAAAATCACACCCAACCACTAAAACAACCATCATCAAGGACGAGCCTGCGGTTTCTCCACGATTGATCAACAAACCAAACGATTTACAAACGCAGGCAAGGCAGTCAAAGGTTTCATCCTCAGCCCCAACCAAGGAACAGTCAAAAACAATCACCAAGTGTAATAACTGTGGTACAACAAAGACACCATTATGGAGAAAAGATCCAACGGGAAATACACTTTGTAATGCATGCGGTTTATTTTTGAAATTGCATGGTACAATGAGACCTTTATCACTTAAAACTGACGTTATCAAGAAAAGAAATTCAAAGAGACAGTCAGTCAGTGCACAGGGTGAAGGCTACAAAAATCTGGCACATCTATCTTCGTCCCAGAATCAAAAGTTATTAATTTCCCAATCACCAAATAACTTTTCCCCACAAAGTTTTCCAAGTATTTCTCAAGATCCTAACCAAACTCAATTTCAGTTTCAAAATCAAATCCAGATGCATCTCCAACAACAGAAAAACCAACCAATTGCTGCAGGTAARGCAAAGTCSAAGTCACGGCAATCTCCAGGTTCYCAAATTCCATTATCGCAGTCCCAACCACAATTTCAAATGTATACACAACAATTGCAAACACAATCCAATTTCTTTTCTACTTCGATTTCTTCAAATAAAGCCAAAAATGTTCCTATCCTRCCAAGACCGTTAAAAGAGGGTACATCACCAACACCTAATTCCCCATCGTTTGCAAGCCCGTCTCCAATCCAAGCTCAAGATATACCTCAATTCAAGAGAAGAAGATCCAAATTAAACCTTTCAACTGGTTTACACGGATCTGAGCCGTCTTCTCCGATGACCAATAACACAAAATCAAACAGTATATCATTCAATGCTTATTCTCCTGGTGTAGARTCTTTGAACTATGATTCTCCTTCAGGTAGTATAGCCATGAACCCTCCAATAATTTCAAGACAGAATTCCATATCCTCCAATTCTTCATATAATCTGCATCAGGAACTAAACTCAAGACGAGGGTTATCGCAATCGCAAGGAAACCCCAATGGATTCATATCACATTCACCAATACTYTCATCACCGGTCACTCAAACTTTTGCAACGAACGACAACTTCTATGTCAACAAATATTCGCAACAAAGAGTTGAAGCGAAATCCAATATTAGTAATTTAAGTATGGGTATCAATGCCATTAGAACTGGTGGAAGTAAATCTCAATTGAGTAAATGTTTGACCAACGATTCAACCATCAGAAGAATGAGTGAAACAAATAACTTTAAACAAGAATACACGGCATCTTCCCCGTCAACATCCACAGCAAGCTCGAACCCGGTTTCGGCAAGTAAAATGGATGATATAGATATGGGGGATTTAGATTGGCTGAAGTTCGATATCTAAAACACCTGGGTAACCATATACCAACGAAGTGCATGAATATGTAACTTCCTACATGTACCAGCATAAACGCATAGCTTGAATGGTTTTTAATAGCCGCCGAAAGAGACAAAATCAATTAAACTCATCACTCGAAATAACCTCTTCATTAATAATTTCTATAACATCATTAAATACTTCAAATGGTGAATGAGTTTTTCTAASAAATAATGCACTAATTCCTTAATTCTAGATCATGAATTTTTATATACATAAATTTCGTTTTTTTTTTTTGCCATATATTACCTATATATATCTCAAAAAGTTACACTTCTTGTCCCTCACATCAACCTTCTCCCTTGAMCAAACCGCGCAGATGGAGTTGTTGTTTGATATTTTTCAGTTCCGTAGGTGATGATTGAAATATACATCAAGTCAATTCATTCTACACATACTTTATTATCGATTCATGGACGAAACAACAGTTGATAAAATTACTAAATGGATCACTTTAGTATTATTTGACYTGAAAATAAATGAAAATAACATATTTACCAGTTTATTCTTTCTGSTTATTAGCTTGACGTTGATTACAGTCGGAAGTTATGCAGGATTAAGCCGACCATTAAGTGCAAGAAAAAGTAACGATGAATCGGATGTTTTATTTGACATTAGTGAYTTGGATTGTGAATTTGAGAACGACGAGTATGAGGAAGAGCTGGGTGGATTGCAAATCTTAGCATTGCCAATTATGGCCGGTGGAGTATTATTGGGTTTATATTACCTGACAAACAATTTTGCCATGGAACAAATCGTCAAATTTTTGAATGGCTACTTTCTTTTGGTTTCTGTTGGTAGTATCAGCTTCACGTATAATTACTTATTCAGTTTGGTKGTCAGATACTATTCATTTTGGAAAGGTGTCGATTCAAGAACAATCAACAGAAGATGGGGTGTGTGTCTATTTAAAGAAGATCATCATAAAACAGGACTAGAAAGGGACTGGGTTTTCATGCCAGAAAATACCGAAGAGGAACAATTAAAGAAGAAAGCCAAGCTATTRGAAATAAGGACAAACATTAACACCGATCAWCAAGTCTGCAACTATTACTTCACCAGCACAATGATTGCCAGTTTTTGTTTTGCAGTTTTTTTYGTGATTTTTTTCTTCATTCATAGTGGAGAAAAGAACTGGATCTTGAATRACATTTTAGGTGGCTGTTGTGTTGTGCATGGTCTCTCAAGCTTGAAAATTGGCAAGTTTAGCATTTGCACCTCATTATTGGTTGYTTTTTTCTTCTATGATATYTATTTTGTGTTCTTCACTGAGGTGATGGTATCTGTTGCCACCAAGGTCAATATTCCRGCMAAATTAGTGGTACCGCAGATTGTCGGGGGCGARATCAGACAGTCGATCTTGGGATTGGGAGACCTGGTCTTACCGGGGTTGTTTGTTTCCTTGTGCTTAAGATACGATATGTACAAACATTACGAAAAAAATACGGGCCAAGAATTTCATCTGCTGAGACGGTTTTCCAAGCCTTACTTCACTGCTGCAGTTGTTGGCTACGCAATCGGGCTATTCGTGGCTATGAAGATGGTTGAAATCTACAAAGTGGGTCAGCCTGCCTTATTATATTTGTGTCCYGCTGTTATGATGGCAGTTTTTGGATTGGCKGCCTTCAAGGGCGAAATGAGGGAGCTTTTTGGCTACGATGAGGGCCGGAAAGGTACCATTTTGGACTTTGTGCTACCAGCAGAGGATCAAGATTCCGAAGACGAAGATTATGTGTTGAGCGAAGATGAGAAATAATTTTTTTTCACGGGTGGTTCTTAGTGAGTTGAAAAGTTTTGTACCAGTAAGCTATTTTGTTTGTGTTTTCCGTTTCCTTCGGTATATAGCAGCCCATAAAACCTCCGATGAAGTTTGATACGACGTATATGCGGTATTTGACCGCCGATGATTGGCGGGTTTTGAATGCTATTGAAAGGGGCTCGCATTCGCAGGAGCTGATTCCCGTGTCAACCATCAATCAACTATCTGGCATGAAGAGTGTCAGCACCGTGAGCAAATGTATCGGKGATCTGGCCAAGGTTGGGCTTGTCAACAAGTCCCGTAAAGTTAACCACGGATACAAGATAACCTACAATGGGTTCGACTATGTTGCGCTCCATTTCATGCAGGGGTCGGTCAAAGAGATGGGTACCAARATCGGAGTGGGGAAGGAGTCGGACATTTACACGGCCTTCACCAAGGACGGCGCAGAACGCGTGCTGAAGTTCCATCGTCTGGGACGGACCAGTTTCACGTCCGTGAAGAAGAAGAGAGACTATTTGCGCAAGAACCAAAATGGATCGTGGATGTTCTTGTCCACGCTTGCTGCCGAAAGAGAGTACACCTTTGCCCGGGCACTGTATGATGCCGGCTTCGAGGTTCCCAAATACTACGACTGTGCCCGTCATGTCGTGGTGATGGACCGCATTGCTGGTCTGACCATGAGACAGCTCCGTGACTACGATTCGCATCACGTAGCACAACTGTATAGCAACCTCATGTGCTTCATTGTGCGTCTCGCCAACCAGGGGCTTATTCACTGTGATTTCAACGAGTACAACATCATGGTGGATCCGGAATCCCACAAATTCACCGTCATTGACTTCCCACAGTGTGTGTCCACCAACCACCCCAACGCCGCCGAATACTTTGCCAGAGACGTTGCATGCATCCGCCGCTTCTTCTACCGCCGCTTCAGGTTCCGCGCTGCGGCCCAGGATTCCACCTTCGAGCAGGACGACTCCCAGCTGGGATTTGGCCGCGGCTACAGATTCGGGTACCCTGTGTTTGACAGAGACGTAGCCAGAACAGGAACCCTGGATCTTGCTACCAAGGCGTCTGGCTGGAACACCCAGCTCGACGAAAACGAAAGACGGCTCTACGGGGGTTTGGGGGCGCTGGACCTGGGCGCTGCGGATCTGGACATGGACGCCGCCGGCTCTGATTCCGACTCCGAGTCCTACGCCGACGCCGACTACGACTACGACTCCGACTACAGTGGCTACGACTCCGCCGACAACTCAGGCTCCGAGCCAGAGAGCATTTCCGCAGAAAACGAGAAAATCATCGCCGCTCTCAGCGAAGGCCAGCAGCTGAAATGCGACGCGCTGGGAAATTACATCCTGGAATCAGAGAGCGAACCCAGCAGCGACGAAGAACAGTAGACGGTTGTATAATGATCAAGTGTGTATCTTTTTTTGTTGTTCAGGCGTTGATATTTTACCCCCGTGAGACATGGACGTGTGGACAGACCCAGTGTTGTTGGCTCAGTCGGCCAACGCCAGCACGTTAGGAGGAAGCAGCAATGGCGGAATCGGGACTGGAATCGGGACTGGAATCGGGGCTGGAATCGGTGTCGGCGTCGGCGCCGGCGTCAACACCGGTATGTCGTTTTCGCAGTCGACGTGTGGGCTACGGGTGGCAGATGCCATCTTCCAGCCCAGAGAAGACGTGGTCGATTTCAAGTATGCCATCTACCAGGCGTACATCGAAAAACTGGGAGCAGCGCCCATGGTGATCTCGCCTGCTACGCTGTCGTCAAAATGGATACATTCGTTGCAAGCAAAACAAGTGACGTCGCCCTCCCATGTCTGGAAAACKTTCCAGAACCTTATTGTGGCATTGTCGGACACCCAGCTGGCAAACCTGTACAATCAGTCCAACATTCTCAACCAACTTTCTAATGACAGTTATGTTGTCTTGTCGTTTGGCCAATTCCAGAAACTGTACGCTTTCCTCTACCAGTTTGTGTTTCATCCGGGAAAAAATTGGGTTCCTCTCAAAAGATTCGATGGCCATGTCTCCCGAGGCCTACTGCATTGCAAATACTATAACTTCAAAGCCAAATCGCAAGAAAACATCCCGGATCATACTGCCGAATGCAACAAGAAATACATCATCATCCTGGATACGCTCCATCAAATTGTGATTTTCAAAACCGAAGGTTCACATTCTCCTCATTGCGAATCGTTCAATAAAGACATCGGGTTYCATGTTTTCAGGAACATTGTGGTGAACATGAATCTATTTGGTCATTATAACAAGTCCAAAACAATCATCAATCTGACCGACCAATACAGATTGGTGTATGATGACATGTTGTTCCATTTGGGCACTGTACCAAACCCAAACTCCCTAACTGTTTGGAAAACAAAATATAAAAAGGCACACACGGATGAGGACTTTTTCAAAGTCAATACCCACAATTACACTAACACCGTGTATCTATTCAAAGATTCCATCAATCATGATGTGTACATCAATAAACAATTCCAAAAAGCATCGATCCCACCAAACTTAATCTTGGAATATGTAAACTACTCCCAGTTGAAAGTGATGAACCAGCCCTCACTAATTGTCAGCTCTTTGAATGCACTTTCCAAGTTGACCAATTTCAATATTGTCAAGTTGCATGTCATCAAACTGAATTACCAAAATACCAACGCTCTCTGTTTGTCTGCCAATGGTACAGTCCTTCTAGTGAGTACAATCCAAGGCTCTGTGGTAGACCATGATTTATCGAAGTTTATCCATCACTTCAGATCAATCATCACCAAGTACTCGTCTATGGCCAATAATAATTTCAGTTTCAAACTAATTCTTGATGAAAAGCTCTCCCGCTTTTGCAACATMAACGAGGAGGTTTATTATTGYTCGGATTCCAAACTAAACGAATTCAAATCTGTATTCAACAATAATGAGGAATGTTACGAATTGTTCAAGTCGGCCTTAAATTCCAACTTTGAGATCAATTGCGTTTATGACATTCACAAAATCCTGCAACTGTTGTCTTCCAGCAACACCGCCAATAGCAGCAAATTGATAGAATATACATACAAACAATTTTTGAGCAGAAGAAAATGGTCTAATTTTGGCAAATTGGCCAATTACGCCAACACACTCGAACTCCAAGAGATGACTTCCAAAATGCTACCTTTGATCACCAGTTCTGATATATCTGCTACTGAAGAAGAAGTTGCAAATCAACTGAACAATGCTGATAGCAATGATGACAATATRTTAAGTTTCAACGTCATCAGCACATTTGATGAACACCTGATTGAATGTTTATTGTGTGAAATGAGTGATTGTGAAGTTTATAGTGCATTAAACCTTGGTGAATTGCCTTATATCCCGGAAACCATCGACATTGATGATAATATCGACACGTCYTTTGTCCAAATCACAGATGCGTTTATAGAGTACTTTCAAAGCGACTTGTCTTTMAGAGTATCTTCTGGGGCCGCTGAGTTTTTGGCTAATTCCACATTATCTGATTGCAARAAAAGAATCTTTATGCGGGAATATGACCATTCAGCCAATTGCAAAGACAAGGACTCCGATTTGGACTTCTCCTCATACCCTAGGGACTCCGATACTACAGACGATGAATGCACATGTTATTGCGACCTGCTCAAGGATGTTCCYTGTAGACATTTGTTGCGGAAATGGAAAAGGTTGTATCCCGACCCCGTTTTCAGTCAAATGGTGTGCGACAAGCTAGCAAAAACCATCACGGCCATCAACCCCTCGACGTTTGCTAATAATGTCCTCTCCAACCCCGACTCCGATGCTATTTCTGTGTCTCGCTCAAACTCTCCGGATCCCCCATTCAAAAGAAAGAAAATCGAACCCCGAAACGACGACCAGTTTCTCAATAATGTTGTCCGCTTTCTCAATTCTGATACTGATGCTGCTATCAAGAATAAGTTTGTGGAAATGAGTGCTGACTTTATCCACAAGTGGGGCCGGCGCTAGGCCTGGGGCGTTTCGCCCGCGGCATTTGGCGTCTGGCTGTGGAAACATGGGGTGCCCAGCGGTTAACCACGGGCACTGGGGGTGCGGCAATACGCGCACCAAACTATTCTATTGTATTTTGGCTCGATAATGTCCGTTTTTGTTGAGCGTTTTCCGTCATCAGATGCTGATACCCCGGGTTTTTTGTGTAACGAAATTTGTAAACCAGCTGGTCCATTGGTGTAGTAATTTTCCACGTGGACGAGTTGATGCCACAGCAAATAGCATAGCAAGCATTAGCATTAACAACCATACAAACCATCAAAATGAAAGAATTGCACGCACATCTCACTTGGCAGCAAAATAACCGTTGCTTCAAACCCGGGGTTCGCACCCCCTGTTATGAGTAAAGCAGCCTCAAATAATAATACGATGTTTTTTCGGAAGAATGACTAACTACTGATTGTTCGAGCTGTGCTGTTTCTATTTAAAAGGTGCGGGTTGCTTGGAAATTGTTTTTTCTCACCAAATACTGGGGGTGCAAGTATTACGCTTATTTAGTCTTTTATTTTCATCAAGAGTCAGTCAGCACAAGGTATGTTTGCATTAAGACAACAAGCACGTAGAAGCGCCATTCGTTTCCAATCCACCTTCACCATCCCAACCAAACAAATGGGTGTGGTTTTCGAAACACATGGTGGTCCTCTGGAATACAAGGAAATTCCAGTTCCAACCCCTAAGCCAAACGAGATTCTGATCAATGTCAAGTATTCCGGTGTGTGTCACACGGATTTGCACGCATGGAAGGGTGACTGGCCTTTGCCTGCTAAGTTGCCTTTGATTGGTGGTCACGAAGGTGCCGGTGTTGTGGTTGCCAAGGGTGCCTCCGTGACCAACTTTGAAATCGGTGATTTGGCTGGTATCAAATGGCTTAACGGATCATGTATGTCCTGTGAGTTCTGTGAAAACGGAGATGAGTCCAATTGTGAAAAGGCAGATTTGTCGGGTTACACGCATGACGGTTCTTTCCAACAGTACGCCACTGCCGACGCCATCCAAGCCGCCAAGCTGCCAAAGGGAACTGATTTAGCCAACGCTGCGCCAATTTTGTGTGCCGGTGTCACGGTGTACAAGGCTCTTAAGACTGCCGATTTGAAGGCTGGACAATGGGTTGCTATTTCCGGTGCTGCTGGTGGTTTGGGTTCGTTGGCCGTCCAATACGCCAAGGCCATGGGTTTGAGAGTCTTGGGTATTGACGGTGGTGATGAAAAGGCCCAATTGTTCAAAACATTGGGTGGTGACACCTTTGTGGACTTTACCAAATCAAAAGACATTGTTGCAGACATCAAGGCTGCCACCAACGGCCTGGGTCCACACGGTGTTATCAACGTTTCTGTCTCCGAGGCTGCCATTTCCCAATCTTGCGCATACGTCAGATCCACCGGTAAGGTTGTTTTAGTGGGTATGCCATCTGGTGCTGTTTGTAAATCCGACGTTTTCCAACACGTTGTCAAATCTTTGCAAATCAAGGGTTCTTACGTCGGTAACAGAGCCGACACCAGAGAAGCCCTGCAATTCTTTGCTGACGGCAAGGTCAAGTCGCCAATCAAGGTTGTTCCTCTATCCACCTTACCTGAAATCTATGAGTTAATGGAACAAGGAAAGATTCTCGGTAGATATGTTGTGGACACTTCTAAATAATCCTCATATATTCTTGTTTATTCATGTCAATCTATTTATTTATTGCAAAAACGGAACCACCTGCTGTTGTTGGTATGTRAACGCTAACATATCACCTCCAGCTGACAGACAGTTRAAACTTCACCAAACACGTCACGATGTGTTGTATCCTCATATCAATTCAAGCTTATGATACAATCTCGTTCACACTGTTAAAGGTCTTGAACACCGTCTGTACCATGTGCTTATACTTCTGCGCGCTCACTCCGAGAATATCTCGGAGTGGTGTGAAGTAACACTTCATTGGCTTCCTAGGGCTGTATGAGAAACCCCAGAAACATCAATATCAAAAATACAGCCCATTGAAAATGTTTGAATTGAGTAGACAAAAGTTAAACATGTTCAAAATGTTGGCTATTTGAAACCAACTGTATGATGTCGATTCTATGTTAGATGCATCTTAACGTAAAGAAAAAACAGTTTGCAGCAAAATGTGTAGTTTTACTATATAATTTCCATTAATAATACAAGGATCCACACATGCACCACAAAAAAAAAGATATTTAGATATCCATATAGATACAGTTTACTGATGAGTCAGTTCCAATTGTTCAAMATGGCAGTCGATCTGGAATGCTAATCACTTGCTGTAAAAAGCATATAAAGCCTAATCTGAAAAAATGYAAAAGTGGATCTCCACTCTGCTATACATTGCACATGCATGCATATATATGTGTATTTGGATATACATGTTTGCTTTACTAGTTTCTTCAGGAGATGGCCAAGAGATCTTTTTATATTTCATCTGCTGGTGAAACGGTACTCCTAGGAACGCGCTTGTGCTGAATTCCTAGCAAAAATGCAGGGTATCTGAACTCTTTCTTCCATGCCAGATTGTCCTTCAAGCCAAAACCYCCCAAAATATGAGCAATTGGGAACAAAAAACGTTTTCTTTTTCTCCTCGTGCAAGAGGTGCCTACCTGGTCACAAACGAGGTTGTTTCGAATTTGCCCGCAATCAAAGACTATAAAGTGGGTATRGTGAATCTGTTTCTGCAACACACATCGGCAGGCTTATCATTGAATGAAAACTGTGATCCCGATGTACGCCATGATATGACCACTGCTTTGAACAACGTTGTTCCTGATGATGGTGTGGGAAAGGTGTTTAGACATATCGATGAAGGGCCAGATGACATGTCGGGACATGCCAAATCCACCATTGTAGGAGTTTCAATCAATATCCCAATATCCAACGGCAGATTGGCCCTGGGAACGTGGCAAGGAATTTACTTACTAGAATTCAGAGACTATAAACATACGAGACGCTGTGTTGCAACTATTAATGGAATGAAATGAAATGATGGTTTTTTTCGCCTTGCTTTCAACCATGCGAATAGTCGTGTGTGAACTTTGGACCGTATCGTATCATCTATATAATTTAAAAACACTCTTMGTTATTCCTGAGTCTTAACTCGATACATGAAGCAAAAAGACATGTCCAAAAAAGAACACAAAAAAGTGTWGCTTGGAAATTTATCTGAAAAAATATCAGATTATTACACCAAGACATTAATGTTTGCATGATCGAGCCGAAAAAAAAATTTCAGACCTGATTATTAGGTTTACACAGTAACGTATTTGGAACCATAGCACATAATGAGTATGAAAAATGCCACTATATCCAATGTTGCAAACATCCAATTGTCCAAACAAGCAACATATAATAATGGAGAGTCCGTGATGAAAAAAGCAAGTGGATTAATGAAAGTAAGGAAGGGCCAGAGTGAGGAGGAATTCAACACACAGAAAAAAATGTTCTTGAATCAGAATGGACCGGTGGTGCAGACACACACGTTCTTAACCGATTATGTGAAAACACATCTAGAAAATGGAAACACCTTTATAATAAACGAGCAGGAAAAAATTGAAAGAGAACGAATGATRAATGGGTTGCAACGATTGTATTTCTTGAAAGATTACGATACTTGTCTGAAAAACGTGGAGAAACTGAAGAACCAAATCCAAATAGAAGATGTTGACTTGAATTCCAAAAAGAACAAAAGTCTCAAAAGAACCATTAATGAGCTAGATTCAATAGCGCAGAAATGCATTGGAAAAATACAGATGCAAAATGAAGCTAGATTAAAGGCTATATAGGAAAGATTGTAACACAGATATATATATACTTTGACTTTTCAACTTTTCAAGTAAATACGTACTTCTACTCCCCCGACGTTTCTTTTTCTCAGAATCTCRTCACTGTCATCGCCATCATCGTCGCCATTTGGGCGAAACTCATCCAACACACCWACACTTTTAGTGATGATATCAACCTTGAAATCTAGATCAAATTTGAAATACACGCCAATATTGACTGTTTTTTCAATGGATTTTCCCATACCCATKACTGTTATATACTCAATGTTTCCACTTACATTGCCCTTGCTAACATATTTTCCCYTTTTATTTGGAATGGTTTCGTATTTGGACAGTATTTTATTGATTCGTTTCACGGCYGATATAAAGGGCGTTTTGGACTTCACGTACACCGTATGATCGGATTCGGTTTGTGTGTAGGGACGTAATGGCTTGTGTTTTACTAGTTGTTTAGATTGGTATGTGGGTAGTTTATTCATTGTCATCAACTTGAGCAGAAACTTTTAATTGGAGTGTTGTCTAGAAAGAAAGGARGAAAGAAATCTGTACATAAATTTCATATTTCATCGAGATGAAATTCATCGCTCAATGACATGTCAATCTTTGTCTTGAGTACTCTCCCCCTGTCTTTGCAAGCAACGTTACGCCTAATACTTTTGTAGCATGAGTAACAACTGGATAAACATTTATAAAGACGAAGCTAAACTGCTAAAGTTGAATGAAGAAAACAAGAACAAAAAGGTACCTTCGCCGCCGGGGTTCACGGAAGCGGTGTTCGCAGATWTAAAAGAGTYYCGGTTGAACWTCAAYACCAAATCGAGCAATAAAATCACCAACTTCGAATTATACGAATACAAGAAGAGAAAGATGTGGGAATTGAGCTTTTCATCATTCAAAAACCTGTTTATGAATTCGGTCATGCAATACTTCTCGCCAAATGATATTCAGATCATACCTATCATGATGTTGATRATGTTATTTGTGAATATAACCAAAGAAATATACAACATCAAGGGTAAATTCAATGATCTGGATAAATCAATCGAAGAAGCACAAATTGATCCATATGATTTAAAGGTCATGAAGTTTGTGAATTTGGTGGGTTGGCTATGCAACCTTGGTCTGGGAATCTGGAAACTGGATAGAATGGGACTRATACCTAATAAGTCTGGTGATTGGATTGAATGGGGGGTGGCAATACAAAGTAGAGAAACTTTTATATGATAGACTAGAATACATGCAGGTGGTATAAAGTGGTGGGTTACTTTTTGATTCTGAATGTTCCAGAGCGCTTTAACGTGAAGATCGACCGTATGTCATCGTTTGGTTGGGTAGGTGATGTTGGTTGCTGGAGTTCGTTGATTGATTCCTTGTCGTTGACGTTGACGTCAATGGCGTATTTTTTTAGCAGATTGACTGCTTCATATAACTCTAATTTATTAAATCTTTTCACTCTAACYTCATCTATTTTGTATTCGTCCAGACCACTATTAATCATTAAATCTAAAATTTGATGCAACTTGCTGAACATTTGATTGAATAATTCTACATCTAGGTCTTTGATTGATATAAATTCAGGTATGGTGGACTGGATATAGTTGACATCAAGCTGAAAATTTTGAAGAGATTCGGGTGTTATATGCGATTGTGTAGATATGATTGAATTAGTCAAGAAATTGGTTATTTTATCAATAATTTTAATCAGCAAGAGTGATTTAATCGAACTTGGCAAGTGTGAAAAATTGAAATCAAACGAATTTTTCAAAAATTCAATCAAATCAATCAAACTGGTGTTTGGTTGTGTCTTCACTACATTTGAATCCCATTCAAAGTCCACCATATCAAATAAGGAATGCACTTTTGAATCAATCATATTRAACATGTAYTCAATTGCTAATTTTCTAGTTTTCTTAAACTCACTCATTGAAGAGGTTAAGTTGATCGGAACCTTGGATATTTGAATAATTGGATCGCTTGGATTGTTCAAAAACTCTTCTATTTTATAGATTGATGTTGAATAAAAGTCCAGGTTGATTAGATTTTGTGAAACTACTTCCTTGTAAGTTGAATGGATTTTATCATCTAGATCCTTTAGAATTATTGATGATAGGATATAATCAATTGAGTCGGAGATAGTTGACGCTAACACATTCAAATCTTTTATATAATAGATCTGAATGAAACTGTAAATTTCGGACAAAAACTTACGAATCAGGTTTGATGTCTTCACATATATCATTGAAAATGGCAAGTGTAAAGGAAAGCTGGAATTTGACTGCGAGTTATTTGACATGAAAAATACAATCTCATCGATTGCGTCAAAYTCCTCCAAAGAAGAAATYGTCAGAGACTCRGAATTATCAACCARAGATATCTTTTGATAATTTGTTTTGAAATTTTGAATGGAGGCTTTGTTCATTTTTTCAAAAACTTCCAACAAKAGTTTATAGATCAAAGAAGTGTCAAATTGATAAAATGATAAATTCTGATAAAATAARCCAATAGTTTCATTTAAAGCCTTTAGATCTTCAATGTTGGAATTATGGTTCGTTATATGATCCATTAACAATGGATAAATTTTTTTGATAATCAGGTTGTATGACTTGTTAGTGTCCAAAATTGACTTGAGGAAACTTGAAGTATTTTCATTGATCATCTTCTCAACAATTAAGAAGGC
>BCGC01000001.1:2139852-2153783 GCA_001599115.1 Pichia sorboxylosa | reverse complement strand
CACCAGGTTGCAACCTATTTTGGACTAGGCCCAGATAATCAAAGGATTTGTCCATTTGTTGAGACAGTTGACAGTTTGCGCAGAATTGGAATGGCTAGTGAAGACGAATTTGTTAGTCAGGAGACTAGAAAGGAGATTTTCTCCCGTTTGCAGAAAAACCCTGCAAATGCCAAATGTTTTGATTGTAATGCAAGAAACCCTACGTGGACTTCTATTCCTTTTGGGATCTTCATTTGTCTTCAATGCAGTGCTAACCATAGAAATATGGGGGTGCACATYACCTTTGTCAAGTCATCCAATCTGGATCAAAAGTGGACGGGAAARCAATTGAGAAATATGAAGTGTGGTGGGAATGATCGGTTCAAAGATTTCATCAACAAAAATGGAGGTGCATCAATTTTGAAATCAGAACCAAAGCAAATCTACTCCTCCAATGTGGGAATCAATTATAAGGAGAAGTTGGAACAGAGAGCTGCAAACGATTCGAAAAGACACCCAGATATCACAGAATGGGATACTGCCGACACCGTTAACGACGACTCGTCTTCGAACGAAGTCGCCGAAGATGATTTTTTTGCTAAATGGGATAAGCCTTCAAACTCATCCGCCTCTYCTTCGCCACTRAACTCTAGACCAATCACGCCATTGGCAAGCAGTAAGAACAACAGCTCCACCGATCTGCCAGCAAAAAAAGTTACTCCGATCAGAAGAATTGCCACTTCCAATTCTAAAGCGTCTTCTTCAACGAAAAAGAACATTCTAGGCGGTAGCTCTACCAGAAAATCAAAAATGACCATCAAAAAAGTTGCAGCTGACGATATTGACTTTGACGAGTTTGCTAAAGAAGCAAAACAGGAGCATGATGAAACAAAGTCGCTTGGATATAACCCAAATGAACAAGTCTCAATCAGAGATGCAGCCCCAGCTCCAGTTGTCTCTAAAAAGGAGCCAATATCCATCTTTAATAACAACAAGAAGAAGGAGCCATTACTCTCATCATCTTCAAATGCAACCATTTCTAATGAATCGAAAGAAGTCGAACCAACTAGACAAAGTTTTGCCAAACTTGGCTTTGGTATGGTTGCATCAAACGCTCCTGCTGCTGATTCCACACAAGGAAAGAAGTATAAAGAAGTAGAATACTCTGGAGATGTTGCAAAGAGATTTGGTGCGCAAAAGGGTATTTCTTCYGATCAATTTTATGGTACTGGTAACTATGATGAATCAAAGGCACAAGAAGCAAGAACCAAACTAAAGGCGTTTTCCAACTCCCAATCAATCTCTTCTTCTGATTATTATGGTGGGGAAGACGATGTGTCCCAATTCAGACAATCCCGTGATGTTCCATTAGAACAGCAAATTTTAAATGCTGCTGAAAAATACATGGGCGATGATATGAATGCTCTAAAAGATGCTTTAGAACAAGGAGCTGAAAAATTAGGAGGGTATTTGCGTGATGTTCTAAGAAACTAGTTTTTTCTTTTTTTATATCTGACAATATAATACACCCGTGCATGCATTCACATCGCAAGTGAAACTTCCTCAATGCAACAAACAGTTACACATCATTTTGCACCAAGATATACGTGTGCGCATGCATGCATGTATATATTTAAAGATAGATGGTAGCTAGATAGATAAATAGATAAATAGATAAACAAATATACCTTTCGAGACAACTTTTTGCTACGACAATGACTACTTTTTGCCGTTAGGACAATTTATTTGGCGTWGAAATATAGATTAGAATCGAGAGTGAGAGCGCCGAACCAATTTTGATCGGATGATCCTTGAAAATTTACATGACATGTGAAACAAATTGTAACGGTTTTTGGTTGTGTTTTTGTTTCTTTGAATTCTCCAACGTCAGTTTATCTAGGAAACATGGGCGAATCAGTGGCAGTTGTTGGTGCGGGACTTGTCGGGTGTTTGATGGCACTTGGATTAGCCCATCGWGGTTACAAAGTTACACTTTTTGACATGAGATTGGATCCCCGCAATGTGGACCAAGCATCCAAGAAGAATYTGCGRTCGATCAACTTAGCTGTAAGTGATAGGGGTATCCGAGGCCTGGAATTTGTGGATTCAGAKATGGCATCCAGAATTCTATCAAACATAATTCCTATGCATGGAAGAATGATCCATAGTTTAGACGGTAAACAAGAAAGCCAAATTTACGGATTATTTGGAGAACACATCAACTCAATCGATAGATCCAAACTRAATGAAGACTTGCTGAATGAAATTGATCTATTTAATACAAAAAATCAATCAATCGATTTGAAGTTTGATCATAAGATTCAAAATATCAACTTTAAAGGTGATGAGGCCAAGCTGGATTTTCTTGTCAATGGTGCAGAGAAACAGTACATTTTTGATTTTGTCATTGGTGCCGATGGATCATACTCAAATGTCAGATTTCAAATGCAAAAGTATATACGTATGAACTATTCACAGGAATATATTGATAAATGCTATTTGGAGTTATATATCCCACCTGCACAGGTGACTGGCCAAGAAGGGGACAAGTTCCTACTTGATCCAAACCATTTACATATCTGGCCACGTAAGGAGTTTATGTTGATTGCTCTGGCTAATGGTGATGGATCTTTTACATCAACATTTTTCGGGCCTTGGGAATTGACCGAATCTTTAAACAATCCTCAAATAATTGCCGAATTTTTTGAATCCAATTTCCCTGATGCAACCAAATTAATAGGAATGGAAAACATTATCAAAGTTTTCATGGAAAACCCCAAGGGTGCTTTGATGCAAGTTACTTGTGATAAATATAATTATGATGATAAATGTATAATAATTGGAGATGCATCGCATTCCATGGTTCCATTTTATGGCCAAGGGATGAATTGCGGCTTTGAAGATGTCAGAATTTTGYTTCAATTGATGGACACTGCAGAATCTAGAAAGGAGGCGTTTACTCAATACACACAAAACAGGCATGAAGATCTAAAGGCTATTTTGAAACTGGCCATTGACAATTATAATGAAATGTCCTCCAAAGTCATTTCCAGCTCMTATCTTTTCCGTAAATCACTTGACGGATTTTTGGGRAAAATGTTACCTCAATGGTGGGTTCCTCTTTACACCATGGTATCATTCCGTGGAGACATTCCATACTCACAATGTGTGAAAAGAGAAAAGCGTCAACAAACCATTCTCAAGGCTGTTGAATATCTGGTTMTCACTGTGTGTRCAGGTGCTGTRTGTTGGAGAGCATGGCGTAAATAAGTAAAGAGACTTTGTTTAAAACAATTAATTGTAAATAGGAAATAAAGGTCAGAGACCATCACGCATGTTACATATCTTTTTCCGTGCCCTACAGATTGGCACAAAAAAACATCCCAGCTTGACMGAACCACAACTCAACTTACGTACACTGATCCCATAATCCCCCCAACTTACACACTTTCAAACCTTCTCTGCAACTGGTTTAAATCCTAATATAAATTAGATCTCCAGTCTCTATTGTTTTCTCAATAACCATTTTATATACACTGAAAACAAGGTCATCTCCGGTACCGGAGCTGACACTTGCCGCGTTTTCAATTGGCTGTGGCGCGATGATGCTGCGCCACAAATATTTGGATGAGTCGTCGAAAGCGCCGGTACCGGCGCTTTTTTTTCACCTGGGGAGAGACCACTTATAAGTAGAGTAATTTTTCTTCTGGAGAGAGACTCAAAACATCAATAGGGACATCTTTTTAGACACAGAAGAGCAGAAATAGACATGTCTACATTATACGACAAGGTTTTCAAGGACCATATTGTGCATCAGGATGATTCGGGATCATGTCTGATCTACATTGACAGACATCTAGTTCACGAAGTGACATCTCCTCAAGCGTTTGAAGGATTGAAAACAGCCGGAAGAGACGTCAGAAGACCAGATTGTACTTTGGTGACAGTCGATCACAACATCCCAACAATTTCAAGAAAAAACTTCAAGTCTGTAAGCACCTTCATTGACCAAGAAGACTCYAGACTGCAAGTGGAAACCTTRGAACAAAATGTCAAGGATTTCAATTTGGCTTATTTTGGTATGACTGATGACAGACAAGGTATTGTGCATGTTGTGGGACCAGAACAAGGTTTCACCCTACCTGGTACTACGGTGGTGTGTGGTGACTCTCATACATCCACCCATGGTGCTTTTGGTGCTTTGGCCTTTGGTATCGGTACTTCTGAAGTTGAACACGTTTTAGCAACCCAAACCTTGATTCAAGCTAAATCCAAAAATATGCTAATCAGAATTGACGGTGACCTGAAGGAAGGTATCACTTCCAAGGATTTAGTTTTACATGTCATTGGTGTTATTGGTACTGCCGGTGGTACCGGTTGTGTCATTGAATTTGCAGGTAAAGCTATAAGAGATTTGAGTATGGAAGCTAGAATGTCCATCTGTAATATGGCCATTGAAGCCGGAGCAAGGGCTGGTATGATTGCTCCTGATCAAATTACTTTCGACTATATTAAAGGTAGACCTTTAGCTCCTAAGGACGAACAATGGGAAAAGGCTGTCAACTACTGGAAAACTTTGTATTCTGATGAAGATGCCAAATTTGATAAAGAAGTCATCATCAAGGCCGAAGATATTGTCCCAACCATCACTTGGGGTAACTCTCCTCAAGATGCATTACCAATTACTGGCTCTGTTCCAGATCCAGCTAACTTCTCCGACCCAATTGCCAAGGCAGGTGTTGAAGCCGCTCTTGCTTACATGGGTTTAGTTCCAAACACTCCATTACAAAATTTGAGTATTGATAAGGTTTTCATTGGTTCTTGTACCAACTCTCGTATTGAAGATTTGAGAGAGGCTGCTAGRGTTGTTGTTGGTCACAAAAAGGCCGATAACGTCAAACTGGCTTTAGTTGTTCCAGGTTCCGGTTTAGTCAAGAAGCAAGCTGAATCTGAGGGTCTGGATAAAATCTTTGAAGCTGCTGGTTTTGAATGGAGAGAAGCAGGTTGCTCAATGTGTTTGGGTATGAACCCAGATATTTTAGACCCTGAGGAAAGATGTGCTTCTACCTCCAACAGAAACTTCCGTGGTAGACAAGGTGCATTATCTAGAACCCATTTGATGTCRCCAGCTATGGCTGCTGCTGCTGGTATTGTYGGTCACTTCACTGATATTAGAACTTTCAAGTACAATGAATCTAAGGATCAACCAAAGCTTTCCTTAGACAGCGAAGAAGATAAAGAACTTCAGGACGCCATCTATGAACATGAAAAAACWCCATCCCAAGCTGCCACTTTCAGTGAAAAACTTGCTGATGAAATCAGAGATATTCCTCCAAATCCTGTTAAGAAGACRGAGTCCATTGGAATGGAGAAGTTTACCGTTTTGACTTCTGTTGCTGCACCAATGGAAAAAGCAAATATTGATACTGATGCTATCATTCCAAAGCAATTTTTGAAGACTATCAAAAGAACTGGTTTGAGTAAGGGTCTTTTCTACGAAAACAGATTCACTAAAGATAAGGATGGAAACGACGTCGCCACTGACTTTGTTTTGAATGTTGATCCATTTAATAAAGCTAACATTATCTGCTGTACCGGTGACAATTTTGGTTGTGGTTCATCCAGAGAACATGCCCCATGGGCATTGAAAGATTTTGGTATCAAATCCATCATTGCACCATCTTTTGGTGATATCTTTTACAACAACTCTTTCAAGAACGGTCTGCTACCAATCAGATTACCTCAAAAGGATATTGAAGAAAAGTTGTACCCAATTGCCAAAGCTGGTAAAACATTGACTGTTGACCTGCCAAACCAACAAATCAGAGGTCCAAACGATGAAGTCTTGATTGAACACTTTGATGTTGAAGATTTCAGAAAGCATTGTTTGATCAATGGTTTAGATGACATTGGAATTACTTTATCCAAGGCCGAATATATCAACGATTATGAAAAGAAGAGAAAAGATATTTTCTCTTTCATTGAAAACGGTAGTTCCGTCATCATCCCAGTCAAGGGTACCAAAAAATCACCATATGGTAACACTGCTCAAGAATGGTAGTTACTCCTTCTTGAAGATTACAAATTCAAATTATTCTATACCTAGCTATAATATATGCAAGCATATTATATAATTTTAATACAAATTACGATCAGCTTATTWATTAACAAATCATTTATTTATGGATAATAATGTCATTCTGTCCTTTGGCTTCGAGAGTTAGGCCATTTTCGTTTGCTAGATGCAACAAACAAATGAAACAGAAACTGGTTGATAAGTCATTCCTAGTTTTCGGATCATACAATGTCGACATTTTCTTAACGACGTCGGTAAATTTCATTTCCTCAATATCATCTTCAGCTACTGGATTGTTGGGATTGGATTCTTCGTTGTCTCCCTTGTTTTTATGTCTATCCAGTATTTCATCTTCAATTTCAAAATGAGAGGCTGGTCTCTTTCTTTGCTCGTTATTTATGTCTTGAATTGACATCCATAAGTTAGTCTTAAGCAGATGAACATCAACACGTTTAGCTTTCTTTGCAAAATTAATAGGTCCAAAATTCTTATGCTGTGATGATGCTTGACTGACAGGCAGTTCAAATGCTTCAGATGGATTCGGAGCTTCATCGTAATCATCATATACGTCATAATTATAATCAAACTTTGGTTGTTCTTCAAAATTTGGTGTAATGTCCTTAATCATATTTTCTTCGTCTTTGTAGGCATTGGCAAAATACTCTTGATCTGCCACTAATAAAGTGGTGGGGTTTATTTTTCTTTTGATTAGTACGGTATTAATCAATTGTTTTGGTTTCAAGCCCAAAAAGGCCATTTTTTTAACTGTGAAATTCAAATCGTTTTCAAGCAAATGTCTACCTGATTTTCGTTTCTTRAGCGGTAAAATTAACTTGTCTGCCCGGGTGGGTATATCAAACAATTTTTGCTCTTCAAGATCATTATCATCGTTCATAAAATCAATAAGAAAATTTTCCTTTTTTACTTTCTTAGTTTTKGGTTTACCTTTGATGGAGGTTTGGGTGTTGTTATTAGCATTTGTTGACTGAGCTACGGACTCTCGTAATTTGGCAATTTTCCAATGAACCTTATTTTTTCCACCTATAGAATCAAAAATGTTGAACAACAATTCATCAGATTCAGTCAATTTGTTGACCAAATTTCCTTCAACCTTACTTGTGAAGGAATCATCATTAAATAATTTATTGAAGGTTAAATTATGATCACTTGCATCCTTGTCATTAAAAAGAGAAAAGTGCTGATTGTCATTTTCAGTTTTAGAAACATCATCTTTGGGTTCAGCATAATCAAAATCATAATTGAAATCAGGTTGCTCGTCGTAGTCGTCATTGAAAGAAGACTGGCCACGGATACTGAGGGATGACTTTTCTATATTGTCGTTGGGTATTATATTTTGAGCATAGTTTAAGTCATCAATTGTCAATTCTCCATTTTTGATTTCAATGAGAGATGGTATAGAAGGACAAAACTTGAGATCGTCATCTATCAGCTCAAAGTCCACTAAGCTGTTTAATTTTTGAAAGGGTACTGCTTTAAATTTGGGTATTGTTGGGGGAGGAAATAGAATATTGTTCTCGGTTATGACATCAAAAACCACTTTATCATGTTGATTTATTCTCAATATGTTGAGCAACAAACTRGAAGTTCCACCTTGGTCAAATAAAGTCAATGCCTGTTTGAAAACTGGATCTACAACAAACGGTCGATCGGACTCTTTCATGTACATTCTTTCGATTGATTGAACAGAAAACAGGGTTGCTTTGTTKGTCTTCTTTTTCGTTTTTTTTCTGGAGTTGGAGCTATTTGGTTCGTCTTCGTATTCRTCGTTATCATCCTCTTCCTCATTCTCTGCTTCTGGATTGTGATCATTAGAGGATGTACTTTTCTTAGTCTTTTTTTGTGCTCCCAGAGAAGACACAAGCACCCCTGTATCATTAGCTGCAGACTCGATTCTATTGGAATAAATCTTTGTGCATCCATCAAGCACTGCACTGGCTCTTTGGAAATTAATCTGATCATTTTCTTTCAAATTATCAAATTCATAGAAATAGTCAATCAATTCAGCCGTCCATGAATTTATGATATCGAACTTGTTGTCCGACGCCATCCGAAGAAGCTTGTCAATCTTATCCTGTGAAAACCCAAGTGTGGGATCTGTCTCCATCTCTGTCTTGTAGTTGTTGTTACGAGTGGGTGTGCTTGTTCACAACGCAACCAAAAAAAAATATCTACACCTCTATCGAGTAAACAAAGCGAATTTATGATATCAGGGATTCATGTCAGTTTCCAGATCAAAACAAACAAAACTGGCCGCGCTCCGGGTCTGCTGAGCCTCCTTKGRCATAGCTRTGTGAAAAAACGCATCAATTACCGCTTTAGTCGGCGGCTCAGCCAAGYTGTGCCGAGTATAAAGGCAAAAATGATTCTCCTACTTGCCGTACACAGCCAGATCAAGAGATAAAACAAGAGACATCGGTGGGGCCATGGACAAGAAATGCTTAGAGATTGTGAAATTTYTGTTGGATTGGCATTACTTACTTACAGAGGCACCAGTAGAAGGACACATTCCTGAAATCTACTTCTGTTTTGTCAGCTCAGCGTACAGTAAGGGCAAAGACAAGGTGTCGTGGTTGCAGTTTGTGAAGTATCTTCTACAGATTGAGACGATGTGTGGAAACACCTTAGTTTGCTTGCCAGCTAGTGCGTTAAAGGTGCATTACGAGGACCCATTTCGTTGTTTTGCCAAAATCACATACATCAATAGACTATCGCTGGCTCTGTTACTAAAAGCGCATAATGAGCCAGGCATTTCGGGTACCGTYGTTGGCGATTGCTCGACAGACAATMTTTTGGATCTGGTGAATTTGGATAGACCAAACYTTTCAACCAAAGAAATCGATATTCCAAAGGACAAGGGGGCACGTCTTGCATTAGTAGAATCSCTTTTAGAAGGCCCCAAACCAGCAGCAAGTGAAAATGACGTTTTTCCGCTGAAAGTGGTGGCATCACGCAAGCTGGTTCCTCGTGATCCTTCTGACACTTATACCCTGACCACCAAAGCAGCACGTTTGGCACAATTGACACATCTCGTGGAAACCCCCTGCGGTTCATACGAGTTGACAAGAGAAAGAGCACGTAGGCGTACACCAAAAGAACCATTTTTTCCATGTTGCGAAGATCTTTCCCATGCTACAAATCTAGGAAACCTATGCTCATTTGACAGAACAACTGGTGAAGCAGTTCTCARTCCAGACAAGTTGAAAAGAGCCAGGGGGAACGCCTCCTTAAGTGCCATCGAATGTTCTAAAACTAAAATGCATTTTGTCCCCTTGATGCAACCACAAACTGATACTAGACTTGGCGACTGTTCTTAYCTTGATACATGTCACAAGCTGTCTTCTTGTCGCTATCTTCACTATGGTCAGCTTTTACCACAGGTGAATATTGAAATAACTGAAGGCGAACCAATCAAAGATGGTCTTTTCACTCGTGGAGAGCCGACCTGTGCAAACTTGAAACCGGCATTGCCACCACAGTGGATTTGCGCTGATGTAACCAAGATTCCCGCAAGTGTGTTAGGTAATGACTTCGGGATAGTTGTTGCTGATCCTAGCTGGACAATCCACATGTCTCTTGGGTATAGTTCTCTTCGTGATGAAGAACTGGGTGGCCTAAATCTAAATAATCTACAATGTCARGGAGGCTTACTTCTATTATGGGTGACGGGCAGAACTTTAGAGACGGGTAGGTCACTTCTGGCCAAATGGGGATACACGCTGTTGCACGAATTGACGTGGGTCAAAACTAGTCAGCTGATACGCACGATAAGCACCGGTAGAACAGGGCATTGGCTTAATCATTCCAAGGAGCATTTACTTGTAGGAAAGATAGGTAATCCTAAATGGTTGACATCGGGAGGAGATGTRCAGATTCTTGTCTCCTCGACACGTGAGACTTCAAGAAAGCCCGACGAGTTATATGGCATCATTGACAGAATCGTAGCTAATGTACCGGGTGTGAAAAAACTAGARCTTTTTGGGAGACAACACAATACCCGCCCTGGATGGCTCACGATTGGGAACCAATTAGATGGAACCAATTTGTTGGAAACACAGTTATCCTCTAGGTATACTGCGTGGCTCAAGGAACAAGTGGTGTAGCTTTACCGGTGTAAGAAAACGATACCCGCTAATGATTCGAAATCAATAAATACCGTAACTGTAGCCTAACTCAATGACGCACCCCACGCCAAATTATCTACCATCTTTAATCATAAAGTTTTAGCTYTCAAGTCATACTTGATTTCCATATCTCTAATTCACTCTGAAAYTATCAGACTTGACTCTTACAAATCAGACTGAAAACAACACGTGAATGTTCTTCTGTACCATTGCTATGTCTCCGCAACCACTTTCAATAGCCACGCGACAATAAGTTTCCTATTTGAGAAAACCAGATGTTGAGCTTCACCACAGCCAATAAGCGCGCACAGTTCATGTATTGTACGATTTTAACATGAAGTTGTGGTTGRTGGTTTGTAAAAGGTTTACAGTTGATATCTTAACAACAATGTTTGCCTCCAAATTCGCCAGAACTGCTGTTAGACACGCATCTTATCTTGACAAGCCAGCCTTTGGTGCTGGTAACCCAGCCAAGGCTGCTGAATTTGCTCAACACTTGACTGCTGTTGAAAAGCACGCCCAAGGTTCTTCTTCCAGTTGGAAAAAAGTTTCATTCTTCTTAGCTGCTCCAATCATTGCTGTCACCGCTGTCAACACATGGTTTGTCGAAAAAGAACACGCTGAACACAGAGAACACAACAAGCATCTTTCCGATGAAGAATGGCCAGTGCCAAAATACCCATACCTCAACATCAGAAGAGTCGATTTCTTCTGGGGTGATGGTGACAAGACTCTTTTCTGGAACAGCGACTGTAACAGAAACGTTAAATAGATTAATGTCAGACAATTAAATTCCCTTTATTTCATATTTATCTAAATTTTAAACCTAAATAAGTTATCGAAAATCTTTTAAACTTTAAAATATAACAAGAGGAGGTTTCTGGCTTCTTCGAGAATCATGTCATTACTACTATTAACGTATACAAATAGTTTTAAGACAACATTATACCGCTGAAAATATATAGAGATTGTTSGTCGCAGCTATAGCAACAGAGTTTTCCAATGGGTGCCAGCTTAAATGT
Source organism: Pichia sorboxylosa (assembly GCA_001599115.1). Lineage (NCBI taxonomy): Eukaryota > Fungi > Ascomycota > Pichiomycetes > Pichiales > Pichiaceae > Pichia > Pichia sorboxylosa. Next base: position 2,142,564 of record BCGC01000001.1, on the reverse strand, counting down.
AAAATTGATTTTTTGAAATCAATCGAATCTGCATCCAACTTGTTCATCATTGTCAAATTTTTACGTTTATTTGTGCTGTGGTTCTTTTTGGACTTGAATGCAGATTTATCAGCYTGTAAAACTATCTCTCTTTCCTTTTCTTGTTCCGTCTCTATGCATTCGGGGCTAACTGAATTCTCGTAAATCATAAAATTGTTATTGTATGAACCTGTCATAATAGATTTGTTATCGCCACTAAACTGTACTTCGAATTTATCAAAAATGGCATCGTTTTCATATGTATCGCATAAYCTTTCCCTTAATTGCTCGTGAATATTGATAGTCTTGATTGGTTCTGTTTCTTTATTAATATCCCAAATTTTCACAGTCATATAATCTCTACTTGCAATGTAACGGCCATTTGAGGAAAATTTAACATCACTTATGGACGATGTAATTTCTGTGAAAAAGTTGTGATTTGATGGATCAACAAACTCTTCGAATATTTTACAATGGTTGTCACATAAGGAGTTCATTCTCATATCATTCAATTTGATCATACCCTTGGATGAAGAATACATRAATAAATTACAATCACTTGGATGAAATTCTGCACTGGTAATGACTTCGGTCAATTCTTCCATATTGGCTGGTTTAATATCAACAATGTTGAAACTCTGGTCTTCGATACCCAAATTCCATAAATTGATTCTCAAGTCGTCACTTGAAATAAAAGTTTCTTGATCGGAATTAATACTTATTGAGTTGATGTGATAAGCGTGTGCGTTAGCGTAGATCTTYTTTGGCTGGGCTGCTGTGATTGTATCATGATATGATAATCTTGGGAGTTTGAAATTCAACATCAAGTCCAGGTTGGCTTGGTTTTTGACAAATATTGAGCTGGTATTAAATGACGATAATTGATTCAAGATGTTCGCTGTGGACTCCGAAGATGTGGTGGCCAGGTTCAAAGATGGGTTGGTATTATTGTTTTCCGACACTAAYTTGATCTGTTTCTCGAAAACCTTCCAYAACTTGATGGTTTTATCGTTTGTGGAGAGTAAATAATTGGATTGGTTGGACCTTTTCAACCATTTRATTTTATTGATTTTCTCTTCAATTTCCAACGACTTCAAATAATCAAACTCAGCGTCATGGCTTTGGAATTCCGTGTAAAAMCGATACTCGCAGTTCTTTTTGCCCTCATTTCTTTCAAACAGTACTACCCTACCACCTCTGTCACCGGTTGCCAGAAAATCCCCTGTATGATCAAACTCAACTGTCGAAATGATATCCGCTTCGGTGATGTTTTCAATGTCGCCTTTGTCTCCAAAACATTGACTAAATTTCCAATTAGTCTCGTCCATGGCTGCCTATGTTGCTCTCTGTTAGTGCAATTATTCAAAAACTTTAAATTTTCTAATTTACTTCCCTGTCCAAACGCTTGTAGATCTCTGGCTGTGTGGTGATGATAGACATAGCGAGAAGCGTATCGATCAAACCMRGCAGCGACGATCGTCGTGGAATTTGGACTCCATGTCAGCATGCATATAACAGTRTAGATATAGCAAGAATGCTACTACAKGATATGACGAGGTTTATTCTTTTAAGTTATCTTATTAAATGTATAAATGGATACAGATAGGCAAGATTAAGCCTTCTTGGCAGCATCGGCTGGAGTGACTCTCTTAGCACCGTTGTTGAATCTTTGTCTAACAGGTGGAGTTCTGATCTTTCTGTCAGCTCTGGATCTGACTCTGACAATTCTGGCGTGGACAGCACAAGAAACACAGTAGTGTAATTTGATGTACATCTTTGGAATTGGGTATTCGTCGTAGACAGAGGCGTCGGAGATATCTCTGACGGCAGCGGATTCAACCATGTTTCTGACGGTGAATCTCTTGATAGCCTTATCCTTTGGAACACATCTGGAACAGTTGAGACATCTGACTGGCTTGACGTGACCTCTGTTGTGCTTGTTTCTACCGTTACCGGATCTCTTCTTGACCATGTTTCTGCAGTAAAAAAAATAAAATGATATCTCTCAAATAGATGTTAGTATCAGTCTCAACTCCACGTGTATATTGGTTTCAAGGAGTATTGGAGCTAAGTTGATGCTGTGTTTCTTAATGTTTACTCTCTTTGCTTGAATAAAATGTGTCAATTTGTCCCTGTGATACACTTCCAATCACACATTTGTTCTATATTTGCTCTAAAAGATCAATCTACGCTTTTCGAATTCCCCACTTGAAAATGGACTGTTCTTAAAATCTATCCATATATGCTTCAGCTGTTCCAATACTCTCTCTCTCCCATACCATATTAGCCCGGTTTGTACATACAATTGTAGTTGCTGTGTAACAATCCTCTGTATCAGAAGTATAGATTTTTCATTTCAATTCTTGTGTATACGCGATGGGTGTCGGCCACTGTAGCGAACACTCAGCTCCCTGCACCCACCGCGCACCTCTTAAAATTGGTTTTCTGAAAGCACGCAAACCCAAAAATCTTTCACAAAAATCGAATTTACTGATACCGTGACTGCGGTTTCCCGAAGGGGAATTTTGAATTTTCAAGATTATTAACCTTTATTAGCGCACGTGATATTCAGGTGATACAACATCTGTGCACCTCCACAATTTTACAGCCAATCAGAAAGCAGATTGTTGCAGTATAGGAAAATGTAAAAATCGCATCATGAGAATAACATCAAGGTATTGAAGATTTACAGAA
>BCGC01000001.1:2127157-2139752 GCA_001599115.1 Pichia sorboxylosa | reverse complement strand
ATTTTACAGCCAATCAGAAAGCAGATTGTTGCAGTATAGGAAAATGTAAAAATCGCATCATGAGAATAACATCAAGGTATTGAAGATTTACAGAAATTCGTTTGAAGCTCTYATCTCCAAGCACACACAGTACGTAAAGGTGTTGTACATTTCCAATGATTCTTTAGAAAAAAAATATAGTTTTGATGATGTGTTCATAAGAAAGTTTAGTCGATTTCGTTTATGGTTTTGTGATTTGCAAGTACCCATCAATTTGATTTCCTACAGATGCGTTTTGATTGTTTGTAATATAAATGGATCYCTTATACGGCCTTGGTTGCCTTCTTTTCAATGGTATTGGTTCAATTGTGYTTGATGTTGTCTGTCAAAACGTGTTGTTATCACTGGCTTAATTGTCGAACATTTTATCATCTCTTATCTAATCTGAGAAAAATTCAACATTGAAATATGAATACTAACACTATTTCACCTCCARCACATTTTGTTCTCTACAGATGTTCAGACAAACTTTAAGAATTGCAAGAACTAACAGATTCTTTTCCACCTCTGCTTTGGTCAGAAACTCTGCCCCAAAGGAATTTACTGTTGCTAAATCCTTAGCCGATGTTAAGTCTAAGTTCGACTTGATTGGTGAAGGTGCCAAGGAAGGTGAAGTCCCAACTGATTTACAACAAGCTACCGGTTTAGAAAGATTTGAATTATTGGGTAAGATGGAAGGTATCGAAGTTTTCGAAACTGAACCATTAGACTCTTCCAGAACTGGTACCATGGCTAACCCAATTATTGTTGACTCCTATGATGACTACAGATACGTTGGTTGTACCGGTTCTCCAGCTGGTTCCCACGTTGTCATGTGGTTGAAGCCAACCAATGAAAAGGTTGCTAGATGTTGGGAATGTGGTTCCGTTTACAAGTTGAACTACTTGGGTACTGGTGAACACCATTAAATTTTATCAAGTACAAATTAAACTACCATACCCTAAACATTTGTCAATCATAATAAATCTTACAGTTAATAATAAATCCGTTTTTAAATAGTTAGGTTTCTGCTTTTAATTATTTATTCCATTATTTATTCATTTACCAAAAACTTCATTTCTTGAAAAAAAAAAACAAAATCAAAATCAAACCTATCCTACTCTTCTTTATATCTTCGACTATACAAGTTTATATATATTAAATATAAAATTATTAAATTTCTTTAGTATACTCTGTCGGACTTCACACAGTTTCTTTCTGTGTTGTCTTTGTTCTCCAGCTTGTGAAAACATATATATTGAAAACTAATGCGCAAACTATTCCCACTGCAGCCAATCCCATTCCTGTATAAAATGCATTTCTGATGCTTTGTAACTCGGTTGCATCATAATTTTTGATAGTGTAATATTCCACTGTTCCGGCTATACCCAAACCAATAGCAAGGGAATAATTCACAACTGTTGCTATCAACGAGCCTGCAACACCCTGGTGCTCTCTTGGCAATGACATTGATAGTAAAATAGTACCAGCAGGAAAACTGGTGTCCATGGCAAAAGGCGTGATAAGTAAACTAAGAAATCTCTGTATCCAGTAAACTTGGCTAACTGGTTTAAAAGCATTCAATATAATTCCAATCTCAAAACAACACATTGCAAACAATAAAATCAAAGGAATTGGAATTGWATGTATAAATTTTCCAACCATTCCTGCAGCARCTAGTCCMGCAAAAAGTGCAGGAATGAACTGAACCGAAACAACTATTGRGGTTTGTTTCAAAATATCCAATGAAAAACGGAAAAGATACAACGTCCAGACCCCAAAACTTGACCATCCAGCAAARATACAGATCAAAGTCAAAATTATTTTTGTTTTTAAAGGAGGGATTAATGGATACTTGACTTTTGTCTCTGCRTAGCAAAATCCAAACAATAAWARGAGCCCAATGATYAACAAAACATAAACGTATATTTTGTCCCAACCAACTGTGGGACCTTGATTAAAAGCAAAATTGACCAATATCAAACCTGAAACTCCTAGAACAGAGCCGATGGGATCAAAATTGTGAATTGTGATTTTTTCATGGACTGTTCCAATGTTATTAGGGACAATACATGCACCTAGAAAAACAATTACCAATGATACAATGGACATGGTATAAAACATCCATTCCCAAGTAGCTTTCATAGCAAATAATGAGCTCCATAGCGCCCCCAGCACAAATCCCCCGGGAGCAACTGCTCCAAAGACAGCAAACCCAATGATTCTGTCTCTACTATGCTCGGGAAAATAATGGCCCATCAATGCCAAAGAGTTGGGAGTTGAGATAGCAAACGACAGTCCTTGCATTCCTCTACAAACATCAAAAAACACTACCGATTTGGAATATCTGGATAGCCCTGCTAGCAAACACCAAAGACATAGATTTATGTATGACACCAAATACATCTTTTTATACCCTATTATATCTCCAAATCGACCTGCAATAAGAATGAAGGTACCAACTGTCAAAGAAAAGGCTGCACTCATCCATGATACTTCTCCAGTGTTATTTTCAAGCCTGAAACTTTTTGCAATATAGTGATATGGTACAATTGTTTGTGCTAGAGATGCCTGTGTCAACAATTGTGTTATTGCCATCAACAAGATGAAGGAAACTTTTCTCAACGACGAAATCTCCTCATACTTGGGGCTGGGGATCAAAAAATTATGCGTGTCTCCTTCAATTGTTATTTGTTCCGCAAAGCTGGTTGCATCATTTTCAAACATTTCGATTCCACGCTGTGATACCAAACGAAATAGCCATCAAAGTTCATGCAAGAAACAAATTTCAATGTTTTTCGCCAATATATATAGCCTTTTTGCTCCGTTAATTTTTTTTTTCGTTGTCTCGGATACTTGCGAGTGTGGGGATCGATCAAATCATCCTTACCTTAAATCTTATTCTTCCGGTGATTTTTTTTCAACCAGACACTTCTCTCAGACATAGACACTTTCATTTTAACTGTAAGAGAAAATATCAGATGAATAAGGCTGTAATAATTGCGTTATTCCACATTCCTGAAGAAATTCCGAATTTTTCAGAACTTCATGAAAAATTTCACGTTGTTCAGTATGAACTCTCAACTGTTGAACAATTCGGAAGAGACATGAAGAATGAACCCTTCAGCAACGCAGTGGCAATATTTGGGTCCTATCCTGGTTTCAAGCCATTGGTACCTTACACTGACTCAAAAGTCGTGGAGTTGTTACCACCAAACTTGAAAGTCATCGGACTGTCTAGCGTTGGATTCGATGGATATGATTTAGAGTATTTGAATAAAAAAGGAATCAAGCTGTGTAATACGCCAGTGGATAAGTATGTTGCAATGGATGTTGCTGATACGGCATTGTGGCATGTTTTATGTGGAGTGAGAAAATTCAATTCCTGGGATCAGTATTCTAGAATTCCACAAAATAAAGAAACTAAGGACTCTCACACGTTAGTGGTACGTGATATCGTGAGAAATGATTATGTCAAGGATCAGTCACAAGCCGAAAAGGGATTTGCGTTTGGTCACAGATTTCATGGTGGAAATATACATAGAGTTTCCGATATGAAAGCAACTGTGTTGGGCTATGGTTTGATTGGTAAACAGATCATTGATCGATTACTGGTTCTTGGCATGTCAGTCAATGTTGTGGTTAGAGATGTTGAGAAATACAAAAATGAAGTACATGGCAATGTTGAACTTTTCTCCTCTCGTGATATCCTAAAGGCAGCAAGTTCTTCAAACGTTGTTATCATTGCACTTCCTGGGGGCTCCAATACGTTCAAGATAATTGATGAAAGATTCTTAGAGAGCCTAAGCGATAACTCCACAATAATTAACATTGGACGTGGATCTTGTATCGACACAGATGCTCTAAAAAATGCCGTTTCTCTGGGTAAAATTTCTCACGTTGGATTGGATGTTTTTGAAAARGAACCAATTATGGAATCGTTTTGGTTGAATGAAGAGTCAGTAAACTCGAGTAGTAATCCATTGTTTACCACATCTATCACTCCTCACTTAGGTAGCAGCACAAACGAAACTTTGACATATGCTTCTTATGTTAATATTCAAAATTTAATCGATGGCTTGGAAACTGGTAACTTCAAGCATGTTGTAAATGAGCTATAAGAATGTATACATTTATTCTGCAATACTATCCAAAACTGAGTCAAGAATCTCCCAGTATTCACGATAAATTGACTTCCACACCTCGACACTTTGGTCGCACATCAATTTGGCCAATGAACTCTCATAAACTAACTTAGGGGTAAATCCTGGTTGTTGATATTTCTCTGGAACTATCAAGTTCTGCTCGGCTTCTTCATAGCACCTTGTTGAACTTTTGATTGCCAGATCATTGAGTGTTGACTTCAAGTTTCTACTCTGAACTTCAAACTCCCATGGCTTGGGAAGAGGCCAATCGCTCCAATGAATGTACACTGAATTGTCTAGTATTCTTTCCGGATCCCAACCAAACTTTTCAACACCCATACCTGCCCCGAGTATATCTGGTAGGTTTAAACTCTCCTTCTCTTCTATTATTTGTCCAATCATTTCAGACCTTTCATGAAATTGGTTCAGCTTATTGGGTGTCTGATTTTTCAACTCTTTTGGAACAGCAGCGTTCCCATCGTAATCAAATCTCCAACTCCAATCCCAGTAAGGAACTTCGGGAAATGTTTCCATTATTTCATCTATATTTTTTATTTTGACATTTGATTTAATTAATTTTTGAAGACCCAATGAAGGGAAAGATTTGGATAAGTATCCAAAATCTTGAGGTGATGTAAGATACGCTTCATGCTCCCTTAGTGTATGTCTAAATTCCCCTGACAACATTGAGTATGGGTTATGCGGGAGAATCAAAAGAGAAGGAATCGTAGATGGCTTTAACCATGTATTCGTTATCTCTTCCATTTCGTTACTTTCTTCGATTGCATCCAGGGTGAATTGATTGTTGTCCATAAGGGAAGAAAAGTCCCAAACTTGATTTATAATTTCCATATCATATTGTTCCACTGACTTTTTTTCAACAGCATCTAATAGCCATTCATAGACCCTCCTGTTGGGGATGATCAGCATGAAGAAGCTAGCTAATTGTATGTCTTTGAATAAATCAAAAGTGGTATCCATTGAAGGAAGTTCATCATAAAGTTTCCAAAAAAAAGCATCATCAAAGTGTTTTTCTTCCTCAATGTATGTTTTATAAATATCTTGTAAATACAATGAGTATTCTAATGGGGTTGGTGGGTAGTCAGTAGTGCCTGTGTGGTCGGTGTCGCTTAAAATGTCTGGTTTCCTTAATGTTGGATGATGAATGTAGTTTAGAGGAGCTGCGAGGATTGCAGGAGGCAATAAAAATAACTGATCCATTTTATTCCTTATAATTGAATCTCCGTCTAAATAAATAATTCTATCGTATTGTACCATGTTGAAAGCGTGAAGTTTGGTGAACGAATCGGCCCAATTTGTGGAATCTTTTTCAAATTTAGATTCAATGGGTTTGACATAAGTCAGTTTTGTGTTGTACTTCTCTTCAATCGTATTCAAAATATGATTTACCGAAATGTCATTCATTGTTTCATCTTCTGGAATGTTTTCGTCGAATGAACATAATATTTCTATCTGTGCTTTTGTTTTAAACGATCTCAGCTGTTTTATATTAACCAATAGCGGAATCAACGACTGAACGCTGGTTGCGTAAAAGACATAGGCAAAACTGTCCCAGCTGATAGCTTCGGGGTTTTCAATAGTCATTGACTTATATAGCTGCAAAATTGTCTCATTAGGGATGGTTTTGATAGTATGTTTTTCAAATGGCGCCTTGAGTGATTTTGAAGCTTTATCGGGTTTCGGAATACTAGCTAATGATTTTTTTGATCGTGAAGAAGTAAAGATGAAAATTATAATCAAAAGAGAAACTACCAAAAAACTGAATTTTCGGACTCTTTTGGGAAAAACTAGAGTCATGGTGCTTATTGTGTAACCTTCAGACGTACAATAATTGAGATGGCTTTAATAGTTGATTTCACATGAAATATGCAAGCATACAACAATAAAAACTAATTCCGCGGAGTTAGATTTTGGCTTATGTAAGCAAACTCTTTTCAGAGAACTGAAGAGATGTCAAAAGAATTTTGTTTTAATGATAAATTACTATTGGAGTAAACATAACTTCAAACGTGGAAATGAAAAGTTTTAAAAAATCAAAACTAAAAATTTACAGATAGAGTTTTTTGTGTTTTACTAATAAAAATTAGCTGCATTTTGATATGCATTCTTAGCTATAAACATAGTGAGCCATATAAATGAATGATGAGTAGGGTAGTATTTTTGAAATTTTTTTCATTTTTTGTTTAGCGCAGCGGTTCATCCCCTTCAAACGCCACCTAAGTTCTATCCCCCACCCAGCACTTTTATTGAACACATGCGCGGACTTACCACGGAGGCGCCACACCTATTTTCTCGCCTTTAAGATTATCTCCACAGTGGGCTTCTTCGGAAGAAGGGATTACAAACCGTCGGTGTTCGGGAGTAGGAATAAAAGATTAAACAAACACACTCTATGATAGCCTACACCCGSGGATGAGGGCACTGCATCGGGAGATTGCACACTTAATTCATGTCGGATTTATCTTGTATTATATTGCAATGATGATGACAAATTATTAAATTATTTTCTCCAGAAAATTTTGCTACCTCAACATATTGACTGTTGTCACAAATTTTTCCACACGCCAAAAGTAGGGTTTTCAAAATGGTTTACTAACGTAGCCACCATTTTCATGAGTTATGGTTAAGTTTGGAAGTTTGGAATTCCCTTGCTGACACTATTYCATTTCTTGATAACGTTTTCAGAATWACTAGCCCAGTTGCACATTTTTTYYAAGGCTGGCAGCAGCTCCCAGGCGGTGCAACGGCTTTAGCGCTCCGCGGAGCCCGAATTACTATTTCCGGTAAGCCCTTGATAATGAATTACTCATCTAAAAATTATATAAATATGGGACGTTCCCCACTACTCCCACTAGAACCATTAGACGTAGGATAGCAGACCTTTGATTCAGCAACTGAAACATAACATGAAGCAAGCATTCAGACAACAAAGCAATATCATGAACATGATGAAGCAGCAGCCACACCAACAGGCTACCAACGCCAAAAATTGTACCGTCTGCGATCTCTCGGATTTTCAAGGGGAAAGATTTTTCAACCAATTCCAACGGAAAAATCTGCATACCGAATCCACAGTACCAAGATCTCATGCCCTCAATTACATATCTCCTGCCCAAGTAGAGAGAATGAAAACCTACACTGCAAATCGGGATAACTACAAACCAAATTCTGCAATCAGATTGAGCCAATTTGGCGTGTGATTGATAAACTTATAATCAAAGAAATGGTGCATACATCATTCGTTCACAGAAATTTTTATACCCAGTTAACATGAACATTTAATTATTTGTTTGTCCGACCTAACTAACAATTAGAAGTTGAAGAGAAAAAGGTTTCTCAGATTCAAGCGCCAGAGAAAGATGGCCCGAGTATTTGCTTTTTTTTAGAAGTGCTACCAGAGTGTTTAGGTTATATTCGACTATTTTTTTTAGATTTTATACTAAACTATATCCATAAATTTATATTATTCCAAACCAATATTAGTAACGTGTCAAGTCGTGTTTGGGCTGAGTGCGCTGAGACTCCTTTTCWAATTTGATTCAAGTTTTTTTTAGGGTTATGAAGAATAAATAAGTAATATACGTAAAAGGTGGCTATATAAAGATTGTCACAAAGGAAATTATAGATCACTTCTAGTGATCTTGGAAACATCTAGAGGTTCGGAGGTTAATGTCTTTGGACCGGTGAATGGTTCACAAGATTCTCTTCTGGTGGTACCTGGTGCAGGTGGTTTACCATTCTTGAAGCCTTCCAGAATCTTGAGAACTTCCTCCTTGGTTTGCAGATCTTCGTAGTAATCATCATTGACAGCAATCATTGGACCATTAGAACATGCACCCAGACATTCAACTTCTTCCAAAGAGAACATACCATCCTTTGACACTTCTCCAGGTTGTAATTTGAGGGCATCCATGATAGTTTCCATAACTTGGTCAGAATTACATAATTGACATGGAGTAGTGGTACACACTTGAAGATGGTATTTACCAACAGGCTTTCTCTGGTACATTGTATAAAATGTCGCAACTTCGTACACTCTCATTGGTGGCATGTCTAACAATTTGGCAACGTAATTCATGGCTGAAATGGAGGTGAATCCAATTTGTCTTTGTGCCAAGTCCAAAAGTGGCATACATGCACCTTTTTTATATTGTGGAGGGTACTTGGCGATTATATCCTTGACTTTACTTTCGTTTTCTGGTGTGAATTTGAATTCAATGTCGGCGTTGTTTTCCTTGGTATCTCTGTGAACACCCACAATGTGAGAATTTCTCACAAAACATTTGGAAGGATTGCTCACAAGTCTTCTAGTATTGTTTCTAATGGCGGCTGCAAACATGGCTGGCAATACTGCTTGGATGTGTTCAACTACTTCTCCTTTCTCAACCAATAGAAAAGACGACAATTCATGTACAGAAACTCATTCCCCTCGAAGAGCATTTCACCCGTACACCAGAAAAAAAATAAATGTGAAAATGCCAAAAAGAGTAGTCGGTAGACTCACTTGGAAGGGTGGGTGGCTTATTATACAATATATCTATATTTTCTACTTGATGAGTTCATCATCAATTCTTCAGCGTTTGCTTATCATTTGTCATGTTCGACGTAACTCCTTTTGTTTGGAGTTACCGATCCAGTCTCCACCCAGAAATATAGAAATTTGTGCGATTTTGAAGTTTGCAGATTTTTCTTATCGTTGAGAAAGTCCGTCGATCATTCAATTTTGAAGCAGGGTCTGTGTCACCTTTTTGTTCTTGGAGCTTTTTTTTCTAATCTAACAACTGATTAAGGAACCATATATATACAAATAAACATATAGACATGTCCGACAATAATTACAAGCTTAATACTCGTGTTGTGGGAGTTCACCACAAGGATCTAAATAATGCTTCTATTCCTCCAATTTACCAGTCAACGACATTCAAAGCCGAGTCCATTGACTCATTCTCCACCCAGGGCTTTGATTACACTAGATCAGGTAACCCAACTAGAAGTGTTCTGCAAGAACATCTTCAAACCATCATTGGCTCCAAATATGTGTATGCTGTCAACTCAGGTATGGCTTGTTTAGACGTCATTTTATCAAATTTGAAGCCAAACGATGAAGTCATTGCTGGTGAAGATTTGTACGGTGGTTCTCATAGATTATTGCATTTTTACAAGGACAAGCACAATTTAGAGCTTAATCACTATGATACAACAGACCTCAAGTTGATGAAAGAGAAGATCACCAAAAATACCAGCATGGTGTTACTGGAATCACCAACCAATCCTTTGATAAATGTGATTGATGTGAAAGCTATCACGTCCCATGCCCATCAGGTCAACCCAGATTGCATTGTCGTCTTTGACAATACTATGATGACCCCATTATTAATGGACCCATTATCTTTGGGTGTAGATATCCACTATGAATCTGCAACTAAATACCTGAATGGTCACCATGACATTATGGCTGGTATTTTAGCAACCAACAGAGAAGATCTAGCAAAGAAACTGTTTTTTGTTATTAATGCTACAGGTTCCGGTCTAGCTCCTTTTGATTCATGGTTATTAATCAGAGGTTTAAAGACCTTGTCGATCAGAGTGGAAAGACAACAAGAAAATTGTATGAAACTTGCACAATACCTACAAAACAAGGGCTTTTTTGTTAGATACACTGGCTTGAAATCACACCCACAATACGACTTACATTGGAGCCAAACTAAGGGTGCAGGTGCAGTTCTATCCTTTGAAACTGGCGATATCAATTTAAGTAAGGCTATTATTAAGCTGACTAAAATCTTCTCCACTACCGTTTCTTTTGGTTCTGTGAACTCTCTGATTTCTTTACCACTCAAAATGTCTCATGCTTCAATTGATCCAAAGACTCTAAAAGAGAGAAAATTCCCAACAGATTTGATTCGTCTATGTGTTGGTATTGAGGATATTTCCGACCTTATTGGCGATTTAGAAAATGCTATAACTGTAGCAAAAAGAACTGTTGGTTCCAAATTGTAAATATGAAATTTTATACCTCGAGTTATAGAATAAATATTTCAACGTGTTGCTTAAACTGCGCTTCATATATCGAACCCTTAAAACAAAGMGAATATGATTTAAAAACTTTTAGAAATATGCATGCATGCATAATACATTTGTATAAGCTCTTTAAAGCTGATAAAATTTATAGTTTTTGAATAATTATATATCAGAAGAAGTGAAGTGATGCCCTTTTGTGTAAACTAAAAAATTAAACGAAAAGTATATGGAAAGCTGCAATAAAAAATGGAGAGAATTGAAAATATATTACGAATGACTGATGCAATATAACAGGAGACTTAATAGATTCTTTGAAATAATTTCGTAGTTCAACACAACCAGCAGCAAAGCCATCCAAATCTGGTGGTGAGAATGCTATTTGCTCCTGATTCATCATCTTCATTACAGCCATGTTGATCATATGATTGGTATACTGTACGGATGAGTCCACTTCTTTCATTGACTGCAGATGTTGATGCAGCTCTACTTTTATTGTGATTATCTTTAGAGTTCCCGACTCCGGTATGATAAGCTTGTTGTTGAACTGCCAATTGTTGTGCGGTTGGTTGTGAATGCGAATGTGACATTGAACGGTAATTTGGTTGCTGATTATTAACATTTTGAGATTGCGATCCATTGGTTTGAGGCGCATGACGGGCACCAGAACCATATCCGTTCAAATTGATCTTTTTGTTTTTATTCCAACTCCAACCTTGACCATCATTCAACTTCATCCAATCATACGGATATTGATTCTCGTTTTCTTCACCTAGGCTGGTCAAAATCGATTGAAATAGATTTATGTAGCCAAGATAATCTGGTTCTTCTTCAAATTTTAAGTTTCTCACTCGACGGATATACTCAGCAACTTGAACAGGTAGCCCACTACACAGTTCTTCTATTGGAATTTTTTGTTTACGTTCACCAATTTTTTCATATTTCAGTTTGTTTGAAGGTGCCTTTAGTCCCTGCCATGGTAATTGTCCTTTGAGAAAATACACAAACACATTACCCAATGATTCCAAATCATCCCTTCTAGATTGCTCTCTACCTAGATGTGTATTGATAGACATGTATCTGGCGGTACCAGATAGGGACTTGCGTTCTTTGTACGGAATATGTGTGTGTGTGACTGGGTCCCTATATTGTTTGACCATACCATAATCAACCATATAAATTGTATTGTCTGTAGGTGTTGCACCAATCAAAAAGTTATCCGGTTTGATATCCCTGTAAATTAAATTGTTTTCGTGTAGAAACTGGATTCTTTCAATCATTTGAATGGCTAATTTCGAAACAGTAGATAGACTGAATTTGCGCCCACACCATTCAAATAAATCCTCCAAAGAAGGTCCTAGCAGCTGTATAATCAAAATGTTGTAATAGCCCTCTTGTCCATAATGATAAAATTTAGGTATGCCTTGTGGAGATAAATATTTGTGATGTTCATTTTCAAAATTTTTGTAGTATTTGTTGACGGCATTGTTCAGTATTTTGTATGCTCTATATTCATCCTTTAGCTGCGGAGCATCACTTTTACGTGATTCAAACTTGATAGCTACGGGCTGATTAGATCTCAGCAAATCGTATCCTTTGAAAATGATACCAAACGATCCTTCGCCAATTTTTTGAGCAATCTGAAAGTGTGAAGCAATGATATTTCTTTTACTTGAATTTTGGGAGTTTGATGATCTGGTCGACACGGCAGATGAGTTTGCATTGTTATTTGGGCTTGACACTGTGTTCATTTTGTTACCGATGTTTGCTTGAGCCATATTGGAATTTTCCAACGGTTCTTGCTGTGGTTGATTTGATGCCATTATTCAATACCACGTACTATTCTGACCAATTTTTTTTGCAGAATTGAAGGGTATCTAAATTTCGCAGAAATTGTAAGCACAATACACGTTAACTAAGCAATCGTTGAATTTGGCTCTTTACTTCTGTATGCAGGTTTCGATTCTTTCCAATCCCTGAAGAGTACAGACTTATTTTGTGGCCCTATACTTGTGCAAAAATGTTTCGATTCAAACAAATGTTTTTTTTAGTACAGTAGTGCGTTCCAACAGGATAGAGTGTAAACCAGGAACACGWGAAGTTACCACATAGAGAAACCAGGCCAAACAAACAAAGAGGAGGTACAGACCGATTTTCATCTCGGAAACATTTAGCGCGTGCGACGATCGACGCATTGCTGGTTTTCAAACTGGTTCCTAGCTTCCCCGCTAAGCAAATGTTGCTCCCAAAATATGCTATACAATCTCTTAGTAAATATGTATAAAAACATTCATCTATTTACGACTACCCTTGCGTCCATTTTTTCTCTTATTTTTCTTGGTAGTTGGGTTTTGTTCAAGGTCTAAATTTGGCTCTTCGACAGCAGCAGCTGG
>BCGC01000001.1:2003913-2126887 GCA_001599115.1 Pichia sorboxylosa | reverse complement strand
AGCAGCAACCGGTTCTTCAATAGCAGCAACCGGTTCTTTGACGGCAGCAGCTGGTTCTTCAACTTCTACACTTTTGATTATTTCTTCAACCGGTATCACTGTTTCTTTAACATCTAGAATTGGTTCCTCATTAACAGTTTCATCCACAGATGCAACATCATCTTCGTCAATAACGAATGAATCATTTGTAGCAACATTTTCCTTACTTGGGGTAAAATTTCTCTTTCCTTGCACTTTAGTTGGCTTAGTATAAACAGGAGAAATTAATGTTTCTTTTGGTAAGTTATCATTATTAAGTTTAGGGGTAGAGTTGGTGCTGTTTCTTGCAGTGTTTAGTTCAGAGCTATTATATCCCTTCTTTTTTTGCACCAGGAGATCAGAATCTTTTTTGGAACGGCTTTCTAGAGTGAATGCTGGATCTAATTGCTTTGCTCTTTGAACAGCCTTCATCTTCAAAACATCAAAGTAATTGTACGTCTTGTTTTTATACAAGTAAGTCAAATCTTCATCAGCATCAATTTCATAATTACCTTGGTCTAAATCATTTTCTAGGTTCGACAAAAAGTCACTAAAGGAATCAGAGACGACAAATTTTGTATCATAGTCTCTTCCGAATAAAATGACTTGACCCCATTTACCAGCTTGATTAGGATTCAAATCCAAGGCAATGTTATTACCAACATTATCTTTAACAAATGGAATCCATAGAGGATCATAGTACACTTCATTGACGAAACCTGGGGGGCATGACTTCTGAACACCAAAACTTGGCGCTTTAGTGGACAAGTCACCTCTTTCGAACCTATCATAAACCTTTCTCCAAATATTGCACTCGGCAGCAATGGACTCTAGATCCATGAGTTGATATGAAAAAATCAAACCACGGGTCTTACCCATGCTTATTTGCCCATCGTGAATCTGATAGCTATCTCTGAACGAAATAGGGAGATTGATTTGCATGTCAGCTTCAAACGCATTCAGATCATTGGCTGTAGCACCATCCTGCAAATCATCACCCAGCTCTGGAAACTCGTTGTCTAACCATTGATCGATTTTTTCCCATATTTCAGGAAGACTTCTTAGCGGCTGGCCATTTTCGTAGTTTCTCAACTCAATTTGGGAGTCATTGTGCTGCTGGGAACGCATTCCCGGACGATACGGAATACGTCCGTTATTGACATTGTTCGATGCTGTAAGGTTTGTCGAAGATGTCGATGGTCTGTTCAAACCTAGCGACGCTACAGAACTGTTGTTGTGAAGTGATAATTGAGATCCTGTTCTCATAGGCGAACTTCCACGGTCTGGTGATGAAACCGCCGTATTTTCATATTGTGCATAATGATCATTGGTCGTGATATTGTGAAAAAACTCCTTAATGTTTTTAAACAAACTCATAATGGCCAGTTTTTTCGTCTTTCTCAAGAAAATAAGCCGTCAAATTATGATTCTTGGCTGTCCTCTCGTTTCTTCTATGAACAAGACACAAACAACCCGAAAATGAAAAAGTTAAAAAGCGTGACGCGACGATCGGCGCATAGCAAAATTACATCCATTTTGCTACACAAGATATACTTTTATTTCTGGGGTGTGAGAAGCAGATCTAATGCATTTACAGCTGATTTTCTAGCTCTCCGCACATCACGTTTAAGAGAGCTACCCCTTTCTTGGGTGGCAATTGGTTGGCGCTGGAACTTGGGTGGATGCGGTTGAATATTGATTGATACAGACTCTCCATCTGACAGCTCGTCCAAGGATTCATCTTTAATTTCTAAGTTTTCATTATTAGCTGTGCGATTGATGCTGGGCACAATAGGTTTGACAGCATTAGAATTACTTTTGATTGGCTTTTGGGAGCTTGTTGTCATGCTGTCATTAGGGAGTGAGAATGGAACAGGCGACTTTTGTTTACGTTTGACAGTTTCAGGATTGGTGAACAAAACAGGCCCAGACGACTGCAATGATGGCACAGGTTCTTGAACCTGGGTCTCGACTCTGATTCTTTTTGCCAATTCTTTGAAACTTTTTTTCACCTCTTTAATATTCCAGGAACTTTCGCCAGGCTGGCTATCCACGCTTCCGGTTCCAGCAAGAGTAAGCTCTTTTAGAAGTTGTATATGGTCCCTTTCCTCGGAAGCTACAAAAGATTTTAGCAGCCCTTTGTCCTCTTCATGGTCCACCACATCTTCCAAGGTTTCTTCCACTTTTTTCTTGGTCAGCATAATCAATTCATTGTCATTCAGCTTGTCTGTGATTAGTTCCATAATACCATCTTGTTTGGTATTAAAAAAAGACCCAAAGTCATCATTGTCAATTTCACCATCATTTTCATTTTCATTGTGATACTTGGAAACTAAAAGTTCATTCTTGTCTGAATACTTTTTCTTTTTGTAAAATAAGACGACATCATTAATATTCGCCACCCTACCTACAAATCTATTAGAAAAAAATCTTGGATTTTCAACCTCATATCCTCCAGAATATTCCACCCTTAGTCTAATTAATGGCAAGGGTATATTTTCGTCTGTGAAAATGCCATTATCAAACAGTTCTTGATTGCTTTCCTTCCATATCGAGTTTGCTTTCTGTATCATCAAATCCACCTGTAAAATAAGGTAGTTGAGAACATCTTTCTTATTGGAACTAGTGGCAGAGAGACCCGTATTTTTCAAAACCACATCCCGCATCACAAAAGGTCGAACACTTTTCAACTTGATTGGCTCCAAGGAAAAGTCTTTGCCCTTGACACTCAGAATATAAACATGCTTATCCAATGTTTCGCCATCACTGAGAGAAGTTGCAATCGAAGAACCAGCTTGCAGAATATATGACCCAGTTATATCATTTCTCATAGCAGATGGTTTGCAGTCATGTTCATGTCCCCAAAGTATGAAATCCAAAAAAGAGGGAAGGCATGTCTCTTCAATAATCTTGACCCCGGGCCTTTGGACGTGGTTTTGGTGAATACACATCAAATTAAACCATTGGATGCCATTCTCTTCAGTGTCTGGCTCCAGAAACTCCAAATCTCCAGTAGCCATGGTTTTCATTAGTCGTTCCTCCCTTATACTGTGTAGTCCGTATAATGCTAGATTGGTTTTACCTTTGTTGAAAAGCAACGGACACACGGTGATTTTTTCATTGTCAATCACTCTTCCAAAATGATTCAAAAGTCCGGAAACACTCAAAATGTCTAGAGGTGAGAGAAGTTCATCTCCTGTAGCATCATCATGATTTCCACTTATAGCATACATTGGCATACCTACGTTGACATTACTGTCGTACTCCGCAGGGTACATGAAATGTCTAGTTGCCATCGCTTCACTAGGATCGGAAACAAGCTTGTATTCAATTGGTTTGTCACACCAGCAATACTCTCTCAATGCTCTCATTACATGATAGTATGATTTTTTGGTAGGCGCATTTATATGGAATAAATCTCCACCCTGTACAATCATATCGACATCATTTGATCTTCCAATCGATAAAATTTCAGCAAAAGTTTTCCACGAATCATTTCCCCTGATCTGGTCATTTTCTTTATAACCAACATGATTATCTGTTGTCAACAATATCCTAAAAGTGTCAGGGCCTGCTTCAATGTGTGATACTTGGGGCATTGCTGATTTTCAACACCCAAGGAGGGGGCAGAAAGCGAGCTGATAGCGTTCTCTGAGTGGATACCTAAAATTTATGTACAGATCTCTCTACATACAATATTTACGCGTTACAGACATAAAGCCACTCTGTAACAACTTCAACAGTCTAATGATAATTATTCTTTGTGGATACGATCGGACCAATCAAAATCAGGAATAATGTCTCTAGAAAGAATTGCCACTCTGGTGAACAATCTTCTCCATTCCAATGGATCACCACGTTTTCGTACAAAAATGATCCGCCAAATATTGGTGTTATCGGCGTACTTTTCAATTACAACATCACCCATCAACTTGCTGTTTGAATCATCAATGAAGTCAATTTTTATTCGGACTGTGTCACGATAAGTGGTGTTTTCTTGGAGTTTTTTGGCAATTTCATCGCCTTCCACTTCTGCATCAATGACATTCAGTTTGGTCAAAGATTCAGTGACTGTAGTTATCACTGTGTCCAACGGATGCAGAGAGAAAAATCTGGTGAAATTGTCGGCAAAAAGAACAGGATGTTTGTGCAAYTCCATGAATTTCCTTTTTTCTTCAAGGTATTTGGCCCTTTCCTCGGCACTGCGCAAACCATCTTCTTTATGGAATTGCCAAAATGCAGGGTCTCTGGATATTATATCCAAGTCCTGTTGATGTTTCGATTCTACTGTATTTCTTAGYTTTCTTCTCTTGGTATTTTCACTGTAAGGTTGTTGAGACATGGCGTATACACCAGTAGACAATTTCGGGGTATAGTTCAAGTCATCTACAATATTTTTTTCTGTTGGCTGTGTTTCTAATTTTCTTCTATTGTTGCTTCTYTGTGTAGCAGAGTATTCGTTAACTTCCCTGAACGCCTCATCATCCATGACAATGTTCAAGTTAACCATTAATTTGGATTTTAGTTTCTGTGGCAGCAGGCACATTCCCTTTTGATCCAACAAGCCTCTGTTTTTCTTCACCCAGGGGTTCTCTTTGATTTTTTGAATACTGATTCTCTGCTCCACACAAGGATCCAGTATCTTTCTTAACAAACTYAGAGCACCCAACTCAATCTTATTCCATGGACTTACTAGCACCTCGCCTTTATTCTTTATATAAAAGGCGTAGTCTTTATCTTCAACCACAGGCATYTCCCATGCTATTTTACCTGTTAGCAAGACAAAAAGCACGATACCRCAAGACCACACATCACACATAGAAGGATCATAATTTCCACTTACAACTTCTGGTGCTGCATAAGGAGGAGACCCACAAGGCTTTGATGAATTTCTCTTTGGCCCCTTTTCCTTCTTGAACACACAGGCCAAACCAAAGTCTGTTAGTTTCAAATTCCCATCAGCGTCCAAAACAATGTTTTCCGGTTTGATATCTCGATGTGCAACCCCCTTTTGGTGGAGATGTCCCACAGCATTGATCAATTGGGTAAAATAAAAGTGTGCTACATCAGAGTCCACTCCRATATCTGGTTGTATCTTGTCAAATAGCTCGCCGTTTTGTGCGAGCTCRAGGGCAGCCCATGCCCAATTGCGGTCATAACCAAAATCCAGCAGGGAAATCACATTTGCATGTGATCCAACTTCTCTTTGAATATAAGATTCTTTTGCAATGTCCTTCAAGGAAATTCCTCTTTCACTTGCAAACTGGAGATATATCAGTTTAACAGCCACAGGGCCTAGCTTTTTYGTTGTTGCACGCTTCACAATGGCGAATCCTCCTTGTCCAATAGTTTTCTCAAAAGTGACACCGTTCAAATGAGGCAATGATGCCATCTGTGACAGCCTGTACACATCAGTCATGATCTCTCTATATGTGGGTATAGGTGAAGAGTGGTACTGTATATCATTTGTTCGTTTTGGCGTCATGTCCKGTCAACAGCTTTTGWTTTGTTTCCAGCGCGTCTCAGATGTGATCTGCATGCATAGCCGAAATTATTGCTGGAGATAAATCTGCAACTGCCAAACGAAAGGAAATATGTTTTAACATTATAACTAGCTTTATAGTTGTTGAAAACAAAAGGAATTTTTACARTATGATTTTATTTTAAAAATTTAGAATTTATAAGATACTTTTACTAATGTTTTTTTTCTTGAAACAAATTTCTTTATGATTTTCCCAGGTAAACTGATATTTAGTGAAGAACAAAATACGATTAAAGTAAAACCTTTAACCTGTATGGAATATCAGATATACATACATGCATATATATATATATAAATGAAGATTTTACTTTTTTTTATAAAGARACCAGAATAACACAATTGATTTTAAAGTTCCAAATGGTAAACCAYAGATTGGTGCTCTTTTTAGTTTTATAAATAATATATGAAACAAAATATACTGACAAGTCGGTGACAAGGAAGAGATGCTAAAACAAAATCTCAAATAACACTTCGTTCTTACTTTTTATACGACAATATCGGACAGAGAAACGATCCATTGAGCTTCAATAGGCCGGAAGACMTTTATTTCCCCTAATTTAAGACAGGAAAGATTTAAKGTTCCTGTTACAACCTTTTTGACACCATTGATATTCTGGTGCAMAATATCCAATACCGTTTCCGTTTCACCATTGACTTGCGTTCTGTCTACACCAGTTACAATGGCAGTGTGGTCAGGGGCACCATACGTTACTGTGCAGTTGGGGTACTCAAAACGTGTAGATTTAAATTGCAAAATATCACCACGGCGAATTTGGTCCGAAATGGTTGGCAAAACCACATTCAAACCATTTGCAGAGCCGGAAAAGGTTGCAATCAATGCGCCGTGGTTAAGTCCTGACGAGACAAAGGCATATTTTCCACATCCCTTYTCCAAGGCATCATGTGCTAATGTCCAGCATTCTCCATCTCCTACACATTTATTCATTTTMACTTCACACCAGCTGGCCACATGTTCTCCAAACTTTTCGGTTCCCTCTARAAGCTGTTTTTTCGTTGTGGATGGAGGGGGAGTAAATGTCACTTCATGGCTAAACACCGAGTTTTCAATATCTTTCTTCCACATCAGTTTCAGTCTCAATGTAGATAAATCCCGAAGTCTGAAGGCATAGACTTTGAATTGATYGGCRCCAACATAACCATGACTTAGTTGATAATCRAGATTTTGTAGATCCTTTGGTAGTTTACTCAGATCATCATCTTTAAACCATAATGATTCRAGCTCCAGATTCAACGTAGGAGMCACCCAGCCTCTACTTCCTCTTGAAGGTGGAGCCACGGGAGCACTACCGGCCTTGTTTCTTGGTAGAGGAGGACTTGGAACAATAGAGGGAATTCTCTTACCAGCAGATGAAGTTGAATCTGACCTATTTCTACTTACAGGCGGCRGTGGCGGATGRTTAGTTGCTGCACCGTTTTCCAAGTCTTTGTAAGCAGTCTTGTGTCTAGGAGCCACMGCTGGCTTGGATTTCGAAGGTATAGGTRGTTTGCATTTCATAGCTGGATTATCATGATTKAYATTCAAATTAACGTCAGTTCTTTTTTGAATTTCACGTCTTAAAGGAAGGGGTGGCTTGTCCTCATCTATACTGGTATCAAAGTCATTGGTTTTGGAGATTGTTGTACCATTTTCTGATTCTCTACTTCTRGATCTCACCTCATTTCGGTCTYCGGTTGATGTCTTTGATCTTCTCGCATAGATTGAACTGTCCGTATTGTCATAGCCATCATCATCATTATCACCAAAATCACTTGTCGTATTTTTACTGCCGCTTTCACTATATCCAATTTTATTGTCTTTCGATTTGGAAAGTTTACTTTTCATTTTGTTCAGGCCGCCTATTGCTTGTTTAGCATACGGGCTGGATAGTTCTTTAGCTAACAGGTAGTTCTCTTTTGAGAATGACTTGGCAGATTTGAAAATTTGGGATGATTCCCTTGTCAATGGATGTTCCATAACCTTGCTAAATGAAGATCTTGACRAGCGRTAATTGCTTTCATCATTATCAGAATCATAACCAGACAGGGAAGAAATACCGGAATGCGAAGAGCTTCTACTTTGTTTGCCCAACTCCCCACTAGATTGGGTTTTTCTTTGYGGGAGTTKGGGAGYGGCCTCTTCATTGTGGTAGTCCATCACACCATCTCTTGCGCTTTTACCTGCTGCYTTCATATTTGCAGGCTTTCTGTTAGGTAACTTAGGKGGRATATCTTCTTCGTCATCATCTGAMAATTCCAAAGGTTCGACATGTTTTATTTCCTGTTTTCTTCTGGACAAGTTTGATGGCAGGATACCATTATTCAGCATATAGTCCCTATCACCCAAGTCATTMAACTTTTGGGAAAGATCATTTCCGTTAACTGACTTCAACGGAGACCGTATTCCTTCACCTAATACTGCTGAATTCAAATCATTTTTATTCACTGCTGAATTTTTCAGAGGACTTGCAAAAGTATCATCAATCCGCTTTGGTGGCAATGGTTGCTTGCTGGCAACTGATGTTTTCAAAGGAGATTTCATATATAATGAGCGATCGATAGAATTGGGTTCTTTTGTGCTGGTTGCCAATGTTTTAGAGGGGGTTGCAATTGGTCTGTCCAAGCGTTGAGGAGGTGGAGGGAATTTATTCGTCACCGAAGACTTGGATGGTAATGCTGGCTTAGTTCTTGTTTCTTCTTCGTCAACGGAACTATCGGATTCATAGGTCATCACAATGTTTCTTGAAAAGTGAGATGTATTATGATCTGCTGGCACACTTTTCGCAGACACCACATCACTTAATCCCGCCTTTTTTGCAGGAACAGGAGGTACTGTTTTTGGCTTGGGTTTTAATGGAGGAGGAGGACCTTTGGACATTTGTCAATTAGTGCTGTTAATAAAACGAAAAAACCTCTCTTCTTTGAAATGGAACCATGAAGTAGGTGATAACGTGTGATGCTTTAGAGATCATCATCTCACGATTTTGACTATGATGTCGAGGGTCCATTGAGAGGTTCGAGAGAAAATATCTGATTTGAACTCACTCAAGTGTGCAACATCATATTTGGCTCCTTTTGAATAGAATCAGATACATTTGTCGCAAATCAAGCCATACTTTGTCAATTGATTTGTGCTTAACTATTTTGTGAAAGATTCTACATACGAAAAGCTAAAACACACAAAAGTTTAGACCGAGTTCAAGACTAGATAATGTTCATCAAATTCCTTTTGACTAGCCTTCTAGCAAGCCCCCTAGTTGGTGCACATGAAAACCACGGAGAAGCATCGTTCAATGAAAAGGGAGAATATAAAGAACCTATCCCTGAAGAATTTGCTGGATCATGGCAACGCTGGCACATGTTTCATGAACATGATATGGACGACTTTACACCAGAAGCTTTTTTTCAAATTCATGCCATCTCCGAAAATCCAAATATTTTAACAAGAAAGGATATACTTAGAATGTACGGCTTATCCAGAGATGAAGTTATTGGACAAGGTGACGGGATGGGCGATCATGATGAAAGTGAGGCCATATCTCCATACTTGAGAAATAAAATAGTTGATACTATTTTGAACTTGATGGATTCCAATAAAGATGGCTCTGTTGGTTTGGATGAATGGCTGGATTACTCTTCCAAAGGTGGCGAATTCCCAGACTTCGGATTAGGTCCTGGTCACGAGTACAACTTTGAGGAAGAATATGAGAAGCATCACTGGCTGAAATACCATGCAGAAAGTGACCCAGATATCGAGGTCATCCATAAAGAAGACGTCGAACACGAATTGTTGCATCACTTCCATGAAATCGACCATGATGATACGCCAGACAAGTACGACAGTGACAGCGGGGTTGTCAAGGGAGAAAAATACAACATCAGAAAACCAATTCTAGTACATAATATTCCAGAGATATATAAGAATATGTAAGTTTTGTGGCGAAATCAGTAATAATTTAAGAAAATTTAGTATGTAATATTAGATAACATGATATATAAAAGCAATCATCGGGTTATTGTTACTTAAAGTTCTTCGTCAGAAGAAACGTAAGCATCACCTAATTCCTTCTTCTTCTTCATTCTTTCCTTCTTCTTCTTTCTCAATTCGGCGGAAGATAACTTAGCCTTCTTCTTGACAGAAGCAATCTTGTTACCCATAGCATCGAATTTGTCACCTTCATCTTCCTTCTTGGATAATCTTGGACCAGAACCTTGACCTTGGACCCAGTTGTGACCAGATGGAATCATCTTACCAGCTTGGACAGCCCAAACTTCTTCAGTTAAATTCTTGGTGAATTCAGCAGAGTGAGTAATGATAATAACACCACCTTCGAAAGCCTTCAAAGCCTTGGATAAAGCACCTAAAGAATCTCTATCTAGATAGTTAGTTGGTTCATCTAAGACGATCAAGTGAGGTCTTTGCCATGTACAAGCAGCTAAGACTAACTTAACCTTTTGACCACCGGATAAACCTCTGATTCTGGAGTGGGAAACTAATTCAGCATCTAAACCTAACATGGCACAGTGTTCTTCAATTTCCTTTCTGGTTAATGGTCTGAATTGACCAGAAGCTAAAGCTTCCTTCATATCAACTTCAGCAACCAACTTAGCGTGAGATTCAGTAACTTCACCTCTTGGTAACCAAGCGTTATCAACAGATAACATAGGAACCCATCTTTCAGACTTCAAACCAATGTTGTCACCTAACAAGAAAGAACATTCATATTCGTAGGTGTTCTTGAACTTTCTTCTAGCGTGAATACCGGCAATTCTTCTTTGAGTACCTTCAATGGTATAGATCTTGTTCATAGCTTGTTCATCGTTTTCATTGATTTGTCTAGAAGCTCTGTCCATGGTTTCTCTATCTTCACCGGTTTGGAATCTCCATTGAATATATTCAGATGGGGTCTTGTCTAAGTGAGAATCAATGTGGGCGAAAGCATGTTGCTTAATGTAAGCAATACGACAGTTTTCGTGAACGTAAACTTCACCAGTAGTTGGTAATAATTCACCAGTCAAAACATTGATCAAAGTAGACTTACCAGCACCATTTGGACCAATGACGGCAATTCTAGAAGACAAAGAACATTGGAAGTTAATGTCAGAAATTTGTGGCTTGGCAGTACCTGGGTATTGGAAACTCATACCAGAAACCTTGACAATAGCCTTTTGCTTGGTCTTAACACCTTCTAAGAAACCTGGAGCAGGGAATTGGAATTCAGCAGTAGAAGCACCAATTTCTTCATAAGATTTAGCAGCTGGGACCTTCTTGATGAATTCAGTAAGGTTACCCTTGTACTTTCTTAACTTGTAACCTTCATAGTGGATAATGTATTGAACGGTTCTATCTAAGAAACCAGAATCGTGGGAAACAGTAATGGAGGTAATACCACAGGTACATAAGTAGTTAACTAACCAGTCAACATTGACAACATCCAAGTGGTTAGTTGGTTCATCCAATAATAAGATATCGGCATTCTTTAAGACAGCCTTGGCTAAAGCCAACTTCATCTTCCAACCACCAGATAATGCGGAAATTGGTCTGTCTAACATTTCTTCGGCAAAACCGAATTCAAGTAACTTGGCTCTAACAGTTTCTCTGTCACCAGTATCACCTTCAGAAAGAACGTAGTCGGTAGTTGGGGTTTCAGCGTGAGTACCATCAATATCGTGTTCAACGTAGATAGTTCTACATTCTTCTTGAGTTGGGAAACCTTCAACTTGACCGTTGGCAATAGCTCTCATTAAAGTAGATTTACCAGCACCGTTTGGACCACATAAACCGTATCTTCTACCTCTCTTTAATCTTAATTGGGTCTTGTTCAATAAGATCTTAGCACCGTAAGCTAAGGAGAATTCACAGTTACATAAATCTTCACCTTCATCATCTTCATCTAACCAAACTGGTGGTTGAGGAATGTTGTCGACAGAAGACTTTCTGAATTCTTCAATGATTTCCTTGGATTCCTTTTCGTGTAAGAAAATGGTCAAGAATGGGGTCAAAGCAGAGCTCCAAGCAACAGGATCAATCTTTCTTTCATCAATCAAATCACCGGCAATAGCAGCAACGTAGGTCTTGACAATGTTGAATCTGGCTGGCTTGTCAGAAACTAATTTTTCTAAAATAGCCAAGTTGACCTTGATATCACCAGCGTTGGAGATTTCTGGAAGAGAGTCGTCTTCTGGGACAAGACCAACTCTTCTCAAGGTAGCCAAAGCTCTTTCAGTAACAGATCTAGCTTCTGGGTCAGCAATAACAGCCAAGTTAGCCTTCAAAGCTGGTAATAACTTAGCCAAGAAAGGAGTAATGACTTGTGGATCATCGACTAACTTACACATGTTATCGACAATGACAGCAGCCTTTCTCTTAATGGCGGTTTCTCTTTCAGCTAAACCTCTGGATAATAATGGAGACATGATGGATAAAGCAGCGGTAGTGACTTCAGAAACGAAGGTGGTAGCACCTAAAGCGTGAACGGTTTCTGGAACTTGAGTTGGATCACCAATGGAGGAGATTAACTTTGGAATGAATGGTTCAATATCCTTGTTTTGAACGGTAGCAGTACATTTGGTCAAACATTCAGTAGCAGCGTTCTTAACATCACTCTTGGTATCCCACATAGCTTCAGAAAGAACTGGAATCAAATCAATCATTCTTAAAGCTAATTGATCCTTAGCGGTATCAACGAAAATGGAGACACATTCAAGAATGACGACCTTTTCTTGCCATTTACTGGTAGAAGATAATCTTTCGACTAATCTTGGTAAGACATCCTTGATAGCAATTGGAGTAGCAGCAGAAACCAAAGCCTTCAAAGCCTTAGCAGCAGCAGCTCTAATGTCAGCGTCCTTGTCACCAGCCTTTTCAGAAACTGGGCCAATCAATTCCATGACATATGGTTCGACAGATGGAGACAAGTCATTGGAAGAAGCAATATGAGCGACAGCTTCCAAAGAGTTGACAGCGGTCTTCTTGTCCTTGACAGCCTTCTTCAATTCAGCAAAGAATTCAACAGGAACATCATGTTCAATGATTTCACCGTTAAGGAAAGAAGCAACGTTGGTTGCAGCAGCATCAACGTTTTCTGGAGTGGCAACAGCTAATTTACCGAAAAGTTCGTTAAGAACTTCAACGGATTGCTTAGATTCGGCAGAAGCAGACATTGTTGTTGTAAAGGGAAGAAAAAGAAAGAGAAAGAAAGAGAAAAAGAGAAAAAGGAAAAAAACAAGAAATAAACAGGTTAAAAAAAAGACCAATCCAACCAGCGTAGTTGAGATTTTGTTGAAAATTTTTCACATGGGTGAATTAATCAAATCTTGCGAAATTAATTGTTTTTTTTTTGGTGCAATGGGCATGCATTCATGCGCCGATCGACGCGACATGAGGTTTGTGGCATTTTCCAATACTTTCTTTTTTTGGCAAAAAAAAGTGCGCCGGTCGACCACAACATGATCTTTGTAATACTCTTATCGGTACTATGGAAAAATCGAAACTTGGAAAAGCGGCTGGAGTTGCTAATAGCGCATTGTGTTATAGTGGGTTGTTAATTGAACAAAGTGAATTCAGCAAACATTAGCTAAGTATTTGGATTTTCCACAAGTGGTGGTATAAAGATAATAAGCATTGGTTGCTAACATTTGTGTTATAATTGTTGCTAAAACGGTTTGTTTAGACCAGCATTTGGAACCCACGACCATCTTTTCAGGTAATATTATCACGAGTCGGAAATGAATATCGATTTGATAAAGTCGCCGCTTTTTCCATTGGAAGAGTTATCACCGGAAACATTGGTCAAATTGCCAAAGACTCCAAATGCAGAGTCGAAATCGGTGAAACTTTACATAGTCTTGGCAGAGCCTCAATTGTTTCTGGAGGGATTTACCAAAGAAGAAGTACAGTGCCGCCCACCATCTATTTTGAGAGGCTGTCTATATTTGAAGGTTCTGAATCCAGTAAAAATCAAAGAAATCAGTTTGCAACTTAAAGGAGTTTCAAGAACAGAATGGCCCGAGGGAATTCCGCCCAAAAAAGTAGAGCATTCGGAAATTAAAGGTATCCTCAATCACACCTGGCCTTTTTTCAATCATATGAATTCATACCCTGTAACAGAAACACAAAGAAACAATGCAGACGTTTTCATACCTAAAGCGGATACAGAAATATCCAACTTYTCCCTTGATAACAACATAACYCCAACTCAAAGCAGAGATCATAAGAGCCACCTCTCTCCTATGCTATCGCCCGTCTTATCTCCCTCRTCAATTTTCAGYAGTTTTYTAGGAAGAGGGAACTCCTCAAATGCTTTGAATAGTATAACCGGCAATGCTGARCTGMATTCCGTTATTTCCGATGCTACCACACATACTGATGATAACAAACTGTTCCCAGCTGGGGACTACATATACTCCTTTGAGTTACCTATACAATCATCATTACCCGAGTCAGTTTCGGTCACATTTGGAACCGTTAGCTATAGTTTAGATGCCCACGTAGAAAGAAGTGGCGCCTTTAAATCAAGTCTATCTACTCGGAGACCTTTAAAATTTATTCGTGCACCATTTGAAAACTCAAGTGAAGAGAATGAACCCATTATTATTGATAGAGATTGGGAAAATAGACTGCAATATGATATTGTAATTTATTCCAAACAGGTTATTTTGAACTCCTATTTACCAATATCTTTTAGACTGGTACCAATGGAAAAGTTGAAAGTGCATAGATTACGTGTTTACATCACAGAACACTTGGACTACTATTGTCACAACAAAAAGGTTCACAGAACCGAGCCACCCAARAAGATCATGTTACTTGAGCACAAACCAATACAGCCATTAGACAATTTGTTACAGATTGGTGGGGATGAAATTGGGGGCGTGGAATTGGATTTTCAAGTTTTCGTTCCTGAATTTTATAATGAAAAGTTTCATCTACATCCAGATACCACAAGTGAAGATATTCAATCACATCATTGGATTAAAATTTGTATTAGAATCTCAAAGCCAGAGCCCACGGAAGAAGATCCTGATAAAAGAAAGCAGTATGAATTGACCATCGATTCTCCCATCCATCTTTTAAGTCCACAATGTGTCCATGCTAATACACTATTACCATCTTATGAGGATCAAATGGAAACCGATCAGATGGAAAATATTGGAGATCTTACCACGCAGAATTCAAGTAAAACAGTCACACCCTCATTACTACCCAAACTTGCGTCCCCAAAGAGAATTTCAGTTGATAAGATGATGCAACCAAGGGATGATAAAATTCTGGATTCCAATCTGTTCAAACCAAATTCARACATTGCTATTGAATTACTGTCACCACAGGCAAAACCATTTTCACCGATTGCTTCCCCGCAATTGAATGCATTAAATCCTGAATTGAGAGACCCTGCGCCTTTCAATGGCTTGTCTCCAATAATATCTCCTATGGCAGGTTTGTCTCTTYGCTCCAGGTCACATTCTAGAAGTTCATTGAAACTGGTGAACAATGTGGTTATGCCTATAAGTCATGTGGGTGCCAAAAATTCGGTGCCAGTGAGTATCAGGTCATCATCTGCATTTTTAGAAGAGGCTCCACCTCCTCCCTTTGTTGAACACCCTCCCACATACGACGAAGCCACAAAGCTACACAATAGCAAAAAGAATAAAATAAGAAGTAATACCACCAACTCCAACTCTAACTCCTCAATAGCAACAACCCAAACAGGTGCATCGAGTGTCTCTGCTTCATCTAAGAGATCTAATAGTAACTCAAGACCACAGTCTGAACTGAGATCAGAGTCTAATAGCTCCATAAGTGGTCCAACCAGAATCTCCTTCAAAGTCAGTACTCCTGGAAAAGGATCGTCTAGTTCAACAAATACAAATGCAGCAAATACTATTCCGCAACCTTATTTCACACCGCCTATTTCATCTCTTTTGAATCCCAAAAATATAGATGAAGAAAACCAAAGTATGCATATAAGAGCTCAAGAACCCGATGTTACAGTCAGAGAAGACGAGAGCAATAGAAATCATAATGAGGAGACATCCTATGATTTGGGAGCACAAACCAATAGCAATTTGAAATTTAAAATAACACCCATTAAAAGTAACTCCAATTCACCAATGTTAAAACCTCAAGCAGATATACCGCTTGATCCAGCAGTTAGATCATCGTCACCAATTCCTATTTTAGCCAATAATAGAAATAAGAACAAATTAATCAATTCTAGTTATATTCCTGGTTATCAAATAGACAAAGCCAGCAAGTCACAAGCCACTTATAAGCCTAGTTCCAAATTAGAATCAGCTGATAATGGCGATATTTTCAACGAAGGATATTCYCTCATCGATGAGGATGACTCCAATGTGTTATTKCTSAAAAACAACGATACAGAGTTATCATTATTACCATCGAATTCCAACGATGAAATCAATTCCAAAATGTTTGACCACTCTTTGATTCTAGGATCTTCGTTAGAGCAAATGATGAACCTCAATAACATGAGYAACAATACCTTGAATATCACAGCATCCARTGCCAGACCCTCAATCTCAGAACCTGGTATCATGCTAAATCATTTTGGAAATAACATGAACTTGTTGAACAGCGACTCGAAGTTTACTACGGATGCATTGATACACGATGACATAGGAGATAGCACTGATATTACCAATATGGGAAACGGAAGAATAGGAAAATCACCGGATATGGAAGCAACAATGAGTCGTTCCCGCCTGAAAAACCCACGACTTGGCAATCCTCATTAGATATAATGATATTACTGTTACAATTACCCAAGCTTATATATATTCATCTATAGATCTTACAGCAAAATGTCTGCTTTTCGTAGATCAAGCCAGATAACCTCATAGCCTAATCAAAATCTCGGAGATTGCAAACTTATTTTCGATGTGCGCGCGCCCACGCACAGCGGTAGACGCGGAACCTAACGGTTTTCTTTATGCACAGCGGGTGGTTAAGGTTTGCAAAAAAGATTGTGAAATGAGACCATTGTAATTTAACATCCCATTCGGATAGCCTGGGTGTTTAAGATATTTATACAGACACACATGCCACTGTCACAATGGGAAAGTCATTAAAGATGTTATGAGGTGATTTGAAAAGAGCCAAAGTCAGACGAACTAGGAGATAAAAACAAGAGAGATGCTCGAAATTACTCCCCCACTCAGACACAAATGGAACAATATTCCATGCAGCAGAAAGGCACACACCAGCCTGTATCAGGTGTCGCATTCAAACCTCGACCGAATTTCCGTCTATACCAGGCGATATTTACCATATGCACATCGTAGAAACTATGACTTGGTTAAAAGGCTTGGAACAATTGCTAAAATTCACAATTCTAGTATTCCTGTGGTTTTGAAATCATGGGAGTATCATACCTTTTTTCAAGATTATGTGGAAGAAGAGAAATTGTTTTTTCAAGACAACTTCGAAACTTGGATATTTCTTTCTGACGCCGAAGTTTCGTTTCTAAATGACATGTTATGAATATATATGAATATATTTTGAGAAGAAGAAAAGCTGCCCTTGAAAACTACACAATGTTTGCTATCTTTCATAATTTTGTTGCTGCAATATCTTCTCGCTGTTGAGATTCACATAATACACTAGACATAGCGATAGAGACGCTATACCTGCCATCATGGTGTATGTTCCCCCCACAGAAATATTTGTTTCCATTTTAGTTAGAAAAGAAACAAATATTGCACTCATTCCGCATCTGAAGAGATTGTTCAATGCAGTGGCACCACCTGACATATCCGGATACATATCCACAAGAACAGTGACAACCAAATTGAGAGGAATCATACAGAAGAAAGTAATCAGAAAACACATAACCAGTATCGGAGCTATGCTGACTTTTTTCTCTATGCACCATCCAAACACTATTGCGGATGCTGCTACCACGAGAGACGCCCACGGAAATGCTAGCAGTCTCACATTAATAATGTTGAACGGTGGTTTATCGATAATATCTTTGTATTGTGTTTTATATTGCAGTTTCTTTTTTGCATAATAGTAATCCAAAAACTTCCCTGATGTCAAAGTGCCCATTATAGTAGCAAAACCAGGTGCAAAAAAGCATAACCCCACCTTTAATGTCGAAATGTGATATGATGTCTGTAAATGAACCGATAACGTTGTTTGGGAAATTGTCCAAATTGAGAAAACCAAGGACGCTGGCAATAACACACATCCCACAGCAGGCTTTGCAACTAGTTTCAGAGAGCTCCATGGAGCATATGATTTGACTCGTGACTCAAGTTTCGTGCTATCAAAAGGTTTAATTCTCTCCTTGAAGTAAATATACAGCACTGGACTTTTATGAATCACACTTTTTGGCATTATACTCAGATCACCAACTATCCCACGATGGGTTTCTGGCAATAACATAAAGATTATGATTAAAACACAACCTTCAAGAGMAGCAGAAAACCAAAAAATAGCATGCCAACCCCACGCAGTGTCCATCACGGCTCCCARAAATGGGGCAATCCCTTGACCTATRAGGGTGAACCCAGAGGTCATACCAATCAAACCTCCTCTATTGCTTCCTACTGTAAAGTCGCCAACAGAAGCTGAGGTGATACTGATTAGTGGTGCCAAAGATATGGCTAAAAGACATCTTAAAAACACAATCAACCAATACGTTCGAGAGCACGCCAGTGCAATATTCACTGCTATCCCGCATGTGATACASAGAAGGATGACTGGCCTCCTGCCCCAAATGTCCGTCAATGACGAAAYAAATATTGGACCCACCGCTTGGAAGCATAGATACGCTGTAACTGTGTAGTTTATTTTTGCTTCACTGGTRTGAAACGCAACCGCCATTTCTGGCAAAGCTGTCCAATATATAGGCATGGCAATTGCCGACATCATTCCGACCAACGAAAGTAACAACGCCAATGCCATGCGTTCATTTTTTGTCAGTAGGGTATGATTGTTCTCCGCCAACAACATGGATTTAACTTTTTCAAGCCCTAATGAGCTATCAGCTTTGACCTTCTCTGTTGGGTCATCAATACCACCCTCCACCGCATACACRTCACTGTTTTCACCATCAAATGAGCTCTGTGACTGCAATGAACTTTTTCGCCCTGAGTCACTACACTCTACCCCACTATTGTGGATCACATTATTATCTTTCACTTGTGACATTTTTGTTGTCGCTGAAGCGTACACTTCACACACTGCRCCCTATTTGGACTCACCAAAAAATATGTGACTTWGAACTTCCGCCAATACTCTAAATCGTTTCCAAAATAGCTCCCACTAGATGGAAAAAGGTGAAGATCAACAATCCGACCAAAAATATAAGCTTCTTTTTATCTTTGTCCGTTTCTAACGGGTAGACGAAAAAAATATCCGCTCCGCCCATTCCAAATAGTAATTCCGAAGCCGCTGTTTTCTCGGATTATGCCGATCACAAATTTAGGCGCCAGCTCTTTTTTTTCTGTGTGTCGCAGCTTCTTGGCCTTGGCAAGGAACATTAATTTTTTATTGGGTCGAAAACAATAGTAAAAGAGCGAACATCTCAGAGACAGTGTGCAACCTCTAAAGAGAAGGTTKTTGTTACTGAGCTTTAARGTAGATTAGAGAGAGCAGCATGGTTGTGGAGAAACCAACGATGAAGCGGACGCGTAAAAAGCACCGTAATTCCAAAAACGGATGCATGAACTGCAAAAGAAGGCAAATTAAATGTGACGAGAAATTACCAATTTGTGGATATTGCGACAAAAAGAATGATGCATGTTCGTATTTATTTCTTCCTACACAAGAGTACCACCAGTTTTCCCTTTTGCAATCCAATGTCAGYCGAACATCTACARGTGATTTGTTTGAAAGACAGGAAAACAGGGAAATGTCCGTGAAATCCGAGCTGCCACAGATGCCAGAAAATTTAAAGGAATTGATTGCCGGCAAACCCATCAAAAAGGTGGCTGATGATTACACGGTGGAGTAYTCAACATACTCAAGCTCTCTTTCTGATGATGGGAGAATCTCGAGCTCAAAAATATCTGTGAACCTCGACTATAACTCCCAACAGTTCAGGTCCTATGATAATGAAGATGAGGTAAACGAGCCAYGTTTTTTTGATAGTATCGATACTGAARACACCCCTGTAATTTCTGATATCAATGATATTTGCAATAGCATTGAAGGTGATGGACAAACTTCAATAAGCTCTTATAGTGGTCATGCTCARTTTGATTTGCCAGACCAACCGTATTTACGTATGTCTTGCCCAAATGCAAATTTGATGGAACCGCCTAAYATTGGAGATGAAAATTTTCGCCATCAGCTATACAAGTCAGAAATTTCTGACGAATACCAAAACTTATTTTTCAAAGTCACTAGCCGTAATTTTAACTCTGAAAATACACCAAGTGATGATGCTATTACAAGTTATGATATGTTTAACAACCAAATTTCGGATGATTCTCGGGATACAGAAACTGAAAATGAAGATGATTRTAACACAGATACTGAAACCACGCAGGACAAAACTGTAAGCTTTGATGATGACAGTTTGGCTGAAGGTAGGATAGTCAATAAGAMTYTYAGAATAAACAATGATCTCAAATTCATATGGATTTAYAAGCTATTTGCTAAAGTGGCAGAAATTTACAGCTATGTTGATAACAGACCCTTGGTTGAATTATTTAATAAATACGGGCATTTTGATATTGATACGTTTTTGGARARATATTTRAAGACCATTCTTTCGATTCARAGCATTTTTAGTCYAYTGGTCAGAAAATCGTTTCTCCTATTYACTTCAGATGTTATYAAAAACATTTTATGTAAGCAAAACAGTATCTTGCCTGGATTACATTATAGCATAAAATTGAGGATTTGTGGAGTKTGTGAACAATTTTCAATCATAWCATTAAATGAGATCATTTCACTTATTGACAAAGTCTACGTACCCAATTATCCTAGTTTCGAGTCAAATGTCAAGAACATGATGTTAGGTGCTTTCATAATACTATCATTCTCCACTCCTTATCATTATAATTCRGGGTATCGACAAACTATGAGTGTCCAACAAAGTGTTCAATGTATCAAATATATTGGTACATTCTCAGCGGG
The DNA here is from genome assembly GCA_001599115.1 of Pichia sorboxylosa. Lineage (NCBI taxonomy): Eukaryota > Fungi > Ascomycota > Pichiomycetes > Pichiales > Pichiaceae > Pichia > Pichia sorboxylosa. The sequence continues at coordinate 2,106,218 of BCGC01000001.1, read as the reverse complement.
TTTCTATTCCATAATGATCAATGAAAACGATTTCAATTTGAATACCCAGTTACATTATGTTCGATCAGTTAGCAAGCATCTGCTGCTGTTTACTAAATATCTTGTGATTGAAAATTATCCAACTTCAATATTTTTTGAAATTTATAGTCAGCTAAAAAAGCTCAAATTGGATAATTACGATTCTCCAAACAAAATCAAATGGATGAATACTTACAATAATATCAAGGCCTTTCTGGAAAAATTTTCTGTTTTGTTTGCCGAGTTTAGAGAAAAACGATCTCTACTAGGATACGATCAGGGATTTGTGATTAGAATGGTTAATGAGTGGTACCGAATTTTTCCATATGATTTGGCTAATTTTGAGTTTTGTGATTGTGAAACAATTGATGATGAAATAGATGTAATCATCAAACTCATATTTATCACCATCCGATATTATTTTGATGCTATCATCCCAGGGGTCAGAAGTTTAATCACAGGGTCKTTTGTTGACTGTGAAAGAATGAGTTACGATGTTTTAAGTGTCTTGATGAACATYTATTATAAAATTCAGAGGAARAACCATAARCTTGTAGCAATTTATTTCATCAGACTSTTCACATTTTTTTTCAGTCGGAACGATAAATACAARATTATTTTATCCAATATCCATATTCCTGAATTTTCTGGATATCAGGATATGAGTCAAACCGAAAGACTCAAAAGTTTGAACACTTACTGGAAATTCGGTGACGTTTTTGAGGAGAAAAAGAGATTGACTATGGATTTGAACCTCGGATCATTTATTGAAGAGAGCAATTATCCCAACTTCAAGTCTCATGGATCGCCATCGAGTATTTCAAGTGAAAATGATGAGCTGATTTCGGTATGCGAACCCATGTTTGCCAATGAGGACGAGATGATCAAAGACTTTGAGGCTTGTAACTCCGGTATGTTTTCTAAAGATTGGGATTTCAAACAACACAAGCCTTCGCCGAAGGAAATAATTCAGATTCTAGGTAATTTGAAAAATCCAAACAGCTCGTTGAGATTTTCTGTTGCCACAAATCCSGAGAATGATGTAAATTCCGTTACCATGAGGACATGTTGGTTAATTGAACARGGCGTGAAGCAGGGATTATCTCAGTAATCTAAGAGGTTGGCTTTGATAATAAGACGATGAAATAAATACTTTTCACTTATTTAAACCTTTTTTATGTAAAGCCTTTTTTATGTCAAGCCTGTTGTACGTCAAGCTTTTTTTACGTCAAGCCTTTTTGTGAACGTAATTGGTAGCATCAACGTATCCTAACACATGTTGCACGCGTGCAAGTAGCCGCGTATCCAGAACCGAGCAAAAAATGATACATGTCGAGCCCCAACACAAAATAAAAATAGCTGAAACAGCTGACACAATAGRAGAGGGCTATTGACTACCAAAACACGAGAATGCAATATGTTGGACGAGCCATAGGCTCTGTGTCCAAGACATGGAACTCGATTAATCCAGCAACCTTATCTGGTGCAATTGATGTTATAGTTATAGAGAATGAAGTGGGGGAACTACATTGTTCACCTTTYCATGTTCGGTTTGGCAAATTTCAATTACTGAGACCRTCCCAGAAAAAGGTGAAATTTATTTTAAAYGGAGAAGAAACCGATATTCCTATGAAATTGAATGATGAAGGTGARGCATTTTTTGTGTTTGAAACAGATGGCTACATACCAAAACATTTACAGACATCGCCAGTTGTCAGTGCGATWAGTTCTCCCAACGAGTCGCCACAACTCAACAACGAGAACGGAAAAARCGGGAAAAATGAGATTGAGTACTTGAATATCGGRGAGGGTGTTTCAGACATGTCTTTGAACGAAAGCCAGCCGGTGTTGTCAAACGACGTGGCATCAAACGAATCAATCAAGTCTGGCGAGGACGGGGACGGGGACGGAGACAACCACAGCCAGTTTGATGGAAGTATGTCGCCCATTGAGCGAGTCAAAAGTATGACTTTGAAGTTGAACATCCCCTCCAGAGTAGACGTGAATGGAGATATGATTCTAGATATGGATGGTTACAAAAGCAATGATGCGGATGCTAGGGAAAGCGACCTAATTGTCAAACACTTACTAGAGGAAGAATTTGGGGAAGACTTTGACATGGAGCAATTGGTCAAGGARTTTGAGGGAAACAGCAAAAACGTGAGAATAAAGAACTTGGCTAGTTTGTTTCCATCTTCTGCGGCATTGACCTCGTCGGGCGACTCCAACGAACCATCAGCCGACAACCCTGAGGACGGTAGCAGCGAAGACGCGATGGTTGGGGAGCAAACAGAGGAGGACGGGAGCCAGAGAAGGAGCCGGAGTAGCAGCACGAGCCGGAGCAGAACTTCGTCCAGTTCAGACACAGACCCCGACACGGAGAAGAAGGATGTGTATTTCAAGACATTGAGATTGACATCGGAGCAGCTGAAATGTCTGCCACTCAAATACGGAGAAAACGACATYGAATACCGAGTGAACAACAACAAGGGTATCATCAAATGCAAATTATTTGTGTGGAAAAAGGATGTTCCAATAGTGATTTCCGACATTGACGGCACCATTACCCGATCTGATGCCCTGGGTCATGTCTTGACTATGCTTGGCCGAGATTGGACCCACGACGGCGTGGCCCAATTATTCCAGGAAATCGAATTAAATGGCTACAATATTATGTACTTGACAGCTAGAAGTGTCGGTCTRGCTGACACCACTCGCTCCTATCTACGGGGCGTGGAGCAGAACGGCGTCAAACTGCCCGTGGGTCCTGTCATTCTTTCCCCAGATAGAACCATGGCTGCTCTCCATCGTGAAATTGTGTTGAAGCAGCCCGAGGTTTTCAAAATGGCCTGTTTGAACGAYATCCGCACCCTCTACTATCCAGAACTGGCCGCCGAGCTAGAGCARGAGAAGCAGGACATTCTTGGCGCAGCCCCRGRCGACTCCGCCAGCGTCTTCACCGATGCCAACACCAGCACTAATTCTGGTACGAGCGGCCGCGCCGCAAATAGCTACATCTCAAGCTCCAGCGGCGGCAGTGGCGCTGCCGCCGCTTGTGCAACCCACACCCACGTCTCTGCCACCCCGTTCTACGCCGGCTTTGGGAACAGRATCACGGATGCCATCGCGTATCGTCGCGTGGGCGTCCCTGCCAGCCGTATTTTCACTATCAACCCAGACGGCGCGGTCCAGCTCGAGCTGCTTGCYCTCGCAGGTTACAAGTGTTCCTACGTTTCCATAGGAGGACTTGTGGACCAATTTTTCCCACCAAAAAGCGCGCAGCAACACTCTCCGGCGGCGGCCGCCGCGGGCGAAGGTTTCACAGACTTTGCGTTCTGGCGGCCTCCCGCGCTTGACCTGGAGCTGCTTTCCGACGAGTCCGACCCAGATTTCTCCCCCCAGGACACGGACGCCGCCAGCGACGGAGACTACGTCTATGAAACCAGCGAAGCCGAGAGCGAAAACGACGCGCAGCTAAATATAGCCGCGCGGCGGGTCTAGAGTCGTTCTTCACATGACGTAGAGAATGTTTGCTCCATTTCAACGTAAGGTATAAACTATATATTTCGGACCAGAGTTTTCAGCCCAGCAGAGAAGAGACCAAACCGCACACTTGATAGCGGACCATGGACACCCCGAACTTTGCSTTTCCAGTGGCTACCGACTACTTCACGATGGGAAGTCAGAAAGACGGCGACTCACCCTCGTTGTCGTCCGGCACCAGCAGACAGCTTGGCCACCGCCCTTCCAAAAGTGATACAGCACCCATTGAATCTCGCAGCAGCATGTCACTTGAGCAGCTGAACCTATTGCACGAAGAAAACGAACCGCCCCATGCTATCGAACCGCCTCTTCCCACGGCGCCTGTACATTTGAGACACCCTTTTTCTTCGTCGACACCCTGTGTCTCTACTCCCAGCACCAACCCAAGGAGTGCGCTGCATCTCCCTGTTCTCAACGCGAGAGTGGTCCCGCCTCCAAACAACATGTTCCCCAAATCTTTGAAGCTCARGCTTCCAGCTAAAGTCACGCTGCTAGATATCCACCAGACGTCAGACATGATTTCCAACAGTTTGCTGAAACTGAGTCCGGACGATCACCTCTCCAATTTGTTGGTGCTAGATTTGAGACCTTTCCAAGACTACTCTGTTTCGCATATAGTCAATGCTCTAAACATCTGTCTTCCGTCCACTCTTCTGAAAAGAAAGTCCTTTGACTTGAATAAATGCATTCAGACCCTAACTCCAGCTGAAAAGTCGGTATTTTCCAAGTATATGGCGAGAGCCCCAGCCAATTTCCCGGACGTCTTGTTCTATGACGATAAGTCACAATCAGAGAACGACATATCTTACCAAATATTCTATTTGGCTACCAAATTTCTACAATACCCCAACTGGAATGCTTCATTTTACATTTTGAACTCGGGTTACAATACTCTCAATTCACAATTAGAATCGAAAKATCCAAACATATTTCAATCAACCTTAAATGATACCCCCACCACTATTAATACCCCTCTATCCACACCAAATACCCCTTCGTTGGCGACCCAGCATCCAATCTCACTATCCAAATTTACACTACCAGATGTCTCACAGCTTCCAGTCTTCAAAACTCGTAATTATGATGAACTTCTAACTTCAGCAAATACTTTACATTTGTCAAATAACTTAGAACGGAGTCAACTTGATGAATTGCCAGTGTGGCTCTCAACTCTCTATGACCGGAATGATTTGGGTTCTTATGTCCTCAACGAAAAATTTAATACCTTACAGAAAATCGAAAAGCAAAGATTAAACCTTGCTTTGAATAAAACAGATATCTCTAATTTGATTTCAACAGGAGACAACCCAACAATCTCTGCGGGCGTGGAATTGGGCAATAAAAATAGGTATAAAGACATTTTCCCCTATGACCATTCCAGAGTCAAGATTCATCATCAAAATTCTACGCCAACCAGCGACTTGGATGACCCAACTAACTACATCAATGCATCTTTTATTAATTTTGATTCGAAATTTACCAAACTGAATTACATAGCAACTCAAGGGCCCCTAAATGACACAATCGGTGATTTTTGGAAAATGATTCACGATTACAAAGTCCCTCTTATTTTTTCCTTGACCCCACAGTTTGAAAATTTGACTGAAAAATGTGCACCATTTTGGAACAATGGAATTTATTACTCACATAACACTYGTGTCAAAGTTGAAATTATTGAAGAAAATGACAATATTGCCTTAACCAATAATCTGAACACTTTCACCATCAGAAGAATCCACATTCAATTATCACACACAAATCAAACATTACAACATGAAGTTTTACAAATTCATTTCAAATCGTGGCCTGATTTTGGTGTGATTAATCATGAAGAAGATTTGATTTCCTTGATCAGTTTGAAAAGATACCTATTGAGCTCGATGAACATTTCAGATACTCCGATTTTGGTTCATTGCAGTGCTGGGTGCGGAAGGACAGGAAGTTTTTGTGTCATTGATACATGTATTGACATTTTGCTGAATCATAACCAACCAACCAACTTTGAGCTTCTCGACGATGAGAAGGATGATTTAATTTTCAACATCACTTCAATATTTAGGTCTCAACGAGTTTACATGGTACAAAATTTGAGGCAATACATTTTAATATATGATGCTATGATTAAGTTTATTTTGATGTACCGTTCCAACCATGAATGCGATGGCCAGTCGCAATGGCATGCCAGAAACTTACCTATCGTGAATCATTTTATATCTTCCTCTCTGGCTTCACATTTATAGACGAGACTATACAAAGAACAACCCATTATTCGTAGACTGTTTTTTTTCATTTACCCCAGTACCAACTCATACAGAATAACAAGTATGTTCACAATAATTAAGGGTATGCGCATTAGCGTCCTTATTGCATTAATCAAGTTGATTAATCTCGATTTGATAGTTTCGCCACCTCCATTATTCATGTTCATAGCGTTGGTGCTATATCCATTGTTTCCATAACTACCATAATCAAATTGTGAATTGGATGCTGCATTAGTTTGAGATTTACTCGACCAGCCAATTCGAGCCAAAAATCTATCTTCACTCAGAACTGCGATACCGTTAACCAAAAAAAGTATTGCTACAAGACACACTCTCAATAATATCAAAAAAGTATCGCACTTTTTTTGTTTTGTTTGTCAATGTTAGTATCACATCATCTAAATCACCAATCACTTTTCTACATACCATAGAATAGCGTTCCCAACCCAAACATGTTGAAAAAACCTCAATGTCTGTGCTTCAAAACTGTGCGTAGAAGAAGTTACAAGTCCTCAACTGCCAAAACAAGTTGATGTAGAAACGCGACCCAGGTCTCGCGATTTGTGCAATGTGTGCATGCAAGCTGTGTCGTGATATTTATTCCAATGTAGGCCATGTCTGTCTTATTGTTCCAAAATGGTAGCTTTTTGACTAAAAACTAGTTTTGTACTGGAATCATGGATCAAACGGTTTTTTTCAATCAATGTGTGGAGATCTACAATGATTCTTATGGGAAAAAATTGGAAACAGATAGCATGCCTGAGGCCGCAGTGGTAAAAAATGAATATAGAGTCAAAGATACGAGATTTTTCAATACCGCTACCAATATACATAGCACGTTGGCGGCTCTGAATTCATTGATAGTGACGATACGGCCACAATATCTACTTGCGAACTCGAGGCAGTTTTCTGATAGCGAGAAATCACGGATGGATTCAGAAATAAAGATGAAAATTCAGCAACTAAGTGGGAAAATCAAGAATCTGCAAAACGCATACGATAAAATAAAGGACTTGACTCCGGAATCTGCAGAACTCTCCAATGCCTTGGAAATTATTGGTTTTGACATTTCAAAATATTCCACCAATTTGTTTGAGACAATCACACGGAATCTCATATCTTTTGGAGATTATTCAGATTACATCAGCATTAGAAATGAATCCCTAAGAACCATATTTTCCAATATAATCAAGTCGCTGGCTCTCTCGTTGCAAAATTTAATGGTCATTTGGAATGATATGCACGAAAAACGTATGGAACGATTGATTCAATTGAAAAAATCAACTCTAGGGACGTCGACTTCGTATCAGCCCAACGTGACAAAAATCCAACCAGCTATCGAATACAAAAATACCTATTTGGATGATTTAGTGACAGAAACGAATACAGAAGAATTTGAAATGTCCCAGCAAAGTTTACCACAGGAGGAAATGCTACAGTTGAAAACCGAACAAAACTTGTTAGCTGAGGAGCTAAAGAAAGAAACACTTGATGTGGTTACAAAAATTGAAGATTCAATGATCAATATAGCAGGTATGGTGAATGAAATTGGCTTACAATTGTCGATCCAAAATGAGAGTTTAGCGTCGCTTGACCAAACCAAGGATGAGATAATGACCAATGTCAAGAGTGGTAATACGGTACTCATCAAAGCAAATGAAAGAAACAGTAAAAAAAATATAACTTTGGCATGGGCTATATTCATGGCAGCATTATTGTTACTAATTGTAGATTATATTCTATAAGAGAAATTATATATATATCAATGATCTAAGGTGAAAACGTCATATCAACCTCTATTCCGACTCCTTGCAACCCAGAATTTTCCCAGCACCAACAGTCATTCCTTCTTTACGGATTACGATTCTTTTCAACTTATCAAACCCAGAAACATTTTGATCCTCCTTCTTATTTCCTGTCTCATCAACTAACTCGATGATAGGTATTTGTTTCTCTACTTCAATGACAACTTTACATCTTTGGCCTGAGCTCARATGTTTACGCTTCTTGGTTTTCTTGAATTTAACACTATTGTCATCAGGGTTGATTAGTTTACTTTCAACCCATTCAACTTCAGATAATCTAGCAGGGTACGAAACATTTCCCCTGAATAAGACAAATGGCGTTCCAATTAAAACAGGACGGGTCAAACCAAACATCTTCAATTCACAAGTTAGTTTATTTGCTGATATCACCCTAATTTCGGGTTCAGTGACTGACACTTTGGTAGCTAAGTCACCAATACAGATGGCGTCAGGAAGATCAAGCTTTTTCAACCTCAGCTCCACAAACTCTCCACAAGAAGCAATCTTTTCGTTTTGTCTCACATTTTCTTTTGAGTTGTTTCCTTTCTTGGGAACTTGTGATATCGTGGTAATAACAGTGTCGACTTGGGCGCTTTCAGCGGAAGGCCACAATGCAATGGTTTCGCCAGGTTGTAAGATACCGCTGTTGACACGACCATGTATGACAAGTTGGTCAGCTTTATTGTCGGAAACATTGACGGCGCTGCTAGAGATATCAGTGACTGTTAAAACAAATGGATCTTCGGTTTGATTGGATTTAACTATCTGTGCTTGCTCGGTGTTGATCTTCTCAAGATTTTCAAAAAGTGACCCATCTTTGTACCAAGGTATATTGGAACTTTCTTTAACAATATTGTCACCTTTAAATCCAGATGCAGRAATAAATGTCATGTTGTTTTGTTTAAAATCTAGATTTTCCTCCAGATAATTGCTTAGACATTCTTTTATCGTATTGTATCTTTCTTCATCCCATTCGATAGTGTCCATCTTATTGACTAGAATAACCAATCTGCTAATTCCTAGGTTTTTGGCAATTGTTAACTGTTCAAATGTTTGACCTTTGGATATTTCTGACACGCTTGAATCAGAGTTTAGGGAATTCATTGAATTCATGGCATCAAAAATCAAGTCTGTTGAAACATCAATGATAACAACAGCAACATCGGCCTGTGTAACACCGTTGATCATCTGCGGMACATAATCACGATGGCCCGGGGAGTCAATGACAGCAAATCTCATATTTTCTGTTTCAAACTGGGTCTGAACTATGTCAATTGTCACACCTCTTGATCTTTCTTCAGGGGTTTGATCCATAACCCAAGCTAAAGAAAAGGAGCCTTTACCAGCGATTTCAGCATCCTTTGTCAATTTATGCAAAGTTCTGGAGTCAACAATTCCCAGATCATATAACAGTCTACCAATGGTGGTAGATTTTCCACTGTCAACGTGCCCTATGACGATAAAGGACAATAGAGGTTTGGAAGATTTACGAGAAAGTTCCTTGCTGATATCAATTTTTGCTTTTGGTTTTGTTGGTTGGACTTKCTTTTGTTGTTTAGGTGCATCAATGGTAGTATTTGGATCTTCGATATTCACCTGAGACACTTTATCGGTCAAAGCCTCCACCACTCTTCGTTTATCATCTGGACTAGGTTTCTGGAAGTTGCTTTTTGCCTTTTGGGCTAAACTACTGGGTACCATTAGAGGTTCAATCAAGTTAGTATTCTGGTCTTGGGCGCTGGTTTCTGTTTTCAGTTTCTTATAAACAGGCTCTTCATCGTCTTCATAGTCATGGTATGTAAATTTGGAAAACATAATCTTTGGCAAGATATGTGATGGAAAGTTTTTTTCTATTTTCAGAGAGTTGTATAGGTTGGGTATCTTTATGTCTTCCGGTCTTGGTATTTGTTGCACCTCCTCGTCTACCTGCATATCTTCGGAGTCTGTTTCGGCTATAGGTGGTGAGGGAACCTCTGCTGTCTGGCGAATTTCAACCACATTGCCTTTGGTTGTCTGTTCGGTTTGATCAGATACCTCAGTTGTTGTGATGTTTCGATCTAGCGCCTTTTTTCTTTCCAACAAAGATGACAGACGTCCGTTTGATGGCTGATCCTTTCTATCCACCTTTCTATTCAATAATAATCTTGAGAGCCCTGAAGTTGCCACCTTGTGGTCGGACGGCGAATCTGTCAGTGATCGTGGATCATCTTTGGAAGGCAATGAGTTCTCTCCGAGTCGCACTTGAGACTGCAATCGCCTTTGTGCTGCAAGTTGTTGTAGCTTGGACATCAATTTGTACTTATCGTAATGTGTGGATGAAGGAACGACACATCCACTTTTATAGTTGTGTGAATTTATGTGTCATCACCGCGTGAAAGAAAGTGTTGACATTGAACTTGAATTATAGTCTGAAACTGCAAACAAAAAAAAGGAATAAAAAGGGTCTTATACGTACGTTTATGACATTCCTGAACAATTGCAAATGCTTCATCCGGATTGAACTCCGCCTCCCATAAATACTCTTTGAGTTCATCGTCGGTGACTTGAGTGTAGTTGGCTTTATGCACTTGTTCTCTAAATGGAGGGAGCATGTCATGAAGGAGCTCATAATCTTCATCGTTCAAGTCATCTTCGTTGAAACTATTGTAGCCTCCGTCACTGTAGCCATCGTCATATTCATCTGAATACATGGTCAGGTGTGGATGTAAGTGTGAAATGAAAAGATGCAGTGTACATTACAGTAAATAGAATTTCAATACAAGATAAAAAAAATCACTCGCTGACAAACAGTACGGGCCATGAAACCAGCATAAGTAAGTGGACACGCAGCGTAACAAATTATGACCTACACAACGACTATAATTGAGGTTTTTCACGGATATAATGGGTAGGACATGCATATCCATTCACATTTCTATCCAAATACAGTTGATGGTACGTTTCGGCGTCATAGAAATTATCCAGTTTTTCAATAACCGTCTTTATAGTTTGGCCTGGATACCATTCTGCCTCCATTTGCTTAGCGACATCATTTGCAATAGCCAATTGCTGGTCGTCAACAGCAAAGATTCCTGATCTATACTGGGTTCCAATGTCTGGACCTTGGTAATTCAAGGTTGTTGGATCGTGGATCTTGAAGAAAAATTCCGTCAATTCTTTGAAAGTGACTTGCGAAGGTTCGTATGAAATGGCCACGGCCTCGGCATAATCAGTTGTTCCTGTTTTCACTTGCTCGTAGCTTGGGTTTTCCAATTTTTTGCTTCCGTTGGCGTATCCGACTTTGATATCCACTATCTGTTTTGGAATCTGGAAGTTTTTTCTGAAGATATGTTCTACTCCCCAAAAACAGCCTGCTGCAAAAACTGCGAGTTTGGATGTGTCTGTGGTTTTCAGTGTGGTTGTGATGGCTGACATCTTTGATTTGTGTATCAAATTTGAAAAAGAGTTACTCCAAAACCTTGAAWCATGAACTATATGAACATATATATCAACTATTATATATAGTATTGAGCAGCGGGAAGTGCAGCGCCTAGGTAAATTTTTGAATTTGTACTACTAGACAGCCGCTTCTTCTTGAGGCTTTTCTCTTTAACCTCCCRGTCCGATCATCATGAYATCTATCACTAAAGAAACTGCCATATTTTATGCAAACATTGCTATTTTCAAGCTGAAATCTAAGCTTGGTGTSACCTCGATGCCCACWTACGACACAATTGCGGAGYTSACGGATTATAAGATGTTTGACCATAAATTGCATGCTCCAATATTTGTCACTTGGAACATTCTTCATTACGATTCGAAACAAAAAATAAAGGAAGTGGAGCTTCGGGGCTGTATTGGAAATTTTGGAAGCTTGGAATTACCCAAATATGTGGAAAAATACGCTCTTATTTCAGCTATGGAAGATCACCGATTCGAACCCATGTCGTCTGAAGAGCTGGATGTTATTCAGCAAGATCCGCAGCTCGGACTACAATGTTCTGTCACCATACTTCATGACTTCCAGGAAATCACCTCCACACCACTGGACTGGGTTGTTGGAGAGCATGGTATAGAACTCAAGTTTCAATTCCGAGACCGCATCTACAGTGCCACATTTCTGCCCGAAGTGGCTAAGGAGCAAGGTTGGACCAAATCACAAACCTTGGATGCCCTTATAAGGAAGGCCGGCGTGAAGGGGAAAAGGTACAACTCCGGTGATCTTACTATTGTGTCTATCGAACGGTATCAAGGTACAAAAGGAAGTTCAATAATGGAATAAAAATGCTTCTCATTGTGTCCYCCACCAATCGGTAGGTGGGGGCGGTGGAGCGAGAATGTCTTATCGGGAATTTTTCAGCTTGGGACATTGAAGTTAGATCCTTTTAGAAATGGGGTTTCTCAGGTGAGCAGTGGGGTCACCGTAGCTTATCTAGAATATAGTTATATTCTATCAGAAGCAGCATTGTGAGGTGTGATAAGATTTAAAAATTATAAAAGGGGTGATAATAGTCAGGAAAATACGCAAGGTTGGACATCGTGTTATTGAACAAAAATTCGTAATATGGTGAGTCTCAGCAGCAATTCCTCGGAGAATATGAAACAGAACCAACTCATTGAAACTATCAGCATTGAACATGACAGCTTGAAAGAACAGCTGTATGAATATGAGATTGATAAGGAGGTCGAAAAGACAATTTGCTGGCAATTTGATATAAGAATCCTACCTTTACTTGCTATTATGTATCTGTTTAATGCGTTGGATAAAGGAAATATTTCCAACGCTAAAACAGATGGTTTGGCCATAGATCTGGGTATTGAGGGACAACAATGGAATAATATGTTGTCCATTTTTTACGTCCCGTTTGTGTTGTGTGCATTTCCACTTGCATTGGTGATCAAAAGATACAATGCCGCTAATGTGATCCCAATCTTGATGTTTATTTTTGGTTGCATCAGTCTTTTAGAGGCCACTGCATTCAACTACGGCTCTCTTATGGCAGCAAGATGGTTTTTGGGGATGTGCGAATCGGCGTTTTTTCCAGGTATCATCTTTTATTTGAGTACTTTCTATCGTCGTCATGAATTGGCCAGACGTCTATCCTTTTTCTATTCTGCTGCTAACATTGCTAATGCTTTTTCTGGGTTGTTATCATATGGTGTTTTCCAAATAAAACACTCAAAGCTCCATGGCTGGCAAATCTTGTTTTTAATTGAAGGTGGTGCTACTGTTATAATTGCAGTCTTTGCTTTTCTGTATCTTCCTAGAAGCGCAGAAAGTGCCAAATTTCTTACTGACGAGCAAAAGAAGTGTGCCCAAGCTAGAGTTCAAATGGATTCGTCTTCCCATCAGGAGGAACCTCTATCCATCARAGATGCCATCAAGGTGTTTAAACACCCTGTCTGTGTTGCATGGATGTTTCAAGAAATTTTTATTGGTGTGCCATTGAACTCTATTAACAATTGGTTTCCACAGATTGTGCAATCCTTGGGTAAGGGAACGGTGATGACTAACCTATATACTGTGGCYCCTAATGTTTGGGGTGCTGTTGCTTTGATTATTCTATGTTTTTTCTCGGATTTGACTCGTGTTAGATCTGTTTTTATCGTCATTGGCCTGGCAATCACTTTGATAGGGTTTGTTGTTTTTGGGTGCATTGACACTCAAAAGCATATCGGTGCGGCCTACTTTAGTTGTTTCTTGATGACCACTGGCGGTTCGGTTTCTTCTGTTTTAACATCAACCTGGTACAATAACAATACTCCCAATGAAAACAGACGTGCCGTGATTTCTGCCGTTGGTGTTCCTTTAGCCAATGCTGCTGGTTTGATTTCAACCAACATTTTCAGAGCAAAGGATGCTCCCAAATATGTCCCAGCTTTAGGTATCACTGCTGGTTTTGGTGGTGCTGGTATTTTGTTGGTTCTATTCATTGTTTTGTTTATGATTTTTGATAATCGTAGAAGAAATAATGCACAAGGTGTCAACCTGACATACAAGGACGTTCCTACATCTGAACTTTACGATGGCCCAAGTAACCCTAACTATAGATGGATGTATTAAATCGCTTCCTTTTCCAACTTTCTGTTTCAATGATATAGTTTYTCACTTTATACTAATATTAAACCAACTGTAATAACTTCGGATAAACACTAGTAYGGTGGTTTTCAATTGGAAGTTCCCAACTGAAGTGTACATTGAAAAAAAAGCAAAAGTGTGGGTCATTGATGCTCTGAGACAAGACGCGATAAGTACCAATATTATTGTCGCACATTCGTGCAAGCTTCTGTAACTACACATGGTGCTCAACCAAAGATATCTTAGCATTTATTAATGACCACTTCCACCGGTGTCGAGCCATCCAAAAAGAAAAGAAAAACAGGTCAGTTCATATGTACATATGAAGGTTGCAATAAAGTTTTCTCAAGGTCGGATCGATTGACCAGACACAGTGTAGTACATAAAGCAGAAMGATATGTATGCGAATTTGAAGACTGTGGAAAGGCATTCACTAGACAAGATGTGCTGAAAAAGCATATGTTGATTCATAAAAGARATAAAYACAGAAAARYAAAGGACCCATCAGCKGGAAAAAGTTTGGAAATRGAAACGGTGGGTGCAAATCAGAAACCAGCATATGACGTTTCCCCATCATTGAATAATGTCAATCAAACCAATACCATGTCAATAGCCTCTATATTAGCAAATGAAGATATTTCCAAATCCATTAACTTTCATTCCCCATCTAATGTTATAAATATTCCTGTCAATTCCACGACCAATCCAACACCCATCTCAAATTTTCATGTTGAGGATGATATAGAAAGTCACAGAAGCAGTGTAACGGGAAGTATTGAGGAGATAACAACTGGAATTGATCCGCACAATGAGACTAATTTTGAAGAAATGCTTGATTGGTTGCTGGGTGTACCCAACAATGAAGGATTGATGAATATTCAGCTAGAACAAGTATATTCCGGGGCATTTCAAAGTCTTCATGATGGCGAACTGGCAGATAATTTATTTGAAGAGGTGTTTGCCATATCTCCAAAGTTTCCGCATAAAAATGCACAAACTGAAGTTACAACTGAGATGATTCGTAAGATGGCGGATTATATACCTGATCTACAAAACCATCCCGATTTCACAGTAGAAAAAATTCGATTCTTTCTTGAATTGTATTGGTTGTTGTACCATTGTCAATATCCGATGCTGCATAAACCTTCGTTTGCAACGTATGAAGCACATCCATTGCATTTRCTAAGTTTAATCATGATGGGTGCATCATTGACCAAAAAGGTAACAGTCCCTAAGGATCTRCAACTGWCCAATTCTTCTAGTCTRGCTTTGGTGATAGCTGAACCATTGCGATGGTTGATATTTGCGTGTCCGTTTGCCAAACCACCGTGTAAGGCATGGGTGATTCAAAGTCTAGTTATCCTTGAAACTTATGAGATTACCAGTCCTTTGAGGACTTTGCATGAAAGAGCATGTATCTACAACGGGGCCAAAATCCAGTTGCTAAGGAGAAGTCCAATCTTAGGCGGAGATCCGTCCCTKAGCAATGAAAAGGATCCAAGTACTTCCAAGGATTTATGGAAAACTTGGATTGAAAGTGAGTCAATGAAGCGAACAGCTTGGATGGCATTYAATATTGACACAATYCATGCAGTAGTATTTGGGCACCCAGTTAATTTGTTTGCCAACCAAATCAAATTATCCTTACCGTGTCCTGATGATATATGGGAATACAGAGATGTTGATCGAAATAAAGCGCCTTACTCACTAACAAAAGCTTTGAGTTTTTCTGATGCTTTGCTTTTACTATTGAATAAGAAGAATGTTGAGGTTGACTCTTTTGGAAGACAGCTGTTATTGTCTGGATTGATCAATTTGGTTTTACAGATTGAGCAAAATATATCACAATGGTCCAACATMGGTTGGACTACAATCGAAAAAAATTGGAGAGAAAAAATATCTTCGGCAATAGACTTCTGGAGAAACCAACTACCGCATGGAGATTGCTGCATCACTTTATCAAGCGTTTATTATGATGGTGCAACCTCCCCGCCGTTGCCTCCCTCATTGATGCCTGAAGATAGCCGGTGCAAATTCCCTGTTTATCATGCTGCGCAAATATACTTGAGAATCAGCCATTACGATTACATCGTGTTTGCTGGTGCACCTAAAAGAATGAATGTTCCCATTCTACAAGACGATTACAATACTGTACTGAAGAGAATTGGAAGATGGTGTAGATCGGACATTGGTAGATCATCCGTGATCCATTCTTTAATTCTTTTATGTGAAATGCTATTATCGCCGGACGATGCTGTTGATACTATCAATTATTACTATGAACCCGACAAAGATCCTTTTCTTTACAGGCCAAATATTATAATCTCTTCGATTTTATCATTATGGGCATACACGTTTCAGACTTACGGACCCGAGTCCAAATTTAAATCATCAGACATGCGCCATCAGCTGGAAAGCGGTTTCATCCCTGCTATGGAAGACGGCAATGTACATTTACGGAGGGTCAGAACTGAGTTGATAAACCGAACTGGTATTCCTTTTAGTAGTCTGAGCAAAATGCAACCGGAAGAGTATGCTGCTGCCATACACAAGTATTCTCAAGTCCTGCCCCAAATACCCAGATTCCACTATATCATCGGGTTACTCAGGCTGATTGAAACCTCTTACCTAAATTGCGAATGGCAAGTGGGTCGAGAATATGCAAAACTTTTGAGTAATTGCATCAAACGAAGTGCAGGTTCTGAAGTCATTTTTTCCACTGACATGTATAACGTTTAGACAGTCCTAAGATAAGCATAGCATAGCATAGCGTGCATACAGGCACAGGTTTGTCACATTAATTCGCTGACGGGCTTTTGCTTCCTCCCCCACCGTTAGCTTCTATCAAGATTTCGCATTAGGAAATTTTTTAGATCACACCCCCACCGGTGTTGAAATGCCGGTGGAGGAACCCATAAGATATGGACCACCCAAGTGTACGATGTGTGGACAGAGTGTGATTGGTATAAATATGGCGAAGTTTCTCTGAAATTGATAAGTGTGTGCTTTGCAAAATAACAAACATCCAGATGAACATCTACGAAACCAAGCTAAACACAGACTACAGCTGGCCTGAAACATTTGCTCCGTTACCTCTGAAACTCGATGAGGGTATGATTCCCAAGCTTGATCCGGAGTACGTCCGCTTCTTCGAAGAGGTGCTATGTCAACGTCCAGATATCTTGGAAACCCACAAATTCCCCGTAGCCAAAACTAAGGCGGGTGGAAACGTGATCCCGGGACAAGCACCAGCAAAAGAAATGGAGAGTATTTACGACATTTCAATTCCAAGAAAATACACCAAGGAACATGGCGAAACAAATATTCCTGCCAGGGTATTTGTGCCAAAGGGAAAAGAACCTGAATCCGGATGGCCATGCACGATTTGGTATCATGGTGGTGGATGGGTATTAGGTGGTATTGGAACAGAAAACGCCTATTGTACCCACCTTGCGGACAATGCAAAGTGCGTAGTTATCACAGTTGATTATAGATTGGCACCTGAGTTTCCTTTCCCTTCTTGTGTTTATGATTCTTTTGATGCCTTAATGTATGTGATGGAGAACCCCTCCAAGCTTCACATTGATAACAGCAAAATCTGTGTTGCTGGGTCTTCTGCCGGTGGTAACCTAACTGCCATCATGTGCCACAAATATGCCAAGTTTATCCAGGATAAAGTGTTAAATCTTCCACCTTTAAAGTTTCAAATGATGGTTGTGCCTGTCACAGATAATACAGCAACTTCGGAAACTTATGGATCTTGGAAAGATAACGAAAAGACACCGCAATTGCCGGCTACCAAGATGTTATGGTATCGTAAAATATATCTACCAGAAGGCGGTGAAACTCTCTCAGATCCAGAATCAAGTCCTCTGTTCTATGCTGATGCAAGTTTCAAACATGTCCCAGCTTCATTTATAGCAGCAGCAGAATGTGACGTTCTTAGAAGTGAAGCGGAGGCATATCATTCAAAACTTGAAAAAAATGGAATTCAAAGTGAATTGGTCATCTACAAAGGTATGCCACACACTGCAATGGTAATGAACGAAAGACTTGAACAGGGTGCCAATCTTGTGAGAGATACAACCAATGCAGTCAAAAATGCATTCTATAACTAATACCTACATATCCAATTATACTGTGAAATATACAATAAATTCCTTTCTTATTTATTGCTACTTAGCAAATATATGCCAGGTCTAGTTCCATTTTGATACCACTAAAAGGGCCTTGAAGAATTGAAAATCATATGGATCTCGAAAACTTGTATACCTTTGTTTTGAAAAATGTTTAAAAATCAGACTATGGTCAGGTCTTTTTTGGATTTTGATATTTAGGCGTGTTCAAATAGGTGTTGTCTTTGATAATAAAATGTACACTTTACAGAATTCTTAAAAAGGTCAAAGAACTTCGGATGAGGCAGCATGTAGTTTGAACAAGAAAATCGTATTTTAAAAAATACTTAAACTATTCTCTCTGGAAAACAAATGATTTGAAAAATAAAAGAGTGTGGCCATTTACTGGAGAGCTTGCACAGAAAGGAAAACAACGATAAAAAAGCAAAAAAAAATCAGAGTTTAGATTCCGGATCCAAATCTGTTTCCAATGTAATGACTTGTTCGACATAATTGTACAATCGGGCCGTTTCGGGTGTCACCCTTTCAGTCTTACATATAATCTTGTAACCTAAAATCATGGCAAGATAAATAAAAATTCCAATGTAACAGGTGATGAACTGTTTATACTCAAACTTAGGTGTGAAAGCATTGTATCCATTGAAAAATGTAATGACGCATAAAAAGAAGCAAGCAATGTAGGCTGGGTATGGTTGAAACCACATTCTAAATGGAATTTGATCTTTTGGTATGTTTTGAACAACGGTCGCCTTGTAAAAAGTGAAGTATGAAACGAGGATGTTAATCCATGTCAACAAACCAAACACACTATCGGCACTTGAGAAGTATCCAAAAATGGTCGAAGATGCACTCTTACAATTCATGTAAGCAAGCAAACCAAAAAGAGCAGTGAATAGAGAAGCATAAAATGGGTTTCCATTTTTATTTAATTTCAAAAATATCTTTGGAGCCATTCCATCTCTTGCTAAACCATATAATGTTCTTGATCCCAGGTAAACATCGGAATTGGCTGCACCTCCAATAAATGCTAATAAACAGGCATTAATAAATGATGGTAAAACTTTGATTTCTGCAGTTTTGATGGCGATAACAAAGGGAGATGCTGATGCATTACCAGAGCCTTGACCTAAAGCCGGGTTTAAAGGAGAGACTGACAATCCCAAAATGAACACGCCTAGAATATAAACTAGACCGATTCTAAGAAAAACCTGTCTTGTAGCAGAAGGGATAATTTTTTTAGGATCAGGAGCTTCACCAAAAACAACACCGATACACTCACTTCCACTATAGGCAAACACTGACTGGATCACGCAAGCCCACCAACCTAAGAACTTACCAGTTGAACCTTCATGTAGATATGGTAAGAATGCATCTTCCCTCCAAAACCGAAAGCCCATTGTTTCGTGTGTAGGGGCCCCTCCACAAGTGATCACAATGCAGGTTATGAAACAAATTGCCAATGTGACAAGTTTGATCACCGAACTCCAAAACTCAGTCTCACCGTATACTTTAACATTGAACCAATTGAGAAAAACAACCACTACATAAAACACGGAGATGAAGATACCAGGGTTTAAGTCCTTTCTCCAATATTGAATAACAATACCTAGAGCACTCAATTCTGCAGGCAGCGTAATAGCATAAGTGAAAAAATAGTTCCATCCCGCCGCAAACCCCAAAGATTTGTCACAAAATCTAGTACAGTAACCAGAAAAAGCCTTATCCATAGGACACATTGCAGCCATTTCACCCAAAGAAAACAAAACAACTAACAGCAAAGAACCCGTAAAGGCATATCCCAGCAATAAAGAAGCTGGTCCGCCTCTCTGAAGAGCAGTACCGGAGCCGATAATTAAACCGGTACCTAATGCACTAGCAACAGCCATCATACTTACTTGTCTAGCTTTGAAATCCCGACTCAAAACCTGATCTGGACTTTCAACTCCATTTTGGTCTACTTGAATTGACTTGTTAGAAGAAAGAAAATTGATGTCTTCATCAGAAATAGGCTCTTCGTGATAGCCATGGTTTGGGGTTTTGCTATCCATTGCTACTGCAGAATCATGGTCGCATTTTCCCAGAAAGTTCTCGATTCTCCCCCATTTATACCTGATGCAACCGGAACTTTAGAAACAGGACCCCCACCAACATCATGAAGAGATGAGTCTGTAAGAAGATCATCAAAGGAAARGCCGCATGTCTAGATTTGTCTGAATTAAAGGTCCAACAATGCAGCCCCCACCAACAAAGTGGTTTAGTAATAACTTGAAAAGGCAAGTCCGTGCTAACAATAAGTTTCTAATCTAAATAATCCCAGATGATCGACATTTAGGTCTGAAAGCCCCCATTAACAAAATAAAGAGCCCCCACTTTCAAGTCCAACCAGAAATCATGATAGCAACACCCCCCACCAAAGCGATAAAGAAATAGGCAATGCCGCGAAAAATGTCTAGGTTACAACACGGCAGTTGACAGTGACTGGATTCGGAATATTCTAGAGCGTGTAAGAAAGTGCTGGTTAGGACACCATGATTCAAACATGGATGTGCGGCGTTAAATCTCTATCTCGTGGATATGGA
Source organism: Pichia sorboxylosa (assembly GCA_001599115.1). Taxonomy (NCBI): domain Eukaryota; kingdom Fungi; phylum Ascomycota; class Pichiomycetes; order Pichiales; family Pichiaceae; genus Pichia; species Pichia sorboxylosa. The sequence continues at coordinate 2,085,818 of BCGC01000001.1, read as the reverse complement.
ATCCCTTGCACAGACGCATTATAGCAAAAGAGCAACATAAAGAGTAGCGACATCGGCAAAGGTTGGAAATGTGCAATCTGATGTGATTGCAACATCGATGCATCTATTTTAGGGAGCTGGGAGCGATAAGAGATACGGGAATGCATCGCCGCCAAACCGATAACTATCAACTGAGAGATGAAACGCATGTTACATGGATACATTCATGGATGCATGTGGTAATTTGTTTGTAGAAAGTCTGGATAGCTGCATTCCGCCTGGAAACTTGAGTGACAATAGATAATGGCGCCATTTCAGTAAACTGTAGCAAGATTGGCACTGGGTTGAGAACTGAGAAAAGAAACAACGTCTTGAAGAGAAAGTAAGGGATGCGCCCGACCTTGGGCCCTATCTTAAGTCAAAAACGTCTTTCATTAAAACTATCAAAACTGAAGAAAGTTTTTTCTAACTGCATGGAGCTGGTTTCGGAAGATTTGATTTAATTTAGCCGGAAAGACGATTGTTGAAAAAAAATTAGCGTAGCTGCTGAAGATAGATATGGAAAATTGGGTTGAACAAAGGCACATTTGATTGTGCTGATTTTTTCAACCCTTGTGAACACTTTGTATTATATCCATCACAATTTGATGCTATTATTTGAGTTTATTTCAATATCTAGATATACTGATGATTAAAATAAAGGCTTTTTGGGCTATAATTAAAGTTGATATCTTATTTCCTGAGGTGTATATTAGAACTAATTTTCTGCTGAAAAGTGATCTTTCTGGTACAAAAAGCGGTACTAAAAGAATTCACCTGCAAGCGAAAGTCAGCATTGTTGTACTAGGACAACAAACAGCAATTATAGCTTATGGGTATTTTCTAAACTCATTGAAAAACATCCACAAAGTCTATTGTAATATTGGTAATTGTTTTTCTAAAAATAACCACAAAAAAAATTCATCATTTCATATTGCAAAATTAGTAAAAAAAAACAGAAATAGCAACGTGGAAACGGAAAAACTAGATGCTTGGTAAATAGACACATTTTAGTGGTCTAAAATTCTCCACTTTTTTATATGCGCGGCTTGTTTTTTTAGTCAGAAAATTTTCATCAAAAAGCACTTTTTAATTTTGAAGAAAAAATATTTTTCAATTATAGTAGTAAAACATTTGAAAAGTAAAGGAATATACAAATAAGACAATGTCGGATGAACTTATCTGGACAGTGATTAACAAGCAATTTTGCTCTTTTCAAATYAAGCCACATGTTTCGCAAGGTAACCAAAACTTCTGTCGGAATGAATTCAATGTGACTGGGTTGTGTGAGCGTAAATCATGTCCTTTAGCAAATGCACAATATGCCACAGTCAAAGAGAAAAATGGTATAATCTATCTATATATGAAGACGGTTGAACGTCARCACACACCAAGGCACCAATGGCAACGTGTGAAGTTGTCGAGAAATTTCAGCACGGCTTTAGAACAAATTAACAAGCACCTATTGTATTGGGACTCGTTCAACATCAACACTTGCAAACAAAGATTGACCAGATTAAAACAAGTCTTGATCACAGAACGTAGGATGGCATTAAAGGAAGAAATAGGAGAYGTTGATGAAAGAGTTGCAGTTCCTGTCAAGAAGAAGGTGAAGAGAAGAGAATTGAAGAGAGAACGTAAAGCCTTGGCCGCCGCAAGAATCGAAAAAGCCATTGAAAAGGAATTATTGGAAAGATTAAAGAGTGGTGCTTATGGTAACAACCCACTGAATGTTGACGACAAAATCTGGAAAAAGGTGTTGGGTAAGATTCAAAAAACSGAAGAGTTTGAGGAAGAAAGCGATGAAGATGTTGTGTTAGATAGCGGTGACGAAGGTGGAGAAGTTGAATATGTTGAAGCAGATGAAGAAGATGAAGATGAGATGGTTGATATGGAAGACTTGGAAAAGTGGTTAGGTAAAGACAGTGATGACGACAGTAGCGACGACGATGATAGTGATGACGATGACAGTGAAGAAGAAGAAGAGCCAAAGAAGAAGAAGATAAAGGCCAAGAAACCAAGAATTGAAGTTGAGTATGAAGAGGAACCAATGATTAACATTGTTGAATAGGTAAGTTTGAGTATAGACTTGTGTATAATTGAAAAAAAAGATCACCCTAAATACTCTAGATAATACTATCCAYATTATATATAACGACATCAGTAGTCACAGAAACCAGTCTTTGCCAACAGCAAATTGCTTTGGAGTGGTGGGATTTATACAAGTCCTTTCGGTTGATGCAATGTCTAGAACGTCCCCRAAACCRTGTTTCTTRATCAATTCGTGTTCCCAAAGCATGGTTATAGCTTTGTTATTGACCAACGCGTCTCGGGCAGTTCCCCAGGAATAACGAATATGTTCATTCCAGCCAAACCAAGGATGWATGTTTTCTTTGATCCATCTGGAGGTGTTTGGATCGGAGGGGTATCCCGAGCCACACGCTGGGAGATCTGATATGTATTTRTCTCTAGTAACCTTTGCTACCACACTAGCGGCAGAAACGATAGGAAATGTGTCGTCTGCTTTTTTTTCTACCTTGATCACATCGATCAAAGAGGGTGGRAAATGTTTTCTCAGYTTGTTGACATAGGATTGGGGAGGGCCGACTGTATCAATCAATAGTTGCGAAATGTGTAAATGTGGGTTCTTTTCCATGAGAGTTTTCACCAATTCGATGGTGGTTGTGTGCGCTTGCTCGTTCAAGTTGATAACCTGACCGCTAGGCCGTAGCATTTTTGACGATATGTCCAGCGGCGATAGAGATGTGTAAATGTAGCCTATATCCGAGTGATCCTGCATCAGATGAAACAGTTCCTGTCTTTTCTCTTCCTTCAACTTTTTGGAGTCGGCAAACTCCAAGTCGGGGAGAACCTCTTGTGCATACTCTTCCGAACAGTATGCAATTGCATAAACCATGGGCCCTATAATCGGACCTCTTCCTGCCTCGTCAACACCTACCACAATATTGGTCTGTTCTTTCAGAGATGGTGGCAGTGCCGACGCCACGGTGAACGATCCATTACTCATCGATGTTCAATTTGTTGATGTCAAACGAATCCAAAAAAATGTCTTTCAACACGTCGGCCTTGTTGTTAGATTCACAGTACGCGTTCCATTTTTTCCACATCTTGTCTGATGCCACTTCCAGCTGCTGTTCGCGTTCTCTGACAAGGTCAATAGTGTCTTTGCCCAGGGAGCAGTGAGAAGCCGCCAGTAAAGGAATCAATTCCTGGAATTTGTACTGGTAGTCCTCTACAGTAGATGCTAGCGCACGGTTCAATTGCTTTTGTGCCAAAAGTTGCTGGCGTAGCTCCTCGATAGAAGGAGGAGCGTCCTCCGCAGCGCCAGTTTCATTTTCCGGCTCAGTGCCTTGCGACGTGGTGCACTCGTCCAATGCGCACATGCGATCCCATAGCGCTGTCTTGAGCTCCGAGTTCTCTTGGCGGATTTTTGTAAGGGTGTCTATAAGTTGAAATAGCGTTTCCGGCGCCTCCAGACTCACGTTCATTGCACGGTGGAACTGGGATTCGGGAGTTGTAGCAAATACTGTGTCCTTCATCTTTATGCGCTGCAAATCCACCGAGATCTGTACAGGCTCTTCGCGAGAGGGAAGCAAGTGCTGGGAGCATATATGGCTGAAGCTGGTTGTTGGTTTGCAGAGAGAGGTCTGGGCTTAAGTTTTGACCCTCTTCTGCAATTGTTCCAGCTCCACATTCTGTTGCATTGCTTCCAGTCGGTTTAAAGTGCTGTAAATTACTTCCAGTCGATCTAAATTGTTGTGCATTTCTGCAGGAATAATGAAGAAGAGAGGAGTTTTTTTCCTGATGCTTAGAAAACCTAAATGGCAAGTTGTTACTCCAGTTGTTCACAAATATATATATTATATATATATATACAATTATTGCAATGGTAATGGGGAGGTTACTGAAAAACTGACTACCCAAGCTATGTTTCATAGTATATTTAACCATTTGTTAAAATGAAATCACTACTAATAAGAAATCGCCATTTTTCAGCTGCTGATGCTAAATCTTTGATGCTTGTTTGGTGTTGGTTCTTATTATTTGACACCGCCGGAATAATTTACTATGATTGGTTGAGACCCACCCCACATAATCATCTCCACTACTGAAAGTGAATAACACATTCAAAATCTATGAGTCTCTCCATTCCGCATATTCGTCAAGGAGCAAAGGCCAGGCAGGATTCGGTTGTATCTGATCATTATCTACAAGAGCAAAGGCACACTTCCATTCATCTAAGGTCACAAACTCTCTCTCGTTTTCTTTGTTGATTTCGTCGTTGGTCAAAAACTCGTACATTTTCGGTGCTCCTCCAAATAACTGCCACAGTAGAGCTGCATCTTCTAATTCCAGTCGGCCATTGTCACCTTTGTTGGCTGTAAAAGCATGTACCCACAACGTGAAATCGCGTCGTCTTTCAACGGCTTCCTGTCTCAAATATTCTCCAGTCGGTATCGACGACCCCCAGAAGGCATTATGTCCTGCTGCGGTGAAAAGATTCCTTTCATCTGCAACAATCGCCGCCAGTTCATCTGGTGCTATACCTAGATTCTCTAAGTACTCTAGTGGGTCTGACATGGGCCCCTGATCCGAAACTGAGTTGCAAAATATCAGATTTTCCAAACGGACGAAACAGAAATCATGTTGTCTGAAGCGCTGCATGAAAAACTGACCGCGTAGTACTCCGAAAAACCAACTGCAACTCTCGGAGTTGGCACATGGCATATTCTCTCATGATTCATGATGAATGGTACAACTTTTTGAGCTGGGACGCCTTATTCCAACTTTTCATCACCTCCAGTCCTAATCTTTACACCCAATATCACAAATTCAATGCGATTATTGGGGGAGAAAAGCGTGAAAACCGGTTGAGAAGACCTTCGCATTTCGCAAATCTATGTTGTGTCTGAAAAACAATACACAAAACCAACTGCAACTGTTGATTATACACCAGATCAAGTCTTATAGTAACTACAAATTTCCCCAAATAGCCATTACACCCTTCTGTAGCCTTCGCCTTGGAACCCCCTGCTCCCTGTAGCAGAAAATCTCTCGCCGTCGCCCTCCCCTTTAAACATCCTCGTCGCGCTGCTACTCCGTGCTATGGACAAGACACGCGAAGCGCCCTCTAAAAAATGCTGCACCGCCTTTCTCTGACCACTACCAGCCACCCAACAAGAAGTCACCACCGCCATGTCTACGCCCAGTTTTGACAACGCCACGTATCGGTTGGACAGACCATCGTTATATCTGCTGAATCGTTCAGAGACGTCCACTGAGGCGCTTGCTCGCTCAGCCACGGTGTATGTGGGGCGTCTGCCTCCACAGGCCACCGAAGAGGCCGTGGCGGCGCATTTTGCGCGCGCCGGCCCCATAAAGCAGATTGTCATGGGCCTCTCGGCCACTACACATGCGCCGGCAGGGTTTTGCTTTGTGGTGTACACACGGCCGCGTGGCGCAATCCGCGCAGTGCAAACACTGGGAAAAACGCATCTTGCTGGGCGGGCGCTGGACGTTGACCTCGACCCGGGTTTTGTCGAGGGTAGGCAATACGCGCGAGTCAGTAGAGACAACTTTTCCAGAAGAGGCAGAGGCAGGGGAAGAGGAAGAGGTAGAGGAAGAGGAGGCTTCCGAGGAAGTCATAGAGACAGAGAGCGGGACAGAGAAAGATACTCTGGTCACCGATAGATAATTGTATAACTGATCAGTATATACTAGCGCATGTCGAGCAAATCGATTGATGACGCCACGAGGTTGGCGTTTCTGCACCCAGAGCATGCCTCCCAAATCATCCCGTCGGTGCTGGCGGTGGCGCTGAACCAACCTACAACAGACACCAAGCTGCACTACAAGTGTCTGGCTTTTTTCAACAAAATCTACCTGGCACCTGCGGTGTCAGAGCAGGTGAAGCTGGATAACGCCGCCAGCTTTCTTCCGTTGGTGTCAAAGTTCATCCTCAATGAAGAAAACGTTGTTTCGTTCCGGAAAATCAACTACCATTTAATAGATCAATCCGTTGCTCTAGTGGCAAAAATCTATCCCTGGATCTTCTCACATTTGATCAAGAATCCAGATGTTTCTATTTTCAATGACTTAACTAGACTAAAGGATTTCCTGGTCAACAAATTCTCGTCGGCGTATCCGCTTTTGCCTCTAAACCAGCAATCTGATCTTTATAGATCCATTTCCGTGAAAATATCTATGGTACATCTATTCACAGCTATTATAAAATGCCAAGTTGCAGGCCCAAAAAATGAAATCTCCATTGCAGCAGTCAACCCAAACCATCCATTTCTTTACTCGTCGTCACTCAATACACAAGCACACCATCTGGTTGATATTTTGTTTCAACTAATCTCCTCCCCATCACTGTTACCTACATCCCTGTTCACAACAGTGATATCCACCTTAATGTCGTTATTCAAATCAAGACCTGCAATTATTAACTCAAATCTACTCAATTTTATTTTATCCTACGAGTCGTCGAATAAATCCTCTCCTGATGTTTCAATTGATTCGAACATACCTAAGTTTGTTCTTTTTCGTAAATTTAATGATAAATTCGATAAAAATTGTATTTCTCTATTATTAAATAGGGGTTTTATCGATAAAGATTCTAACTTGAAATCAAGATTCTCAAATAAACTATCTTACATCTTGGACTCAGCTTCTAAATCTAAAAAAAGACCTTTGGACTTAACTGATGACAGCCCCACTTCTGCCAATGATAAGAGCAAACGTATTAAGTTGGATCTCCCGATGTTTTTCAACCAATCTAGATTTGCTAACAATGAATCTTATAAATCAATCTACTCTTTAATTAATAATAAAGATGAAATTGCAAATTTTGATCTATCCACAATACCAACGGACATTTTGAATCAGTTAATTTTGATAGGTTTAACTAATGTAGACTCTAAAAAATTAGACATGGCCCTGGATATTGTTTCTTCAAGATATTCAGATATGTTTAAAAGATTTGAATTTAGAGAAAACAAAAATATAGAAGACATCTCTGACAACAAAGGTGTTAATCCTAACATAACTGGAGATAGAGATGGGCCTAAAAAACATCTCAAGGCTGAATCTGAAACAATTCCATCCTCTGAAAGTGATGTTGAAGTGAGTGAAGATGATAATGATGATCATGAAATCAACTTTGTGCTACCCCCTCCAAAGAACTTAGATTTTGCAGAAAAGCAAGTGATTGTAACTAATTTGATTTCCAGATTGACTAAATCACTAAATAAATCCACTTCCAAGTTTTTGGTACGTTTACCAACAAGGGCACTATCTTTGAATCCAGAGTTATCAAATTTTGTGCGTGATTCTATTTTCAACTTCATCAAACTGGATATTAAATCACAAACCTCCATCGATTTGATTATTGATTGGCTAAATGAAGAATACTTTATCGAGCAAAAAAGTAACAACTGTGATGTTTATGAAAAATACACAAATGCCATCATACAATTTATTATACCGTTYTTAGACACCCAAGACAGAAACATACTAATTAGATTACTATCAGAACTACCTCACATATCGTCAAAGAGCTTGTCAAATCTACAAAGTATATGCATTGATCCATTACGTAGTAAAATAGGGTTTCAAGCCCTACTTTATATGATCATGTTCAAGCCAACGTTGAAACAACCTTGTTTAGATTTCTTGCAAAATCTGAAAAAATATGCTATAGACAACGATAGAGAAACATTAAGAGAGGAGACGGATAATTATCTGAAAAAATATGGAGGTACACCTGTGTAATTATTTATAATATATATTATTTCTCAAATTAACCCTTGCTTCTTCAATTGATCGTAGACTTTGGCACTCATTACATTACCGTCTTCGTCTTCAACTTCATCAAATTCATCGCGTTGTAATTCCTCTTCTAATTTATCTCTCTTGGTCTTTTCCAAAATGTTCTTGACATCTTGTATTTTGTTTAAATCTTTATATAATTTGAAGTTTTCTGTGACACCAAGGCGTTTCAACCCTTCGAAATGTTCATCGTTGGTAAAATGTTTCATATAAATATTGCTTCCTCTAATTTCCTTTTCACAAATTTCGCAGTAGAATTTATGTTGCAATCCTTTCAGTTTGTAAAGCCAAGGTGGTATTGGCGTACCGTTATTGTCCACATATTTTATTTCCTCGTCTTTTTCTTCTTCTCCGTTGTGACTGTTTTCTTCAACATCGTTTTTCTTTCCGTTCCCATATACGTCTTTGATACTTTGTAGTCCCAACTGCGATATTTTTCTTTGCCAATTTGTTTCTACTTGGTTTTTTTCAAACATGATTTCTCTAACAGTCAATAATTTTACACGCTCTGATTCCCTGATGGTTTTTTCCAATTGAGGTTTGAGCTGTTCCAGAAGTTTTGTCAACATATTTTCTTGGTCTATAATTTCATTAATGGATGAATTTGATGTCTGTTTTAAATGTCTTTTTGAAAGATTGTGAGAGTTCATTGTTGTTTGGTGCTGGAAAGTTTTATTACAGTGCAAGCAATAAAATTTGGTTGGAGAATTTTGAGGAGTTCCATCCATCATTCCTCCGAGTATATTTAGCTTACGAGCGTAAGTCAAGGTGTATTGAGTAACTGCATTCAAATATGCTTGGTATTCTGGTGAGGTAAAGACAAGTTTAAAGTCCCGAATTGGGTTGCTTTCCAGCAATTTCAGATATTCATCATATTTAAGAACGCTTTCTTTCTTTTCATAGCTTGGTATGGCTAAATACAAATAGTAGAACTGTTTCAAATCTAAAATGGTCCCATCATCTTCACTTATACTGAATCGACAATTCAAATCATCCGTCAAAGTGCCTGCATACTTGGATAATATATTCAATGGGGTGCTAATCGATTTTTCACTCAAGTCTTTCAAGTTTTTACCTTCACCTATACCGATAGTCTGTTTTCTTTTCTTTTCTGCGGCCAAATGTGGGTCATCAATCTCTTCAATCWTTCTCTTCAAATTCTCGTAATCATCGTTGTATGAAAACATGTCATAGATATCAACATCTACCTTGGTGTCTTGTTGTTTGTCATTGATACCCAAACACGTAGCAATGATATCTTCAAAATCACCRTCCTGACGTACCAATTTCATATCTTCTAACTCATAGTCGGTATCCACAAGCATTCGAAGTAAATGCATCTTTTGCTCCTCATATCTACTCAAAAATCGATCTATTTCAAATCTTTGCAGCATCTTATTTTCTTGTCGAACTGATTCATTGGACTTCAAAACAATACTTTCCTTGTTTCCATCATATACATCTTTATCGCAGCATATTCTTTTTGTTATGGCATAATCAATCAGCTCTATATCCTCTAGTATTTGTAGTTTATTTTCCAGAGATGTGTTATATTGGGTCATTGTGGTTTGGTCATGAAAAAAAGAAAGTATACAAATTTGTACGAACAAAATATACATAACGATCAGAAGACATCAAGCGCTATTCAGGATACAAGAGAAAAAAACCGTAACTGGTTCCAGCTTTTTGKTTAACGGTCCTTGACTACAAAGGACACAATGGTCACTGCTATTCTGTTTGCCAATCAAACAACTCCAACCACCATCACACAATTGCATGATATGCTCATGAACCAAATACCGGAGATTTTGCCTACTTGGGAATTCGAACTGGGGATATTTCTAAATAATAAATATTCCAAACCTTCAAACATTGAAGTTAGCCAAGTGCCCAATAGGTATCTCTATACCTTACAATTATCATATCTCAATGAGGAAATGAAYGGGAATAGAATGATTAGTATCATCAACAATAACAAAAGTGTTATAACGGCGGTTCCCAATTCGACAAATATAGTAGATTCGTTATCGAAGCTGTCTAATAAAGAGGAAAGCGACGAAGCCCAAGTGGAGAAAAACTTAAAGCTTCTAAATCACATCAAAAACGGGTGTTGTAATAACCTGAGCTCGAATACGAATGAAAACCTAGAGTTCATGTTGGTTTCAAAACTGCAATCTTTATGGACTTTAAAACAAACTATAAAAGGTACCGGTGGTTTGGGTTATATTTTAAAGGTAGACTTGATGGACGAAAATGGCACTAGAAGTTCTGAATCTTTYAAGATCAGAACCATTAATTGTCTTCTACATGGTTCATTCAAGGGTTTTCTGATAGAAATCGAACATTTGGATAAAGAGATGACCAGCTTGATAAATGGTTCCAACACTGATAAAAACCACCTTATCCTGAGATTCAGTCGAAGTATAGAAATGATCAAAAACTTGATTGAAACATTCAAGTTTCCGGATGGCAATTTATGTTTTAATGTCTTGAACGATTCCAAATTAGACCATCTGAGTGACTTGTGTCAACAATATTGTGATGCTTTGCAATTTTGATCTTCTAAATCAACGACAATCGTGGAATTCGGTTCTCAATGAAAACCTAAATAAATAATCTAATTTTTCTATCTATATAAAGATTGGTATGTGCAGGTGTGTATTTAGGGTATCAAAAAAGCTATTCAAAAGAAGATAATTAGTAATTAAAACTATCCATTAACAAAGTTCTTTCCCGCTCGATTCTGATTTTGACAGACATCTTGCTTTGTTCATAGATAACAAATTTCTCCTCTGGTGAAAAGCTTTTGGTAAAATTCACACTACTTGTCGAGCTGGAAGCCTGAGATTCGGCCGTATCGGAATAATATTGAAACTCTAACGAGTTATTCAGATTCATAGCTCCTCGTATTGATATATTGTTGTTGAAATCTAAGTCATCGTGAAATAAATCGGTGGTACAATCCTCATGCTTATCAAAATTCAAATCTATATCAAAATCGTCAGAAAATCTGTCCTTGTTGGGTGAGGTTAATTCAGGTAATAATATAAGCTTGGATCTTTCGGATTTTATATGCTTGTAATGTTGAATTGACCTGTCCTGAGAAAACTTGTGAAATTTTTTTGTTAGTTCCCTCTCTTTTTCCTTCAAGGTAGCTTTAAAAATACGTTGCACCTGAATATGGAAGGCCAATTTTTGAAGGTAAGATTGAATAATATTATGTCTGTCATTTTTGGTAAATCGTATCTCATCAACGAGAGAGTGAGGATTTTCATTCAACTTGAGCTTGAATTGTTTTTGATAAATTTTCGTTAGAAATTGAACTTTGACTTTCTGACTCACTTTATGCTCACTATAAATCCCCGATTTATTCACTAAAATATCCCTGTATTTCTCAAATGAATCATTGGGTTTCAAAATATTGAAGGTATAATTCTGGTGTGGGGGATTTTGATTGACTGTCAAAATTGGTAACAGATCATTACAATTCTCAGAATTAGGTACATCGGAAAGTAATAGCATAGCCCTAAACTTATTTTTACTGTAATCTATCAAGATTCTGTGAGGATCATTAAGTAATTGCTTCTTAAACTCCCTTATATTGTAAACCTTGTCTAGCTTCGTATTCATGATTGGTTTATTTTCTTCAATCTGTGCTCTCATATCTGAATCTTCTTCAATCTCATCTATATCATCGGCAATTTTTCTACTGTTATCCGCATCAACATAATCAAAATCGAGGTCTTCAAGCAAYTCATTAAACTTCAAAAAAGGCTTCAAGTACGATATCTTATATCGATTAAAAATATATTTCAATGACCTTATTTGAAGATTCAATGAATCCTCATTTTCCCCTTGAATATAATGGGGTATATTCACATAGGACAGTTTCAATCGACCTCCGCCATGTGATTCAGTAGATGAACTGGAACTAATATTACTTGATCCAAGAAAGGACAGTATATACCAGATGATGCCAAACATTTTACTATCACCACCTCAAAGTAATGRAATTTAGCCTTGACTTAAGARCCTGTCTAAGTGTGGGACTGCTTATTGTGTGTTCAAGCTTGATCCCAACAAATTGTTGGTTCCCGAAGCATGCGTACTCAAGATATCTTATTCATGTCAACATAACATACCCTGTCGCGCCATCGCCGAAAGTGGCAAAATGTAAACAAATTTGTARAAGATGAGCCGTAAAATTACGTCTATCGACTTTAAGCACCGTATGTGGTGCACGGGCTTTCTAGTTTTAGGGTKAAATTGCCCTTTATAGATATCGCGTATTAAAAAAATTCAACAGATCGGGAGGTTAGTGTAGTGGTTAGCATACCACCCTTCCAAGGTGGTGACATGGGTTCGAATCCCGTATCTCTCAACAATAACCTGGTCTTTTTTTTTTAAATTTTAGAAAGCAAAACCAAACCAATGAAACACATTACATGTTGAGATTTGATAATCTAGAAACTGTTAGGCTTATCTCTACTATATCAAATCTCAATGTTCTCAGAAATTTTCTGATTACGTGATACATAGAAAAGGTAGCCCATGTTTYGGAGAGTAGATAAATATCGAAACATTCGCCTGTTTCATATTCTTTTCTTTAATATGTATTTGTAATGGAAAAACCATAAYTCTCCCCATTACGGATCTTCGATTGCAGTATATACATTTCAGGGGCTGTTTCCACCTTTATTACTACTATTCTTTATACTTGTGGGTTACTCTAAATAAGCAAAATTAGTATTTCAATTAAACATAATCTAATTGCATACTGGATAAAGATCATTGGGGTTCTACTGTCACCCTATCTTTTCCGCATCTTCCCAGTACCATCACAGTATTCTTTTTTTAAGCTTGATGAATAYCACTTCAATACACATATAGAATCGTCAAGGGTAGACCKGTTGAGATGGGTAATCCAAGKCTGACAAACATGATCAATGTCTGTTCTAGAAGCTTCTAGAACCAATAGRTTTTACAATACTTAAGTACATATCAACGTAYAAKTGAGAACTATAAGAAGTGAGCTATTCCACTTCTTATGTTCCACATCACTCTATTTGGAATCTTTATAAAATATCGTTTACAGTATACACCATGGATATACAAGCAAGAATTAATAGCATTTAACAAGACCTTAAAGTTTTTTTAACTTAGTACATAACTAACTATCTCTTGCTTARWATACTAGGCAGCTTTAAGTATCCATCAACWGTWCMAAAARAAAATTTCCYTTCTCAAACGAAAATTAAAATCATAATAWGTTCAAAAAACGTAGATTATTATTTTAAAAAATGTTATACTTTRTGGGTGGTATGTTTTTGGTAAAAAAACTATTTGTATTAAAAAATATTAAAGAAAAAGGTAATGAAAACGGTGYAGCCATTTACCTTTTGCAATTATTTATTAATTTTTCATGTATRTAATTATATAAATTGTGCATGCAGACCWATACCTTAGTTTTCTGGTTGAATTCTTTTTGATGTTCTGCTTGCAAAGGTTTCTACTGGACTATCAGCAAAATTAAAATATCAAAAAATCGGGAGGTTAGTGTAGTGGTTAGCATACCACCCTTCCAAGGTGGTGACATGGGTTCGAATCCCGTATCTCTCAATAAAACCTCGATTTATTTTTTTAACGTTCTATTTTTTTAGAAAATATGAAAGAACACTAATCAATGTTAAGGAATTCTATAAACAATGTCATACTTATGAAAGAGAGTTTTCTTGTCTCCAAAAATTTCTTAAAGAGGCATGGGAAACAGGGGGCATGGCCTCTAGAATACCTATATAAGATAAGGGTACTTGGGTGTCTTCTTCTTCAAGTCTATAATCGTAATCCAGCGACAATAAACCGGAATCTGTTGTTTCAAAGTCTTCTATCAACTCATCGGGATTTTCATAAGTCATTTTTATATATGAGACAGAAGGAACGTTTCTATCAATCGAGAGATCAAGGTTGAGATGATTGGTATCGTGTATAACGTTCTCCGTTTCGATACGAGGGTAGTTTTCTTTGGCTATGTAAGTTCCACAAGTTAAGTCAAAAGAGCTTCTTTGAACCTCTTGAATGACATCGGAGTTTAGTTTCCAGTTGTTAAGAAGCCTTTTCCTTTTTTCTTCAATAGTTAAAAATGAATTTTCTATTATTTCAGGAATTTCAATCTGGCACAGACTTCCTTTGAAAATATTATATCGACTCTGAAAAAATGTGTAGAGACGAATCAAGTATATTGCAAATAATTTGTATTCCTTTTTTGACAGTATACGGTAAACATTCATTAAATTTTCAATAATTTCATGAGATTTGAAATTTCCGTAGACAAAAGATGTGCGACATAGTTGTTTCAAACTAGGTATRATTTGTTCAAAATATGCTCGTATTGTTGCAAAGGCTAATAATACTAGGGATTCAGTCTCATCGTAGTTATTATTGACATAGGTGAGATCAAGTAAATCATATGGATATATTTGAACCCATTCCATTARGAAAGTAACAGCATAATCTTTATTGAAACCMAGTAAAGAGTTTGGAACAGAATTATCCACCAGTAAAAATGAGTGTTTCTCAACAAACCGGATAAGATCATTTAGTAATTGAAGTGAAGACATTTTTGATTCTTCAATATCTACATTTTGAAGACAGCACAATATTTCCTTGATTAGTTCCAAATTGTAATTTGGTATGATTGAGGTTTTTTGACAATAGTATCGGTGGGCTGTGAATAGAGTAAAAATATTAGAATAATCTACTGCACCTGTATATTTGAGATCATCAGTTTCATAATCAGCAAGAACGGTGGTGCCCTTCTTGAAAGCTTCCAGAAACCGGTACGTATCTGACAATATTTTAGGAGTTATTTCGGTAAACCCCACGCTATAATGATAGATGGAAGCATAAGACCCRCCAATCAAAACGTGAAAAAATCCAATCTTTTGCTCTTTGYTTAGTGAACTATAGTTAGGGATGAACTGATTTTGTATCACATCTGTACACTCGATTGTTTTTGCAACGGCATATTGGTGGATTGTCTGGGACAATTTTTCCCTAAAAATAGCGTCGTTCATTGGGGGACACATTCTGGGTTGCTTGCAGAGTGTATTTTTGATTACACCACAGGCATATAACAGGAGTACATTCCTTGTYAGTGTTTGAATTAGGCATTTGAAAGTGGTTTTGGTCATGCACCACTGATCTATTGAGACCTCTATAGAAGGAAACAGCTTGTGATTAAYATCAATTTCAGAACGCAATTCCACCATCATTTGCTGGATATTTTGTTCATGCTCGTAAATTTTCACATCCATCAATCGATTTAAATTGAATATTTTGTTCACGATTTTACTATTGCCAAGCGGCGAGTTTGCGTGTGAATCTTCCAACAATAGGTTGGTGCTAACACTGACATTGTTGCCCCAGTAATGTATATGACTGCAAGATTGTGACCACGATATATGTTGCTTCATGTCGTACCTGATTACCAAAAAATAATTTGCACGACCTTCAAAAAAAAAGGAACCAGGGGCTGCCTTAATCGCTTTTATTTATAATTGTGATATACACGAAACGGTTCTAGTGTTCCAAATTTCTTTCACCGGTGCTCTCGTTAATTTTGATTATGTTTCGAAGAATAAGATATCTTTCGGTTTTTTTTTTCTTGAATTGAATTATACACTCAAACGCAATACAGATACTAACAACAGCAAATGTTAAGCCAACGCTTCACCTGGAAGATCTCAAGGAAACACAATAAATCAGAAAAAAAAATAGTAACAATTTGGGGGAAGGAGCGGAAACGCTACTWCGTTTGTTAAGAAAAGATTGATCGAAGATAGGAAATTAGCGAGACAAAAAATTAATTAGTCTGGTATAAATGTTTAAAAATAATAAAAGCAAATAGAAATTAGTTCTTGTTAGCCAAGAGAAATTGAAGTTGTTCGATCTGAGCTTTCAAACTTTCGTTCTCCTTCATCAAACCTTCGCACTTTTCTTCAAGCTGAGACATTCTTTCCATTTTTCTTGCTCTAGATCTTCTTGCAGCTTCAGTGTTTCTGGCTCTCTTCAAAGAAGCAACATCTTCACCTTTGGCAACCACAGGTGGCAATGGAGATGCTCTTTGTTTTCTAGTATATGGAGTGCAGCCTAAATCAACCTTTTTGTTTGAAGTTGATTGTGCGGATTCCAAATTAGCAGTAGAAAAAGATCTTTTCGAAACAGCTGGCGCAACAAATGAAGAATCAATAGCAGCAGGAACAATAGTGGCAGAAGTAGATTTGGATCTGGTTTCAATCTCGTTGACAAAAGATGCAAAAATATCTTCAGTTTCGGCAACTAAAGACTCTTCCTTAACAGTAGGAGCAACAGTAAAATCAAATAAAGCTTGCATATCATCATCAACAGACGATGCTGGAGACGTGGTTAACAAATTTTCATCATCAGTGTTGAAAACTGAGCTGAAAATGTCATCTTGGACATCGTCAGATTGATTTGCATCAATAATCAAGTTTAAGTCCAAGTTTTCCAGTAATAGATCATTGTTTCCAAGCTTTGGAGCTTCTTGCAACATCACATCATTGGATTTGAAAGCATCAGTTGAAGATGTTTGGGCAGCAACCGAAGTTGCAGCCGCAAAGGTGTGAAATAATGATTCACCAGTTAGCATATAAGACATATTCAAAACGATATTGGGGGAGGGGTTTAGAATTGGATAATAGGTATTTTTAAAATATTATTCTATTGCAGAAAAAGTAGTAATGAGTGTTTAAACGACGTCATGATGGACGGATAAAATGTAAATTCACGGAGACATATTGAAAAAGATTGAGGGACTGTTATTTAACAAATAAAAACTGATTATATTTCTTGTTTTATTTTTTATTGTAAAATAAATAAATTATTTAAGCTGACATTTTGGAACGATAGATAACTTGTAATTCCAAAACAGATGTGTATAATAATAAAGAAATGTATAAGCAGTTGCTGAAATGTTAATTTGTTTTAGTTAAAAAGGGTTTTTTCAAAAGTCCTGAGATGGTGAAAGAAGAAAGAAAAAAGAAAAAAATTTCAGGGTCAATAGATAAGGCTTTCTTTTCAAAGTGCAAATCACTTTGCTTTTATACTTGTGTTTTTTCGCGATGGTCATCCTGATGTCAAATTACCGCTGTCTACAAATTACCGGTTGTAGGAATTTCCGGAAGAGGTGTAAGGGGGGTTGTGCGCTAAAGTAGAATTAACGGGCCGGTGACTCATTTTGGCCAGCAACGGGCCGAAAAAAATTGGTAACATTTGAATTGATCAAAAACGTCGATCGACGGTTTTCAAATCTTGTTGTGTGACGTCGATCGACTCACTCTCTCCATAAAAATGTTACCCGGTTTTTTCTCGCTGAAAGTAACTGGATGCTGATACTGAAATTTCAATTGTGTGTAGATCTTGAAAAGTGTGTACAGTGAATTAAGCAAGAAGTTCCTCCAACATTGAACAACTATGTCATCATCAGTTTCCAAGGGAATTTGGTCTAAATTTGGGGCCAGATCATCAAGTCTAGGAGTGAAGTCCAAAGCCATCAAGGCAGCCTTACTCTCCCCTACATTGGAGAATGGACCTGCATCATTGAAATCTCAAAAAAGCAGAGCTAGATATTCATCTCCTGTTTCGTTGGACAAGATATATCCCCTTGCATACGAATACTTAGAAAAAAAAAGTGAAGATATTTATAAACAAGTAGAAGCAATCGACAAGCAACTACAAGAGGTGAAAAACGAAGCCCAGCAAAAACCTTTAGTGGATGAAAAGATAAGTTTACTCGTCAAAGCCGAAGAAGATAATCCAGAAGTAGTATACAACGCTCTCTTTGGTTTGAAATCCGTTGATAGAACTCAACCAGTCTACAGAAAATACCTGCGTGATGCGTGGATGAAGTACAATAGAATGCTTACAATGCAAAGATTAGAGTCGTTGGCTGTCATTCCAGATACGTTACCAACGTTGGATCCTCAAGTTGATGTTCAGATGAAATTTCCACATAACAATGTCGAAACATATATTGAACCAGGCTCTATTCTATCCAGTAACGTCACATCAAAACCACCATCCTTTGAAATTACTGAATTTAAACACTCCAATAAAGATTTATATACGGTTCTGATTGTCAATCCAGATACCCCAGATGTGGAAAACAATACCTTTTCCACAACCCTTCATTATGCTTTGAAGGATGTTGAGCTTTCAAACGACGATTATGTCATCGATATCAAAAAATTGAGCTCGCACCCTGATGCAACTTTGGTTGAATATTTGCCACCTGTTCCTGAAAAGAACTTGGGCAATCAAAGATTTGCTGTTTGGATTTTACAACAATCCAAAAAACTGAATGTGACATCCTCTGAAATTAGCAGAGAGTCTTTTGATATCAGAAAATTTGTTCAAGACAACGAATTAACCCCAATCGGTGCCCACGTTTGGAGAAGTACCTGGGACCTTAATACAGAAAAGGTTAGAGAAATGTACGGCTTACCAAAAGGTAGAGTTTTTACAAGAGACTCTTTTTAGTCGTGGAAATTTCAACCACTCTCTAGTTTCATTTACTTTTCTTAACATGTATTCATATCATTTATATAGACACAATTTGCACATCTGTATATAGCTCTAATTGTTTGTTGTTGAATAAAGAAAAAAAAGAAGAAGCATATTGTATTTACTTGATGCTTAGCTGCTCCTTTTTTCAAAATTGTCAGCAGATGCAAAGGAGAGCAAACGTTTTTGCAGAATATTGCCATAATCCATTAATATTACCAAGTAGTTATCTTTCAAATTTGCCAACAATATGTATTTAATTTGATGAGTGACAACATCGATAAGAAAATACAGCAACCATTACTTAGTTTGAAGCGTTTAAGTTGAAAATACGTACAAGAGCCATCAGGAAACTTATYTTAGAAAACAAAAACCGAAATCAATCTAAGTTTGATTCACATTGAATTGTCYATTTTAGGGGACATTCCGTTGCTTCACCACAAAAATTCCTAGCTCTCTGATCCTAATATTTTAGATGAATGTGAACAATGCTCCTTTTTGGTTTTCAAGTCGTAAACTCTGAAAAAGAATTAATGGCCAAATCGACTAGACTAACCAAAGTTAAAACTATTTAATAGGTAAATTACAATTAATTCACATACCATTTAGAGGCTCCATCATTTTGACAGCAAATAACTCCGAGAATAAAAATCTTTTAAAGAATGAAATAGTTTTTACGTTCCAGAGAAACCGGTTTATGAATTTATATTTTTGAACTTTTGAAAAGAAGTTTTGTGTTTTATCTTTTGATTCAAATCAAGTATCTCCATAGTGTATTTCAGGAGCATATAATTAAAAAAAAAAAACAAAGACATATTTCAACAATAAGAAGAGTGTTTCTGCATAATAATTAACTAAAATCACGAAATTAATACAGTACAATAAACATGCCATTCCTTAATATTTTTTTTCTCACCGTATTGTGTAGCAAAACGAATGGAAATCTGATAAGGAGAGGGCATCATTTCAGTTGAAGGGTCTGATCGCCTCAGATTTCAATGCGAATGAACAAAGTACTGTACTCAAGACTATTATTACATCATTGCAAGGGGGAAATTCCAACTTGGGGTCTCTTGTAAAGAGTCTGCACGCTGGAGTTGCCATTTCCAGCCACAAAATGGCAGTTTTCAACTCAATTTATGAATACCCGTCGATTGTGCCATCTTAACGATTTCACAACTCTCTCGGTTAGCAAAAAATGACTCATGTTGCGTTCGGCTTATCTTCAAATATTCCACATTGAGAAAGTTTTTATCGAGAATTCTAGGAAGCCGTCAATTTTAAGTCACCAACTACTGGCAGAAAATAAAATTTAAAACCGAACGAAAGACAGCAAAGTTTATATATTTATTTCGACCCTTMCATCTTGATAAACTCCAACCCTATTTCTTCATACCAAGCTACATGTAGAAGTAATAGTCCCGCACAAAGTTACTTCGTATGAAATCGTACTATTTTCCACCTAAGTAAATATTAATTTAAACAGTTTCTGTTGATGATCAGTAATGTCATCTTCTTGAAATATACCCCAAGAAATTTGTAAATTTTTGTGCGCCTGATAGCAAATCGAAAATACTTTTTGAGTTGAACACAAATAATGGTATAGCGGGGTGCAATCTATTAGGCGTATGACTGAAAATGTTTTTAAAGTAGATTTACCCAATCATTCAAAAGCAAAGCCGGTTTTTTGAAAGTTTCCAGAAGATTCCACCGTGTTGGGGTACCAATAACTGATTTCTTGGAGCAAAAGGGAAAGACAATAAAGAAGCGAAATGTGAAAAAAGCGATGTGTCATTRCGAATCTATATACATCATTTATCCATTTCTCATCTTGCTCCCCTCTTGGGTGGCAAATTTCCATTCATATAAATAGATGGTCGTTTCCTTTTCACCAGTTAGCTTTTTTTTTGYAGCTTTTTGCTGGATTTTTAATCCTGARACACTWATTGACCTTGAACAACCTTACAATGATCCCTAACCAAGGTAACATGTACTCTGATGTCAATTCTGACACTTTGAACGCGTCGTCTAATAATACAATTAACGCCTCCAATAAAACATCTTTTGAATCCAAAAAAACGTTGGAGCTGGATCCTTATAATGATGGAAATGTAATTGGGGATGTTTTACCCTCTTTTGAGATGCATAACTATATGCTCAATAGACCAATTGTGGATATAATTGGTAATGAAGGTGCTCCTCCAGACTATGCTGAAAGCGTTCCAGAAACATCCTCTTCCGTAAGTACCCATTTACAGTCACGCTCAGGATCTGTTGCTACAGCAATGTTGGGCGAAAGTTTTTTTAGCCCAAATGAGCTTCTCTTGAACAATTTACATAATTTGCAAAGAATCAATGTTCCAGTTGATGCAAAAATTACGCTTACTACTGAATATCCCGAGTTTGGCAAACCTTACACCGAACAACTGCCATTTAAAGAATATTACCCAGGGGAAATGGTTTATGGGTTTGTGACAATTGAAAACAAAACAGATACCGACATTCCTTTTGAATTGCTATTAGTTTCAATGGAATGTGAGACTGGACTACAAATTCCTGGTGAACAAAAAAAAAGACATAAACACTTATTYAAAACATATGATTTTGAAGCCTCATTTAATCTTTTGGATTCCTATAATAAGCAAATTTCAAGCTCAAAAATAGATCCAAACGAYAATTGTAGAAACCTTAACAATAAAACGCTTAAGCCTAAAGTTCCTGTTAAACAACCGTTTCAATTTCGAATGCCAAAATAYCTGCTAGACAACAACTGCACTAATCAGTTTTCTGAACATTTGGAAATCCCACCTTCTTTTGGTTTRAATAAAAGCAGTTTCAAAAATTTGGCAGCTAMAATTCAGGTAGACAAAGTACTTGGATATGGTAGAGTGAACCAAAARGGATCWCCAATTCTAGCCAACGATTTTTCACTTAATGGACAATACTGTCAATATTTTATTAATATCCAAATCATTGGAAAAAACCTTAAAAACTACAAAAAGTTCTACAGAAGTGACACAAAAACGCAATATGATTATATTTTTTTAAAGAATGTTGAGTTTTATTTCAGAGTAGGAAAGTCACCACCATTATTTGATGATAGGTTAGTTCAATTGTCAGCTAAGCAGCAATTGGAGCAGATTACTAAATCAGTGGAAGAAGAAATCAAAATTTTAACTGAAAGAGTGATGTTAGATCGGGTAGGTATCTCAACTGTTCAAGAGCAAGATGCGATACTTTATAGCTCATCTGGAAAACTCAAAAGTTTATATAGTCCACAATCTACCACARWTAATGGYTTMAGTGAAGATGCTTTTTCRAATGCCAATTTTTCAGAATTCAAAACTTTCAAAATTAAAAAAGAGTTATTTTCAAAGGTTGCCGGAAATTTCAAAGCACATTTTCAAATGTCYAAAAATGAAACAATGGATAAAATATATCCTAAGCTTTTGGAAAATCGGCCAATCAATGTCCTGAAAGATGCATCTTATATGAGAACAACTTGTCCGAAAMTGAAAATTGATCTTGAGTTYACACCAGAAAAAAATTGTGAGCCACCGGAATTTTTTTATTTGAATCCACAGCTTGTAGCACTTGATTTTTATTCCAAAAATGGTGTTCCTTTTGTCATTGATAATGATCTAATACATTCCAAAACCATGGAAAAAGAGAAAAACTTTGTGAGATTTGTCTTGTATTACCAGAAGGTCGGGGAGCTCATGAAGGAAGCAGGCATTGGTATTCAAAAACAAATATTCAACAATCTCAAAGGGCTGGCCACCACTAAGTATCATAAAACYAACATTCCGGAAGTGTTTTTGAAACAGAAAATTGACTTGAAGAACAGATGGAAATTTGATTGTTCTTCACAATCATATAAATGCGAGCTTCATATTTTGCTAGGGCTAGATATCGATAGACTTCTAGAAAAGCCAATTCAAGTTGTTCCTACTTTTCAAACTTGTCTGTTTTCTMGATTCTACAAACTSGATATCGATATTGGTGTTAAGAAAAACAATCTCAGTGATATTTCTTTTCCAATCACTGTTGTTTAATGTTTTCCATTGTTTTTGTACGRTTAATTTAGCACAAATTARCCAATCTATTTATTTTATTTTATTGTATTTAAATTACATATATTYACTTTGTTTCCAGTTCTAATCTTAAGAAACGATTGAATTATGAGAACACAACTCTCTTTCTCGTACCGGCCATGAATGTGATAAGCCATTGCTATGCAAATTCTTGCATTCATTTTTTGCTGCGTAGCGCGAGATGCATGCAGCAGGCGCGTGGGTGTGGGTAGAAAGAGTGAGATGATGAATTTGTGCTGCGATATCGGAGCAGCTTGCTAAGATGTCTAAGCAGTAGACATTTCAGTTGATTTACTCACTCAACAAGAGGATGGCCATCTACATTATTCGTCATGGTGAGACCGACTACAATGTCGAAAAAAGGCTCCAAGGTCACGTGGACATTCCTCTGAACGCAGCAGGAGAGGCACAGGCTAAATTGGTGGGCTCTCGTTTGGCACAGCAACAGTTTTCCCATGCTGTGTGCTCCGATCTTTCTCGTTGCACAGCGACTCTGGCGCTAGCGGCCCCGGCGGCAGCACAAACCCAATACACCTCGCAGTGGAGAGAAAGAATGATGGGTCCCGCGCAGGGCATGCTAGTGGCGGAAGCCCGGGAGAAATGGGGTGAAGCGTTTAAAGAGCAGGGGGAAAACTCCCAGCAGCTGCGTGAAAGACTTGCAGCGGCGTGGAACGCGCTGAGTGAGCTGGAGCAAAGTAGCGAGGGAGATGTTCTATTGTGCACCCAYGGCGGGGTGGTTCGCACCCTGGGCAAACATTTGGCCGGCAAGGATTTGGGCCCAGTGGGAAACACATCAGTGACAGTGGTGCGCGAGGGAAAAGTGGTTCTCTATGGGTGTTGTACGCACCTCGACGTGGTGAAAGACGTCGATGGAGATGTTTTATAGAAAGTGTTTTGTAGCAGAGGTAAGAACAACAGCACACGCAGGATGCTTTCCACCGTCACCAAAAGGGCTTTTGCAACCACGCCTGCCAGCAGATCAGTGCTGGATTATTTCAAGTTCTTCAATAAAAAAACAGCCACGCCAGCTGCAAAACCAACCGAAGAGGTGATTGAAAACGTGAAAAATAACCAAGACAACCTGACAGACAATAGTAAAATCCAGATATTGGGCAGGTTCAACCCAAAGCGCAAAGATCCAGAGCTTATAGAAAAGTCTCTCAATGGATTTGTTGCTCATTCTTGGATACCTTCAAAATCATCGTTTTTATCGTCTCTGGATAACGACAATTTCAATGAAAAAATTTCAGAAAAATTAGAATCTATATTCACTTCCCTTAATGCCTCCACCACTGATTCCATCAATGATCTACACTTAAGATTCGCCCTGTGGAAAAGTRTTCAATCGGACTTTGGTATCACCATCCCYCAGTACAATATAGCCTTATTGACAAATTTCAATGACTTCCAACAATTCTTGTTAAATCAAAAGGCAGTCATAYTGAAGACTTCCACCTATAATGAATTCACKCCCGATGCTGTCGATYTGGACTCTTTAGAAGTTCCTTTGAATGTTTCTACAGGTAAATTTGTGTTTGAATCTGAAAAAGCCAAGACTTTCAAGAAACTGCTCAAGAAAGCTTCTGATTTAGAAAAGGCTTGAATATYGTATGCGTATTATCCAATATATAAACAGACTTTATAAACTTTTTTTTCCATCCATGTACATATATATATAAATATAAATATAAATATTAGTATATTTTTCAAAGTGTTTTTTTCTTACTCAATAGAAAAACAGTTATTATCGTTGCAGATAACGTCAACATGCTTAGCGGCATCAACAAATTATGTAGGCCATTTCCTTTGCTACTCGTTTGGGTAGTTTTTGATCTACTTCTTAAAGTTATTTCAATTTTGCCCCTTTTCAATTTGACACAATCTTCTAGTTCTTTATCTGTACTGATTTCAATCAAATCTCCATCTTCATCAGTGTAAATCAAATCAAAATCACCAAACTCTCTAACCTCTTTAATATCTTCAATAATCAGCCTCCTGAATTTGTCAACTCCATCACAAGGTTTGTAGCTCAATATATGTTTCAATCCGCTTTTATAAATTTTAATTTTGAAAAAGCAGGTTTCATTAACATTATTGATGTTTCCATTGATGCTTCTCATGGTTCTCTCTCCACCTAAACTGAACTCTGCTAACTCATCAATGGTGACATCTCCCTCTTCCATTGCATCTTCTTCATTCCACTCTTCTTCATTTGAGCTATCATCATCACCTTTATTTT
The DNA here is from genome assembly GCA_001599115.1 of Pichia sorboxylosa. Taxonomy (NCBI): domain Eukaryota; kingdom Fungi; phylum Ascomycota; class Pichiomycetes; order Pichiales; family Pichiaceae; genus Pichia; species Pichia sorboxylosa. The sequence goes on along the minus strand of BCGC01000001.1, from coordinate 2,061,035 downwards.
CGAAAACTTCCATTGTTTGGATTTGTTTTATAGTATAACTGGTCAACCTTATAACATCAACTACTCCAATTATATCTCCATCTTGATCCACCACTGGCAAATTCAGGTATTTGCCATCAAACATCTGTTTCAATGCCACATTTATACTCATGTCGTATTTTGCAAGTGATGGCTTTTTGGTCATGACTTGTTCCACCAAAATATCTTTTCCACCACCCTTTCCTAAAACCCTTGAAACAATATCTTTGGACGTTATAATCCCCACAACCTTTGAATTATCACGTATTAAAATCGCTGTAGTCTTATTTGTTTTCATCAACCGGCAAATTTCATGGACTGGAGTTCCAATTGGTGCAAAAATAGGTACAGTTATTTCATTATTGAGTAGATCTTTCAATTTCGGACCATTTAATATTTTCTTCAAATTCTGAAAATATTTATCTCCAAACATACTACCTGTTCCATTCAGCATACTAGAAGATTTGTCCATCAACTTGTTTAGTCGCTCCATACTGACCAAATAGCATCTGGTAATATCTAACACTCCCACAATCTTTGATTCATTATTTATGATTGGTAAATGTCGGAATCTTCTAATCACCATCATCATCAACGCATCATCAGCTTCAGTGCTTTCCAGCGCAACTAATGGATCCGATGTCATAATCTCGTCCACCACTTTTAAACCATCATTTATTCCCTTAAATGAAATATCCTTTGATGTAAATATACCTAGTAGTTCTTCTTGCTCATTGATAACCAACATACAATTTTCTTTCTTACTGGCCATTAGTTTACATGCCTCAATTATTGTAGTACCACTTAAACAAGTTAAGGGTATATTTGGATTCAATGACATAACATTCGCCTTCATTCTCACTCTTATTTATGCATATATATATATCTCTCCCTATATATATATATACAAATCTAGTTCTTATATCTCTTTATAAGACAGCCTCCAACAATTGAAGATACAGGTTTAAAAAACTACTGCCAAGATAGTAGCGTTTCTTCTTCAGCTACCGCGCTCTGTTTACATTTTACTCAATTGGGATTTTTAATGTTCCGCATCGCTGTTATAAGTATACAAGGTTCCAATTAGTTTCGTTATAATGAACCAGAGTGCCGTCTATGTTGAAGCATTTGGTCATACGTATTGCGTTGTCTGTAAAAAATGTAAACAAACCTAATATTATAGAAAAGCTCTTTGATGGTAGTGCACCTAAAGTCACTGCCAATCAATTGAACGTTCACCATGAAAGCTTCACCAAAAATGGCTATTTTTTGTTGTTGGTAGCCAAAAGAATTGGGATAAATTAGATCATAGGATTGTCAGTAAAATCTATTCCTGTATCCATAAAATAATTAGGTATGTTCAAAATATTGTGAAAAAAAGCGTCTGAAAAATTGTCTTTAGTCTCGGTGCCATTGTTGAATATTGGGGTTTCAGTTTCATCATTTAGTAAATTAACGGAATTCCCTTGGCAAGTCGAAGGTGATTGCAAAAGGGAAACACTTGGTGTTCTATTTTCGTTCACTAAATCCAGCGATTTGTTGATGGACAAATTTGAGTGATTCTCAGCTATGGAATTGTTCATCGTACGACTGTTCATTTCACGGACACTACTGGGCGACTCACTTGCGTTGATATTGCGTTTATACGGTAATTTCACTTTTCCCAGTTCCTTTTTCTTTAATTTGCGGAAGATTTGCGGCACAATAACACTCTCTAGAATATTATCTTTATCATTGTTCATTATCAACTCAAATTCATTGAGAGCGTTTAAATTTTTCAGTCCGGCTAGTTTCTCGGGACCAAACCTATCAATACACGTCTTCAGACAAGCAAATAACATACTCTTTAAAATAAAACCCATCAATTCGTCTTTCTCCGCACCTCTGATATAATTTCCCTGCTTAAAAGGAAACAATGCTTCAGTAACATCCAGCAAAAGTTGCAAATCGGAAACTATTTGTTCAGTGTAATCTTCAATGTGAATATAATAGCCGCTTATCGTTAAATATGCATTAAATGGATAGAACTTTACATTACTTTCATATGTGGCAGCCCTTCCGCCAATAATGCACGCCATTTCCAAAATTAATCTCGGAGAATTCAATGGATCAACAGCAAACATATCAAACTTTTGAGTTTTTCGATATCTGTCTTTGATGCGTGCTCTTAGAATTATGCTCTTGGTGTGATGGTATCTGATAAAAAAATTTGTTGCCAATGTTAATTTATTATAAGATAAAATATTAGTCACAGATTCTTCCTTCAATTTAGAAATTTTTGCAAAAAACCCTTTATCATAATTCTCAACTGGTCTGATTCCGGAAGGAATATTATTCTTCCAAGCATCTAATCCCTTTAGTAGATCTTCAGATATCACATCCACCTCTTCAAAACTTTTATTTTTTAAACTATTTGTTGTTAAAAATGTATCATAAACCCGAGATGCTAAAAATGAATAATCAACACTGAGATAAAATTCCAACATACCTATGGTATCAAGGTCGTTTAATAACGGATCCAAAACTGCTTGAAGTTCACATTCTAGAAAAGTGGTATCTTTTTTGCCTTCTGAATTATGATTGTGCTTACTATTCCAAAATAGTTCAAAGCCGGGAATTGAGGGGGCACTTATGTCATCATCGTATATTATAGGGGTCTGGCCCCACTTTAAGCACATTTGCTTATCAAAAATGTAACATATCCACCAAATATTTAGTTTGGTTGTCCTCTCATTATGCGACAATCCTCTGTAAGTCTCTTCTAGATGTAAGCCGAGTTCTTGGGCTTGTCTAATTGCTGTGCTTGAAGTTAAATAGGCGGCTCTTGATAATGAAATATTGTCAGCATAAAATGTTAGTAGCAAACATCCCGAAATAGTGTTTATGCTATCAGATAAGATTGAAATCTTATGATAAAAATACAAGGCATTATCCAACAATCCTGTTTCGATGTCCTTGAAAGAGTTCAAATATTTTTGCTTGATTTTCATGGGGTTGCCTATATCGTCATAAACTGAGCATGGTATTAACAAAGCAGTGTTCATTAAAAAATAATCAGAGTTAGAGAACTTAGGCTCTTTGTTTGTTATCCCATCACGATAATCACAATACAGTTTCAATATTCGCTTCAGATATTTGAAATCAAGGCTTTTTAGTATAAGATTGAATTTGGATAACATTTCTATCAAAACTTCAATTAGACCTGTTTTGGGCAATGGAGATAATTCATTATCTCTAATAGGGTTGGTCCATGCAGCTATAGCTAGTTTTTCAAATGGAATGCACGATTTGATGATCCTTTTCACAGGATTCAAATGTGATGGGTTTATCATCTTAGATTCAAGTAATTTCATACCAACACTAGAAAGGAAAAAAACGGATGTGTGCACAAAAAGTCCGGCACACCTTTCGACCATCTTTTTCTCATCTTCCTCTGATACCATTGCTTTTTCGCTATCACTTTTGCTAGTACAGTCTGAGTTATCCTTTAAGCTATTTTCAATATTGGGATCGTGTTCACCTTTACTATGATCATCATCACAAACTTCTTCATTCATAGTATTGATCGATACCAAAGTATTATCATCAGCTCTCTTTGGATTCAGATTATGATCAGTTGTAGAAGATGGCGTTACAAATGATGCGCTGGAAGAGACTTTATCAATCAACAAAGATATCATCGCCTCCATTTTATCTARTCGGTTTTCAATTGCAATATTACTTGTATTATTCACCGATCTATCAGATAAGGTTGTCGCTTTTCCATTTTGAATTTGTTGCTGACGTTGTTGAATCTCCTCCTGCTGTTGTTTCTGATTCATCAAATCCTTAATGTTAACTGAATTTACACCTGGGGATATTGTTGTATTAATGTTGGCATTAGGAACAGAATATACACTGTTTTGTGGTGTGTAGTAATTTTGAGGAGAATACCCTGGATATACCAAATGTGAGCTGGTGTTGTTACTATTAGCATTATAGTGGGTTGAACTATTAGTAATTGTATTATTATTGTTCGCATACAGGGGAAGTGATGCAGGGAAAAACCCATTCGGAAACGATAAGGAGAGATTAGATTGTAAAGAATTTGAGTAATTTGAGGGCATGTTATAAAACCCTGGGGAGTCAATTTTGGAAGTTGGTATTGGTAGAATTGGAGTTGGAGTTGCAGCCTGGGGCAGGGACGCCGAAACTATACTGGAACGAGCTGTGTTGTGGAACGGGATGGAATCAGGCACTATGTCATTTACTGAATTCACATGAATACTCTTTAGCGCCCTTTTCATCGAATTGACCTGGTAATCATTAATTTTGTAGTTCATTGTAGGATCACTATTTTTAGGGGTGTCAGCGTCAGTGAAAATCTGCTCCCGCTCAACCATTTTTTGGTCGTCTTTTCGATTACTAGGAAGAATGTCTTGTTCATCTGTTGTGAGTTCGTTTTCCGAGTTGGTAGAAACATGATTATGTTGGGTAGAGTTAGAGGGAAAAGTAGACAACAATTGTATACTTTTTCTTGGTCTACCTCTTTTTCTCTTTGGTTTATCATCAGCAATGGACAGCTTGCTTCGTTTGGTTCTTGTTTTTGCCACATAGTTATACGAACATGCCAAACTCCGGCTTTGACAAGTAATACATACTGGCTGTTGTCCATTACATTTCACCTTTCTGCTTCTACATTGATCGCATGCCTTTTGCACTTTTTTCATGTACTCGGTGTTGTTGTTATCCATACAATCATCGTCTTGCATCTCGACGTCTGCCACTTCTTCGTTTTGGCTACGACCAAACCCCTCTCCAGTATCACTCGCCTCCTCTCCAGCTTCAGATTCCATTGCTTTCTTTTCCAAACCTCTAAGCTCGGTTGTCAGATTCCCCCGACCGTCCAAATTGGAGACTGCAACATTGTTATAAACCAAATCAGCCTCGGAATTAACCACTCGAATTTCTGGCCCATTGCATTTTCTTTTGTCGTGAGGCTTTTTAAACATGCCAAGCGTTAACTGCGGCTTTTAGTTCGGAAGAGGTTGTTATATTTTAAATCACGATTTTCGGAAGAGAGGCGAGTTTTTTTTCAGTCTTATGCGGTCCCAGTTTCTGATTTCGACAAGGTTTGACCACGGTGTAAGTTTCCATTATGGGGAAGCGAGACGGGTCGTTCGGTTTGTCAACATGAATTAGCGAGATCACTGCCTGTGCTCCGGCTCGGAGATGATCTCGGAGTAAACTGAGGAGATGAGTGATTAAATTTGACAGGTTTTCCACTGTTGAGCATTGACAGCAAGAGGAAGAATTTGGACACAATGAATTTTTTGGATATCCCGGTACCGATTCTACAGTCAATTGCAAATCAATTGAATGGGGTTGACCTGGCCAACCTGAGAGCTGCCAGCAAATTGCTAAATGAAGTGAGTATGTCAATCTTGGTTCAGTCGTTGCTCATTTACGACGACGACATTTTGGATCTTTGCTCTTTTGTCCAATGTCAGTACACCTGCATAGCAGTTTCTAAACTTGATTTCTTTACCCAGTTTCTGCAAAACAATGCCCAGTACATTGGATCCATCCAGAGTCTAGTTATCGACTCGCCAGAATCAAGCAGGGTTCGCAGGTTTCTTAGGACCATTCTTTCACACTCTTCCGTGGAGTTGCACACATTCAAATTCTATAGAGACAACAATCTTTTGTCAGATATGCTGGTGGACAAAAATGAGTCTGAGATGAAGAAAAAAATGGCCTATGTAATCTTGCAAGAAAACGACCAATATTCAGATCTTTTGTCAAGTACGCCTCCTTCGTCATCTTCTTCGGTGACCGTCAATGAAAACATGCGATTTCCTTCTGTTTCTAATGTAGAACCCGAGTGGTTCCTTACGTTGAAATCTTTGAAAATTAACACCAAATTTGAATTAAGTAAAATACCCAAAATTACGAATTTAGAGTCTCTGGAATTCAGTATATCTCAAAGACCAACAACAGATTACCAATTTACAAACAAGTTACTACTCAAGTTTTCCAATCAGCTACAAAAACTGACTCTATCAAACCATTTTCTATTCAAGGCTTTTTTAAAAGATGTTGCAAACTCAAAAATGTTTGACGAGAATAATCCCATCTTTGATAATCTCAAAGTTTTATCAATCGAATTAACAGATGATCTTGATCCTTCAACAATAGCTTCTTTAGCTTTCATCAATTTTACAAACATTGAAGCCTTGGAAATTAAATTCAAACGAGTCGCAATGCAAAGTAGCACCAATAATCGAAGTAATAATCTCAACTCTAAAATTGTTCAATTTTTGAATGAGAAAATCAATTTTCAAATGTTGAAGAGTCTCTCCATTATCAACTTGAATAATATCAACCTTCTGTCACATAATATCTTTGAGTCGGAGATCTATGATGATACTAACCTGACCTTTGCTTTGTTGAATCATTTCAATGTACTACAAACAGATCTTCACCACCTAAAAGTTTTGAACATTGTTTTGAACACATTTTTAAGCGTTGTTAATGTCAGAACCGAGGGGGTCACTTCTTATTTGGATTTTGTGGTAACGGAAAATTACATCGAAAGAAAGAGGTTTCTTTTCAATAAGTTGTTTAATTTGAAATCTTTGGTTTCGTTGACAATTCCTGATTTCTTATTCAACTGGTTACCATTTTTTGATGATGGTCAGTACTTTACAGTCGACTATGATAATGACATCGGCTCAATCACAAACATTAAAGCTGTATCCATAATCAAGGAATATTATCGCAGATTTCAAGATTTCGACTCCAAATCTTGCTTTGATGATTTCAATAYGCTTTTAGTCATTAAAGATCGCCAATCAGTCCATACCACGCACACTTTTTTTCTTGAAAAGATGGTACCCTTTTTCCAATTTTTCATTAACGAATTCCAAAACCTTAGCTACTTGAATCTTGGAGGTATTGCCTTGGATATAGAGCGTACGTCGGACAAAATCACAATGTTAGCACGTTACGATGACTGGGTGTTTACTTATTGCCCAATTGGGTAGACACCATCGCTACTCGCAACTTTTACTTATTTTTATAATTTTTCTTTTTAAAGATTTATCCGCTACCATCAGCTTGAGTTGCTCAGAAACTCCAGATTAGGAAACGCATAACATTTCAGTCCACTAATAAAATCTTTGATTTGATTTGTCATTAAATACATTTGTAGGAAACAGTTGGATAAAGGTGGCGTTGAATAAACTTGAATTGACTATACTCATTTTTGAGGTGATTTATGATGTTCCATTCCAGTAGCTCACCTTGGAAGAAGCTACTCTCTACACCTGAAAAACTGCAAAGTGAATTACCTATACCAAGTAGTTTTAAATTCACACCAACAAATGGTAGAAAACTATATCCTAAACTAAATGCACCAGAGAAACCCCCAAGTTTCCCAGCTTCTAGTCCGATTAAAAATGAATCGGAGATCGATCACAGTTATCTACATAAAGATAATCAAACTTTTGTCAATGACATGGACACTTTGCAGCGGCAGCTATTTTCTTCAAATATTTCWAATAAAGTTATGAATGACTTYAGTTCAAGATATGAACAAGTGCGTGCTGAAAGCATTCAAGCTGTGCAAGACTATAATGCAAATGTTACGAACGAAGAATTAAATAGGCGTCATTCTGGTAGATTTTCTTCCGCCAATAGAAGTAGGATGAACAGAATGGAGTCAATTGCATTTCATTATGCCGCTAAGCGGAACGAAGCAAATAAGTCAAAAAACATGACAAATTCCAAGCCATATCAAAAGCATGATGCCAAGCCGGTCATTGGCGAAACTAGAACCGAACATGGCGTAACAAGAACTTTATTACCTTCTTCGAAAAATATGATACTGGATGAATTGGATCTAGATGTCGACTATTTAGGTGATGATCATCAAACTTCAAACCTAACTCCGGGCTTCAAGAGATATGGTGCTGACAATTTAGTTAGTGCTAGCAAAAGATTGAAGGGTGAGGAATATGGATATAAAGAGATAGATTCGAGTCCAACCAAACCATTGCATGAAAAGCAACGAATAATGAAACTTCATCAAAACAGGGAGCCCTGTATTGGAGAAGGAAATAAAACGTCAACTCTTCACTATGACAATGCGAATAAATCTACTTTTGAGAAATTACCCAGCTATTTGCAACCCACCAAATCTTCTTTACAGAAATCAACATCGATAAACAAATTGTCGCCTTCCAAATCTTATAAGTCATTATCGAAAGATGTGGAGATGAAGGATACTAATGATAATAAGAACAAGCCAACAAAAGCCGAGTTCAAAACWCCAAATGTGTCACCATCACGAGTGAWTAATAACAAATCTAGTCCATTCTCTAAAATTTCACCATCCAGAGCATATTCCAATTTGAACCAAATCATAAATACACCACCAACTAATACTAAGCCTATGTCTGCAAAAGAATTTACCGAGTCGACACCCTCATTAAAGCCTGTTACCAATGATACCAATATACCAAGATCTAATACATCAGCAAGTGTTCATAAATCTGGTACAGTAACGACGRCCTCTTTGGCATCGATTCATTCCAACCTATCTTCGATCACCAGATCAGCAACYTCAATCAATACAAGCTTACCTGCAACAAGCAAAATCAAACCAATTGCTGGATCATCATCAATTCCTAGACTATCATCCTTCACTTCTTCGAAGTCTGAGCTTAATATTCAAAAAGCTAGAATCAGTTACAGTACTAGCAGGTCTTCGATAAATGAAGARCCAAAATCTCGATGGAAATATTAACTATCAAATCAATTACAATTTTTCAGCTTCTTTCGTTTTCTACTTTATAATTACCTTTATTTTATTTCTAATATTTACAATAGCTTATTATTTTCTTTTTCATTGCAAAAAAAAATGAAAAAAAAGCGTCCAAGGTGGGACTTGAACCCACAATCTTCGGTTTAGGAGACCAACGCGTTCACCATTACGCTACGTGGACATTGTATTGGGTCTCGAACTCGTAGTCTTCAATTTTTAAGAAAAACTACGCGTTCAAAACCACCAGGCTAAAGAACATAAACCAACAAAATTTGAAAATATATGCTAACCAACCCAAAAAAATGAAATAAAAGGTTAAATATCTGATTTATTCAGGTAATTGAATCCTTTTATTAGTTAACCATGTTGATGAAAATGGATTTGTACTTGACCTTGACAGAATACACCTTAGCGGTAGCTCAAACTTAACGATAGAAATATGTTTCAATTAGGCAATATCTGATATAGTCCGGAATATCGAGATCAGAAGCAGTTATAATTTCAGATTAGTACCTTCCCCACAAGAGAAAGAGTTTTGGAGAATATGAAAAAGTGTATTCCCTTTTCTTTTATAGTTACTTTTATATTTCATTTAGTTTATTTATTCACTTGAAAACTGTGTTGAAACATGGATGTGGAATTAACCGCAGAACAACTTGAGTTGAAGGCCCAACTTACCCAAGAAGAGGTTGAATTAGAACAAACCATTTAATCAAAAGCCAAACTCATCCCAAAGCATTCAATCAAAATCAACAGTAAAAATAAATTTGAATGAACAGGAATACAGAGAAGGTTTTGAAATGTGCAGCTAAGAGTGATTTTGTAGCCATTATGAAGTGTGCATCGGAGATGAAATGCATAAACAAACTTTCCTACACAGTGTCATACAAAAGTTGTTATTATGCTACTAATAACAGTACAAGAATTATAATGAGAACCACTACTAATATTGCGATGCAGCAATTTCCTCCCATTTCATTTGTTTCTAGAAATTCATTCACCTTTTTCATACCAGTATCGACGATTTTGAAGTTTAACCTATCCATATCATCATTAACCTCATTCAGCATATCACTTTGGTAATTCAACTCATCATTTATAGACACGGCTTGGGCATGTAAATTGTTGATTGACTGTGTAAGTTCATTGGAAATGAGGTCGTCTTGTTGCTGTAACAATTGTTGATGGTACTGGGTGGTTGCAGAATCGTCTTCATTAGTGTGATCGTTGCTGATAGGGGTATAAGCTTTTTTTTGGTTTTCCGGCTGCACAGCTGCAAGATTGTCATTTTCAAAGGGATTCGAGCCATAACCTCCCTTTAGTCCTGATATATTTTTCTGCTTGAATATTGCATTCAATTGGGTTTTCAACTCATTTACCCTTTGTTTCCTATGCCCTATTTCCTCAACTGTGATGTCTGCAAACGGATTTTCGCCTGAATCAATGCTGATCAAATTAGATTCAACTACTTGTATACTCTCATCTAAGTCATGTATTGATTCAAGAATCTCATTCTGCAAGGTCAAGAAATCTAGAGATTGTGCCGATGTATCTCTGAGTTTATTAATGAGTGGTACGGTGCCATTATACAACACATCAAATGGATCCATTTTATTCAGTTCACTATTCAATAATGTGTATATATATGGGTGCGATGTCTGTATTTTTCCTTCACAATTATGATCTCGATTTCTCACTACACCCTACTCGTTTCTTTCGGAGAGTTCTCGCCACCCCACGCAAGCAAATGCGCGGAAGCAACTGATTCACATTTGATTTTCCTGCGGATCAGGAAATTGAATTCAAGTGGAGCTATTTCTAGGAAATAGACAGGGAAACTAGTGAAAAAAAAAGCAAATGAGAGCCAAAATAAAAGCCACAAACAAGATGCTATTGTTAGCAAATGGAGATGATATAGAAGCGACCCCGAATGATGTGATACATGGTATGTATGGGATCGACAATGAAAAGCCAGTTAGAATGAACAGTATCTTAAGGTTGAACAATGAACAGTTGATTGCAATGCTAGGCGGTGGARGATTGAAAGCAATTGTCAAAGGGGGGAAAATAGTAGGAATCCGAGTTGGTGAAGAAGAAATTAAATGCAACAGCATCAAAGAAACAGGGGGTAATTTGTACCAGGAGGTTCTAAATGATGACCATGATAAAAAAGCTGTAAATTTTGGTCAATTAGATTCCAGACTATCGCTTGTCAACTATAAGCCCAACGAGGGAAGAATATTTTTGCAGAATATTGAACAAAAGCGGCAGCTGTTACTAATAGTGGAGAAACTAGCAGATTATATCGACAATAATCCGTCAATGAAATCCAATAGACAAGGTATCATACTTAAGTTTGACGAGTTGATACCGAAATTACATGAAGATTTAAAATCAAAAATTGATGAAAGTATCATCAAAACCTGTGTGGAAATGATTAGGTGTAGAGATAATGAAGGAGCCGAAATTTTGAGCTGGAGCTGGATAAAACAGYTACAAGGATTTAATAATGACAGGTGGGTTAAAAGATTATAYCAAGAAGGGTATCGGAGAGACGATAAYTATACCATGATCTTTACCGGAAGAGTGAATAAGGAAGTAATGGAGTCCAAACCAGAGAAAAAACCAGATACCGAATCACAATTTGAAAATAAATCCTCAGGTTACTCCCCATCTACGAAATCAAGTACAGCGTCATCACTAACGAGTAATCCTAACAGCAGTCGAGACACAACTCCAGAAAACACAGCAGCTGGTAATCAGAATAAACCAAAAGAAGTCAAAACGGTCAAACGATCATTGGAGGACTATAAATTGTCTAGAATTCCTACACCACCTAGTACAGAAGAGCGAACCAATAGTCATAACAATAATACCCACAAAAGAAAAATTGAAGCCATTGAGCAGGCAGGAGATAAGGACAGAAACGCAAGCAACAACAAGGGAACCGACGGTGGCAATAAAAGGATAAAGACAGAAGAGATCAGGCTCTTAGTTGATAGGTTTCAAAAGGAGTATGTGAAATATTACCAACTTTATAGGGAATTGAAGAAAGTTCGTGTTGAGAAGGACACCAATATCAAGGAAGTTAATAGTCGGATGGATAGATTGTTATCGATTCACAACAGTTTAGAGACAATGAAAAATCAGATCAAGCAGTATAACAAGTAGAATAAATTCATTTAATAAATAAAGTCATATATATAAATATTATATCATAAGATGTAGTAGTTTACAGGCAGGCCCATACTAGAAAATCTATAGTAACTTTCTGTCAACAAATTGTTGGTAAAGAGCAGCACCTAATCTACCTGGAGAAGCGACAACTTCAACTTGAGCGTTATTGAGAGCTTCAATCTTAGATTGAGCAGTACCTTTACCACCGGAAATCAAGGCACCGGCGTGACCCATTCTTCTACCAGGAGGAGCGGTGACACCAGCAATGAAGGAGACAACTGGCTTAGGAACATCTCTGGTCAAGTTGTATTGCTTCAAGTATTCTGCTGCTTCTTCTTCAGCGGAACCACCAATTTCACCAATCATGATGATACCTTCGGTTTCTGGGTCGTTGATGAATAAAGACAAAGCGTCAATGAAGTTGGTACCAGGGGAAGGATCACCACCCATACCAATGACCAAGGATTGACCTAGACCGACTTGGGTAGTTTGTGCAACGGCTTCGTAGGTCAAAGTACCGGATCTGGAAACAATACCAATTTTACCTCTCTTGTGTATGGATTGAGGCATGATACCGATTTTACATTGTTCTGGCGCAATGATACCCGGACAGTTTGGACCCACCATTCTAGTCTTGGATTGGGTCTTCAACATCTGCGAGATTCTCAACATGTCCTGTTGTGGAATACCTTCGGTGATACAGACGACAAGAGGGATTTCGGCCTCGATGGCTTCTGCAACGGCGGAGGCGGCGATAGGAGGAGGCACAAAGATACCAGATGCCGTGGCACCAGTGTGCTTCATGGCGTCTGCAACCGTAGCAAACACTGGCTTGCCCAGGTGGGTCTCGCCAGCTTTCTTAGGATTGGTACCACCGACAATTTGGGTACCGTATTCCAAAGCCTGTTGTGCATGGAATGTAGCTTGTCTACCAGTGAAACCTTGGAAAATCACCTTGGTATCTTTGTTGATCTTAAGGTTACCAATGGTGTCGGCATAATTGGCGACCGCACGGGAAGTGGAGAAGGCTCTTCTGAATGACATCTGGCTGGCTCTATGGGGGTGGGGTAAAAGTGCGCTCACGGCTATGGTGTAAAGTCTCTTCTCGCCACATGTACTACTCCACATGGAAAATCATCTTACTTTAAACACCTCGCTGTGCCGGACATGAGCGGCCCAGGGGAGACACACGTGACTTGCTCGCCTTCTAGTACGGAAAAATCACTCCGTAGTGGATGGCGCGCGCGCCCAGTTTGTCCCAGTCGCAGCGTTGCATAGCAAGTTCGTCGAACACCTTGAGACGGGCGTAGACACTGGCTCCCTTCCAGGCCAGAGTGGCAGGATGGATGTCGGCGGACGATCCCGTGGTGATGTCCATGGCGGAAAGCTCGTTGTCGGACACCACCTGGAGCAGAGCCTCCAGAGTTTCGGTGGTTGGTGTAGCTTTGTAGACCGAGACACAATCGTTGAGTTTGGTGCTACCAAGGGCATCGCTGCGCATGATGTGTAATCTGTCCATGAGAATGGAATCAAACTTGTCCAATTTCGAACCTCCGCCCACAAGACATATATTGTTGTACAGTTTTTCTGTCCGAGTCTGGTCACCGAGGCCTCCCATGATGATACTGTCAATAATGGCGGAATCTAACGGTGTCAGGTTCCCCTTATAGGTCGAGGAGGGAGGATGGAAATTGTCTTTGAAAGATGGATCCTCCTGCAACTTGCGCACCAGATTCTTCACATTTTCGATATTGTCTTCTCTTTTACCATTGTTGTAATTGGGGGTGTTGATCACATCAATCAAACGAGAGAGCAGCTCAAATAACTGTGCGTTTTCCAACCCACAAATGCTGAAACCAGCAATGTGCAACTCTTGTAAAATCGAAATAGGGTCGTTGTTTTCATAACCAGTGAATTTATCATTGTCATGATCAAATAAATATTGTCTTTTGCTTTCCATCATCTTGGCCTTGTGAAAGTTTTCCGGATAAAATAACGTCATTGGGGTTAATAGAATGTTATCAAAAACCTTGAACTGATATTTACTCACTTTTTTGGAGCCGGCATCTTTGATGGAGAATGCACCAAGTTGTATTCCCAGCTTGGCATCATCAAACGTACAGTGGGTTTCAAATAATGTTTTGAATATATTCCAATGTCTCAAATTGTTCAGATCCACATCCTTGAGAGGGAACTGACTCTGAATCAAATTACGACCCCAGAACTCAATCAAATCTTTAACACCGTAGTTGAGTGATATCTTGCTGTCTTCCAATATGCTTCCTTCATCAACACAACAAATATGAATATTTGAAAATCCAATGTCAATGATACAACCGGTACTCAAACCTAATCCAAACGAGTTGGATAAGCCTTCTTGAATCAGAGACAAATTCTTGAACTCAAATCTTTTGAATAGCAACTCGCTCAAGGTCTCAACATAGCTTTTCCGAAACAAAGAAGGAATCACCAAGACGATATTAATGGAATTGAAGTCGGATGACTTCTGGAGCTGGAACTTTTCTTTAAATGTGAACCTTAGCAATAATTCTACATCGCTAAGAAGCTGTTCTTTGGTTGGATAGCTGTCATCACTGAACCCCAGCTCCAGTCCATGATCGTCAGATTGCAGCATTGTAGAAAAGTTGAAAGGTTTTCTGATCATCCAAAGATCAGGATCCTTTAGCCGTAAACACTCTTCACCAACCGCATAATCTCTGTCTTTTAAATCTGCCGGGGAGATATCCGGAAGCTCGCTATTATAATCTATATCACCAAAGTCCATATTTTCATCCAAAGTGGTTACCATTGGGGATTGTTTGGAATTGAAATTGATGCAAGCTTCATTCATAGAGGGCAAGATCCTCCGTTTGTAAAACCTCATTCTTTCCTTGAAGGAGCCCAAGAGAGGTTCCTTGGCAGAATTGAATGTTTCATCGTCAACCGCATCATTTGACAACAAAGATGGAARTCCTTCAAAAGTGGAGCAAGCTGCATCCTTCTTGACGTACGCTATGAGATTGGGAATCGAAACTGGGTCCACATCATCTGCCCAACCAATTTTTATATCTTGTGTGCCTGGATGAAAAATCAAAGTTCGGGTACTTTCAGAGCTGTTCTCGTTCGAATTGTTCGACTCGGCAATGACTGCTGCCCGGTGCCGCATCATTGCCAAGTTATCGTCCTTTTTCAAATATTCCGTGTAGTAGTTCTTCTGATTGACCAGTAGCGGTGACGCTATTGTGATGAATGGCAGTGATTCGACATCTTCCCACCTACGGATCCCCATGCTGTCCAACACCGTCTGCATTTTTTCATTGGCTTTGCGCCTTTCCTGGCGTCTTTTTAGCAAAACCCCTGGATCTCCCTTTTTCTTGGTGCTCATGGCTTTAGGATTGCAGTATCTTCCCAATTACACTACCCTTAAACTATGTATTGGTATATAAAACAAGCTTTCAGCAATATTCCTCCCCTCGCCTCGAGCTTCGCTCATAGAAAGGTGTTCATGAATAATTTATGCAGCGGGCGCCACCGTACGCCCCACACTACCGCCAGACAAAGTCCCCCAAATACTGCCCCGGCCGCGCCCAGCGCTGCCGCAACCCCCACGCAGCTGGCCCATACGAGCACCAAAATTGCTCTTGCGGGCCATCGCAGCTCTCCCCCAAGCTCGCGCGCCAGAACGCGCGCCAGTTGGTCCAAAAGCGTGTGAAAACCATCGTTTCTCCCCCCCGGCGGAACTTCGCCCAGAACAAGAAAGTCCAACGCGCACGCCACCGCTGGGCCTACAAACAAAAACACCGCTCGCCACACGGCACCCACTGCAATCGCGAGAACCCCCACAGCCACCACTTCTGCCACCCCCAGCGGCCTGGGGCTTCTTCGCATTGTATGCGGCTCCACGGGTGCCTCTGCAAGAGGTGGTTCCCGACGCGGCAACAAGTCTCCACGGCGAGCCAACTCCGCTAGTGCACGTAACTCTTGCAGTTCTGCTACAGGTATACGCTCCATAGTTGTGCCCGGCTGGGAACTCCACAGCACGTAAAGACGTAGTCTGCCCACAACAGAGAGTAATGAATTGAACTGTAGAACTCCAGTCCAGCTCGCTGAGCCTCCCCGAGGGCATCCGTGCACCTGCAGAGCTGGTGCTCGAGCGCTTCAACAGATTTTATCTCCAATCACAGCTATTGGTTTTCGTTGCAAATAGGATATAGAAAGACACCCACTAATAGACATGTCAGGAGGTGCAGTTCCTATCTGGAAGAAATATACCACGGGATCCACCGGTATCTGGGAAACCGTCAGATCATGGTTGGTGCTTGTTCCAAACAGATCGTCCGGTAACCCTTACGTGCCATACTATAGAATACCTTCTCCTTCCAGCGAACCTAACGTGTATAAGGACGCCAGAACCCTGCCAGCGTCCGACATTGTTGGAAACGACTTTTTTGCCAGAGACAATAGAAGAAACCACCCTAGAATGTCGACGTTTGACCAAGCCAAAATTGGGGGTTTGTTGAAGTTGGGAAACCAAACCAACTCCAGACTGCCAGTCGGTGACGAAGGAGTCAAGCAATTAGCCACCCTGAAGGCCGAACCAGTCAACCTTTCGTCAGTCATCGAGGCTGCTCCTAAGTCTGTTATCTATGGTGAATTATTGGGCAAAAACGGTGAACCGATTGTGGCTCCTAACTTGAATAAAAAGTTCTCTGTTAGAATAATCCACGAAAACGAAAGTGGTATGTACACCGATGATTATCCTGTTAGAATGTTCAGATCTAACTAATCCCCGAGTATGATAACATGCATCTTTCCTATTATTCCCTTCTCTATATTTATTTATTCAATCTTACCAAGAAATAGTTTTTTTTTATACGTAATAGTTATACAAATTTACCAATTCTTAGCCTCTCTTGATATCAATGTCGTAGCCTTGTTTTTCAGCCATCAATTGGTGATGAATGATATCGTCGCTCTCCCATGGATATGCGATCCAGCAATCTGGCGTTTCTCTGGCTGCAATATAATGTCCCTCTTTGGCCACACATTCTGGCAAGTCTGCTCTTTTTTCCTTCAACTTGTTGTGTAAAACAAACATAAAAAATTCGGTTTCCAATTCCCCTGTTGGTGATTGCGCTTTGGCATCTTTAACCAATTCATTAATTGCATAATGTATGGTGGTTCTAGAATCATCAACCTCATCAATAACCAAGACTTTTTTGCCAACCAAATCAACATCACTATCTTTATAATCAATCCATTGGATTCTCTTCACTTCTGTTCCAACTGCTTCTTCCGAGTCTCCCTTGGTTTGTAAATCTTCATACAAGGACAATATAATGGCAAAAATTCTTTTACTGTTTTCTCCTGGTTGTTTTAAAAAGGTACGTAATATACGTGCTGGAATGAATCCTCCTCCTCCAATTGCAATGATGAAGTCAATATCCAACTTCAAAATTAATGGTGCAATKTCTTTGCACAACTCGTGGATGTGATTATATGAAATATAAATTTTATCTTCCGACATGACGRCTTTGAAGTGTTGCAAAGATGACACAAAATCAATTCCAAGAATCAAAAGAAGGAGAAAAACAAAAAATATGGACTTCAATACAAACTTGTTCTGTTTTAAATATTTTGACATAATTCAYCTTATCAATTTTTATCGAATATTGGCGCCCGCGGCACACCGCGGCCAAGTGGAAGACAGTAGCTTGCTCCCGCGGGTACTAAGTTTCTCTTTGGGCGAAGGACTCAATCATACCGGCACAAGTTTCGTCGTACTCGACGCATTCAACAGAGCCATCTTCGTTAATGAATGTGTTTGCTTGGACCAATTGCTTCCGTGGAAGTTTCTTCTTCAAAATAATATCACGGAACTTGAGTAATTCTTGTGGGATTCTGGTTTGTTCGTTGTAAAACAAGGTACCTTGTTCAACATYACCACTACATTTGTAAACATGTAATTTGTTCAAAAATTCACCAATAGATTCCTGACCAATACTCTCAATCTTGGATCTATCGACTTTCAAAGTCAAATCACTGAAGTCGTCTTTGGTGTATTCTAATTTCACAAAATCGTTTCCAGCATCCAAATAGTTTTTCAAAATGGCRTATCTAGCTTGACAGTGAGCTTGTCCCCATTTGCAATGCTTTGGATCATAGAATTCCATGGATAACAAACCYGCACGACACATCGAAACATACATGATGTAAATAATGTCATCTTGTTCTTTTTTAGTCTTRTATCCAAAGATTTCCAGCAATTTTCTATTGGTACCMAGGAACATAGCAACAGATTCGGCTCTACATTCTTCGTAGGAACCTGCAATCGAACCAAATTTGGATCCCCATGTTTCACCCTTCTTGTAATAAGTTTTCACAGGTTGGCCATCCAATCCYARTGGCGGGTTTTTGCTATCGTAATTGAATTTACCTTCGTCCAGTTCCATCAGCAACTTACCAGTTCCATGTCCTAATAATTCATGGATACCAACTTGAACTTCAAATGCTTCAACCCTATACTTTTCATATAAGTCTTGATCAACTTCGTCGATGAAAGAGATAGGCTCTTTGCTAGACTTGGCACTTAAAACATTACCTAATGAGACATTCTTGAATCCAATATTGATTCTAATCTTATCATAGTTAGGAATGTTGATACCAGCTGGACACCCAGAACCTGCAAATGTTAAAACTTCCAAAGAAGTGAAATCTGGTGGTGTGAAAACATCCTTTTCAAAATCCGAAGTCCATGGTAATTCAGCAATGAAGTTTTTTGCATTGTTAACTAACTCTTCAAATTTTGCAGTTCTTTCTTTATTTACCATAGCAACCAAACATTCCCATTCACCTTTGGTACCTAAATAATCTCTGTAGGTTTCAATAAAACCGATATTRGTTTCAACAGTTGGCTTGATATCTTTCACCCAATGAATTTGAGATTCATAATGACAGTTCATCGAACCTGTCATAAATGACGCAATATAGTTTTCTAGCATCTTGACCTGGGTTTCATTTGCTGCATATTGTTTAGCCAATTCTAGGTTTTTGACAATYTCAGCAAATTCTCTAGAATGATCACCAAATTTGAAAGTCAACGATGCGTTTCTGCCATCTGCAATTGTAAAATCAATTTTCGATGGGTAATAACCTGTAGCATTGGAGATGAAAGAGCTTGCAACATGAACAAMAAAATTAGTATCATCTGATTTGGAAACTCTGATATTTTCTGGCATGATGCCTTTTGCTGCTAATGYCGAGTCAATCGCTTCACCTTCAATTTTACTGACAACGTTTAAATAATAGCCAGTGACATGTCCATCTTCTGGGGAACCCAACATGCTGTTCTTATCATCTAATGAGTAGATGGTGTTTTTGACAGAATCAAAAATAGATTGAATTTCACTATTGTTGATTGAAGTAACAATTGATTCGAATTCATCTATGGTTAGTCTTGGAACAAACTTCGAGTCACCAAACGATTTGTAGTTACCTAAATTGGCAAGAACTTGGGAGGAGTATTCCAAATAATTGGTAATAATGTCTTCATTACCTTTCARCAATTTATAATCTCCACCAACAGCTTGATGTATTTTCAAGATCAAGTCGTAGATGCCTTCACTTTCTGGAGAGACAGATCTAAGAACGGCCCTTGACCCCCAATGACCAGCCTTTGAGAAATAATGGGCATATTTTTTTTCCTTTTCAGTTAATTGGTTGAAAAACTTAGTGGCAGAGAGTCTTGCTATTGGGGCATTCTTATCTGCAAGATATTGACTTCTGTCAATCGAGGCCGTTGTGGACATTTTACGTAAGTTGGCGATTGATGCTAAAGGTCTGACCGATCTTCTTAACATTCAAACAATCGCAAAGCAGTAGAACTAAGTCTGAGGGACGATTCTGGGTAWTTGACGTTCCTTTTATAGTTAATAGCGCTCCGTGAACTTTGAAGGCAAATCCGATTAAAAAAGCCAATCCGTCAAGTGGCAAAAAGTTACCGATCGGGCGGACCACGAAATATAGAGTTGAGGAACAATCTCATCGTGTCTGTTGCATAGCTCCACACCCTGGGACGTGAAGACTCATTGCAGACGCCCATAGATGGATAGGCACCCGCAAAATAAGGTTCAAGATGAGCTTTACAGCAAGATYGTGCAAGATTTGAAGGAGATGAATGACAATATAGCCCGGATGAACGAGCTACTATCCAATGCCAACAAAACCAATGAAACTGCCGTGCTGGTGAGCCAACTCAACGGTGTCTACAATGAAAGCGTGTCGTTTCAATTAGGTCTACAGAAAAAGTGAATTTTGTAGTTGGCGTGGAGTGTATAATATGGTTGTGTAAAATAAGCAAGGTSCAGTTGCGTGAGTAAGTGATAAAAACAACACTCCTCAAAGTATCATTAGTAACACATAGTGTGCATTTAGGAGAAAAGGTCGTTTTTCTATATATCTGTATAAAAGCATGCAAAATTTTTTTAAAAGTTGATGGTTCAGTTAGTAGGTAACAAGTTGAATCTCTTCTTCAAAGTAATTCTTTGTCTGGAAAATTTGTCGTCWGGAGAAAATCTGGCRGGATGTGCAGACTTGGTCACTTCACCGCTTTCAGTCACCTTTTTCAAAGTGTAAGCTCTCTTTCCGTCTGGTCCTAATGTATACATTAAATGCATGCTGCCGTGGTTTTTCTAGGTTTTGAAAGATCAATAAGTGTCAAAGTCCGACTCCTGCAGAGAGAAATACTTTTTTTTTTCACTTACAAGAAGGTGAGCATGGATGCCTATAGTTTTTGTTTTCAAGTCGATCGTCGCAGTTCCACTTCAGCTGAATGCATGCATAAAGATCAAAGTATACGTGTTAGTGTGGGTTAGCTGCATCAGCTATATAGACATTGTCAGAACACAGMATGGCGGATGATTTTTTTGCGGATCTTTTGAAGTCTTCTTCAAATAGTAAGCCAATAGACCAAAACAAAGACAATGACTCAAAACTATCGTTGAATGAGAAAAAAATAARGTCTCAAACAAGCTCTGCCAACAGTCAGGCTTTAGATCTGGACTTCTTAGACACTTTCATGTCGACTAGAAAATCACAACCACATAAAAACAACAGTGAAAYACCAATTAACAAATTGACACCGAAAACAAATGAAAATGGGCCAAACACCAATGATSTAGACTTTTTCGATACTCTGAATTTTGCAAGCTCGGAATCCAATTCAAAATCAGTTCCACAAACAAAACCAACGGATTCCAATAGTTTATTGGACGATTTTCTAAGCTCAAAACCTGATATCAAGCCCACTAATAATGACAGAGTAAWGTCTTCTACACCACAGCTCAACGCAAAGTCAAATGGCATGAAAAGTCAATTGAAGCCAGCAGATTTGAAACCGTCAAAAACCGAGCTCAGAGATCAGTCAATAGCCGAGCTTCTGGATATGGGGTTTCCATTAACAGATATCAATGAAGCACTAGATCACACTCATGATGGATATGATGTTAATGACGCAATTTCATTTTTGATGAACAAAGCACATACAAAGAGTCACAGCAAAARCATACCTAATCGCAAACCTCACTCCCCGGACGATGATATTAGCAGAATCGTAAGTGGCATTTCTTCCGATTTAATGTCCACAGCGTCATTTCTATTTAGCTCCGGTAAAAAGAAGATCCAAGAAGGTGTCGATATGTATAGACAACAAAAATTAAATAACAACAATGGTCAACCACTATGGATGAAAAATCAAGCCAGATACAAAGCTAATTCTATGAAGATACWAGGAGAAGAGTTTGAAGAAGAACTGGATCCGGAAACAATGAAAGAACTGGTGAGGAATCAGAGATTAAGGGAGCAAARCTTCAAAACTCAAAATTCGTCAGGTTCTATCGTGTCGGCATCTACCCCGKTTCCTGCATCTGTACCAATATCGGCGCCAACACCACCAGGGCCACAGCAAAATTCACTCAAGTCAAGATCAACCCACGATGAAATTTAYGTTTCRTCCTCTCGTCACAGAAGGAAACAACATGCCACCCCAGCTGTCGTTTCAACTTCYAACGAAGCACAACCTCAATCAGAAATAGCAACACCAACAGGCTCACTTATTGATGTTTCTTCGTCTGGAACGCCTAATGACAGCCCTCTACCGTCCTTAATTGATGCTTCTAACACAGCAACTATCAATATTCCACCCCTATCTTCTTCACAGTCTATTGCATTCAATGCGTCAAGGGAAATTGCGGCCGCAAAATTTAAAAATGGGGATTTTTCCTCCTCCTTGGAAAATTATCTGGAAGCAAGTACCTCTATCAATGCCAACCACCCATATCAAATTCTGATCTATTCGAATATTGCCTTGGTGTACTCCAAGCTAGGAAGTCCCAAAAATCAATTGGATTATTCTGAACGAGGTTTAACTTCTATTGARGCCATTAGAAGTGGGTACACGATCAGTGAATTGGGAAAGATATACATAGAGCCCAAGAAATCAGTAAAGTCGTTGTGGATAAAGTTAATGTCAAAGAAAGCTGAAGCTTTAGAACATTTAGAAAAATGGCAGGATTCCAGACAGGCTTATGAAATGTTGATCAAGGAAGGAGAAAGCACTAAATTCATYATGGACGGTAAAAACCGATGTATCAAAGCTATGACCCCTAAAAAACCTACACGTCCAGCATCAACAGCAACCACCAAAACAACTTCCGCAAAGCCGTTGGCAAATTYGACCGTCTCAAATAATGAAAAGGTGAAACAAGTCAAGGCGTCCAACGAAAAGAAACGAAGAGAGGAGGAAGAGAGATTTCAACTTCACGATGCAGTTGAAGGTCGTCTTGACAATTGGAGACTAGGGAAAAAAGATAATATTCGTGCATTGATWTGYAGTTTGGATGGCATMTTGTGGCCAGAATTGCAATGGAAACCTGTTAAACTGACCGATCTTGTTTTGGATAAAAAAGTTAAATTATCATATATGAAGGCTGTTGCCAAAACACACCCTGACAAAATTAATAGCATCGAAAGTACCGAACACAAAATGATAGCAAATGGAGTTTTCATAACTCTGAACGAAGCATGGGAAAAGTTCAGAGTTGAGAAAGGAATGTAATTATAAGAACCGTTTAAAGATATTCCATTATATATATTTTATAGATAAAAGTTGAAAAATCAATTCATCAGGGATACAAAGGCATGATATTTGGAACTGGACCCACTGGCGTGATTCCAAATGGATTAATTCTAGGATGGGATTTCGTGTARTGGAACTTGATGTGATCAAAGTCGGTGGTAGAACCAAAAGCAGGGTTCTTCCAGTACAGATTTCTAACGTAACGATGAATATGTGGATARTCGTGTCTAATCATTTTCAAGTTACATTTGAAATGTTGATGATAAACTGGATCGAATCTAATCAAAGTTGTGAATAATCTGATATCTGCTTYGGTCAAAACATTACCAGTTAAGTATTCATTGGTTTGACTATGTTGTTTTGCTARAATATTTTCCACTTTGTCCAAATGCTGAAAGAGAGTCGTTACTTCTTTCTCATAAGGTTCCTGGGCAGTYGCAAATCCAGACTTATAAACACCGTTGTTAATAGTTGGATAAATCCACTCATTCAATTGGTCGATTTCYGAACGTAACTCCGATGGGTAGATATCAACGGCTGCATATTTTGAGTCGAGAAGAGAGTTGAATTCCGTGTTGAAGATTCTGATGATCTCCGAACTTTCATTGTTGACGATAGTTTTCAATTTTTTATCCCATAGCACGGGAACGGTATATCTACCTTCGTAATCTGGCTGTGCCATCTCGTAAACCTCTCTTAATCTGGACAGTCCGTACAGATGATCCGGGGTGGCATTTTTGGCTTCGCCGGCAATTTCCTTCTCCGAAGCAAATCTCCATCCCTTCTCATCCATATGCCAATGCACYACCGAGACACTGATAATTCCGGTCAATCCTTTCAACACCCTGGTAATCAAGGTTCTGTGTGCCCAAGGACATGCGAGAGATACGTATAGATGGTATCGATTAGCCTCTGGTATGTGGGGGCCCGTTTTCGAGATGGTGTTTCTGAACGAAGACGCCTTTCTTTTGTATTCACCCTTTTCGTTGGTGTTAATGGTTGTATTAGTGTCCACCATTGTATCGTGCTCTACTCTTTACACAGAAACCAGATATATATTTTTATGGGAAGCGCTGAAAGCAGGTTTTATAAAGCTCTCATATCCCATTATTGTGGTACAATCAAATTACTAATTCTCACCTAAGCATTTCCCTTCCCTCAGCGAGCAACTCCGTTGACGCCATAGTTTTTTGTCAGARTCTAATCGCTAGGACTTGACTAGCGAATCGATTGTTCATGATTTGGAATGTGCTACGCAGAGCATCATTAATTTGTTGTGTTTGCCGGATGGCAAATCTTCCACTCCATGCGTACTTTTCAAGTATTCTTTTGGTTCAAGAWATTGCCAGAAAGGTCGATCAGTCTAATTCCAAGTTGGACTCACGAGTAGGAGGTTTGATTAGGGCTTTTTTTTTTGGGGAGAAGAGTTGTGACAAGTGATGCATGAAATRCTAGCCAAAACCGTAGCATATAGCACCTGAGAGTTTCTACCATAAAGCATGGGTGTATGACCTCAAAGATTKTCGTGATAAACTCTTATGGGTGTAATAGCTGGGCAACGGCTATAATCATCAAGACTTCTTGATCGATCAGAGGATTGTTGGTGGAATCGATTGGCTAAATTAACGATCGCCMTAAGGGTGAGTTGGATATTTTGCCAGCAATCGCTTAGGGGGACATAATAAAAACAAAAACGGGTTTTTACAGCCTACGGACAATCAATATAAATGACAACGAACAGCACGTGATTCGACGACTCGTTATTGTAACTAGCATGTGCCTATCTTATAGCCTGAAAGTGGGACATCGTCATCAAGCTTAATACTGAAATTGCCAGGCCTGTGGCATTTGACTCTTTCACAACACAACAACCTCTGGACATTTGTTCGCACGGCTTAAACTCGTTACCGTCGGAACGGTTTCGTACCTGATTAGGATGCGGAATTTGCCKAAAAATTAGCCGCAACGGTTTTCTGTCAATAAGTCCCCCATGTGGGACACCCAAGATGGAATTTTTGCCGATTGAAAACCCATCATTTGTACTGTCTTGTTATTACAACGTGGGTGACCACTATATTTGCAAGTGAAGTAATTGAAAGGCTTGGTTTATGCTTAAATAGCCAGGCTTTAGCCCTGATGGGGTGATTTAGATTATATGATTCTGCTACTTTTTTTTTCAAGCAACGATCATCAGTCATGAAATCGCTTCTCTCTGCCGTTTGTGCAACTTCTATTCTTGCTAGTTTGGCAAAAGCATCGCCAGTTCAAGTTTACACAAATGATTTGACTTTAACAGACGAAGATTTCAGCTGGTCTAAACCAACCTTATCGGACAAAGATATAATCTCCAAAGCCCTTGATACCTTAACAAAAATTGACAACTCCACTACTCTTGATTCCTGTGGAAAATGTAAAAGCAGATTAACATACGGTAAAGGTTTAGCAATGACCAGACCAGACTTGATTCCCGACATCTATGAACAATGGTGTGTAAATACTGGCAACTTTTCAGCTTCAACATGTGCTACCAAYTACCACAGAAATACCGCTGATAATTCCGACACCGGTTCCAACTTTGCTGATCTTCTGACATTAATTAACCCAGACTCTATTGATGCTGAATACTGGTGCCATTACAAGGCCGGATCTCAATGTAAGGTTCCAGCACTTCCTTCAAACTTGACTATTTCCCACTTGTGGAACAATACCAAGCCGGAGAAAGCATACACTGTYCCAGTTCCTGGTAACGATACCATCAACGTTTTACATATTTCCGATTTCCACATTGAATTGGATTATACAGTTGGTGCTGAAGCAAATTGTTCTTCATCCATGTGTTGTACACCACATAGTAAGGCTGAAAAAGGTACAGTCTTTTCTAATATCACCACACAAGATGATATGTATTCATCCTTATTCAAGGGTGGCTACTATGATTTAGATGGTGTTTACCACCAAGGTGAACTGATCACCGCTTTGGCCAATATTTCGGTTCCTGCAACTTCATTTGGTAATTATGAGTGTGACGCACCTGAGTTATTGATTAACTCCTCTTTGCACTCCATTTCTGATTTCCAAGCCGAAAACAACATCACTTTCGATTTTGCTATTTTTACAGGAGATCTTGTTGATCACGATGAAGGTGCMTACACCACCTTTGAGCAATGTGTTGAAGCTGAAACCGTTGTCTTTAGAGATATCAAGAACACTTTTGACGATCTTCCAGTTTACGCTGTTTTAGGAAACCACGATACTTTCCCATACGGTCAATTAACACCTCAAAAATCGGGCTACCAATCTAAATTTGACTGGAATGCCGATTTAATGGCTGAACTATGGATGGATTACGATTGGATTGATTGGGAAGAAGCTCAAATTGCTAAAACACACTACACAGGATACTCTGTGAACACAAAATCGGGCCTRAAAGTCATTGCTTTTAACAGTAATGCTTGGTACCAAAAGAATGAGTACGCTTATATCAACACTGTCGAAGATCCTGATTATTTTGGTGTTTTTGAATTTTTGACAGAAGAATTATTGGAATCTGAAGCTAATGATCAAAGAGTTTGGTTGATTTTCCACATTCCTGTTTCTCAAACAATGTTGCCACCACAAGCTAAGCTTTTCACTGAATTGGTTGAAAGATTTTCACCATACACTATTGCTCATATTTTCAATGGTCACACTCATAGAGATGAATTCCAAATTCTCTACGCTAATAACAATGGTACAGATGCTTCCAAAAACGAAGAAGACTTAGTTAACTTCACTTGGATTACTCAAGCTGTCACCCCATGGGTTGAAAACAATCCAGCATGGAGATACTACGAGATTGATACCGAGACATTCTCTGTGATGAACTGTTTCAACTATTATACTCAACTAAATGCTACCTTTTCCTCTGACGCAGAGCCAGTTTGGGAATTTGAATATTCTTCCAGAGAAGCTTACGGCATTGACTGGCCAGAAACTGCACCTCTYAATGCCACTTACTGGCATAGAGTCTACAAAGAAATGTTAGACAGCACTACAATTCTTCAGCAATATGAAAACCACGCTAAGAGATATTCACCATTTACTGATGATTGTACCGAAAAGGGTGTTTGTAACTGGGATATTTGTTACGTTTCTTCKTTCACTGATGATGAGTATGAAAAGTGTTTGAAGAACTACAACTACACTGCACCATCTTACTAAACTYTTCAAAAGTACTTTTTTATAGTTTCAATCGTTATTCCTTTTTTTAATTTTCAGATTATAAAATTTAAACATTTCTCAACATTCRCCAAAACTATACTCAAGGTTTGATAGATTTACGTGTGGAACTTGCAACACTTTGATCTACCGRTATCTCTGTTGTACCAAGCATCATCAAAGTTAGTATCATAACCAATAGGTGTAGTCCGATGCAATAAGCAACAAAAAGCCATCTCGTATAGTTTGATTTTAGTACCGTTGAAGTCACTTGAATGAATATTCTATCCCATGGTGTAATTTTAGAGTTRATTCTCTTGGTTTCCATCAATCTGAATTGCTCAATAGGATGCAAATCATTCTCATATTCATGTTCATACCTACTTTCAATATCTGTGTTGGAATTTTGTAGATTTTTTGATGTTTGATGATACTGCAAGAATCTAATCTTTTCATACAATTCCCTRTTGTCATTCTTTAATGAGTTGATTTCCCTCTTGAGTTCAATAGACTTACCAAATTGTTTTTTATTTTCCTCTTCYAATTCTTTATTTCTATTTCTAAATCTATCTCTCTGTTGAGTAATGATTGGTAACAAAGATGAATCCTGTGAACTTATAATCGACTCATTATTCAGATTACCGCCAGCAATTGATGTAGCTGGTGACAATTTCCCTCCACCAATGCTTCCTGCTCGACTACCACCGGCAACAGAAGAAATCATCGACATGGTTTCCCATTTATCATTCTCCGCGTGACTGCTTACATCAAAGTTAATTAAATCATTTTCTAGTTTTGAATTTGTATCACGAAGTGATTTAATTTCTGATTCATAGAGATTAACTTTATCCTTTAATTGAATTAGTTGCTTAGAAATACTTTCGTTTTTCTTTCTTAGCTCTACYAAATCAGTGTTTAGTTTCTTATTTCTCTGGACAATTGCAGACTCAATCGAATCAGCTTCAACTTTATCATTAACAGTATYGCCAACGCCATCTTCMGCATCGTCATCAAAATCGCCGAATTGGATTTTTTTCAAAATGTCTAATTCTTTTCTTATTTCTTCATAATCAGAAGTTCTTAATTTCAATAATTTCAACGAGTTAATTTCTGCTTCCAAAGCATCAATTTGTTTAGTATAAGTTTGCAAGTTATTTGCAATGTCGATATTCAAGTTTTTGGAAATTTTCCTTTCATTTTCCAATTTGGCAATAAGAATAGCATTTTGACTCTCTAAATCATTCAATTGTTCAATATTTGATTGCTTAGTCTTTTCCACTTCAATTTTGATACTTGATTTCGAAACACTGATCTCACGTCTCAACTCTTCATTCCTCGATTCCAATGTTTTTATTCTTTTATGAGTAGATTCTAAATCTGACTGCAGATTGCTAATTATAGTGTTATCCGAACTTCCATCAACAGTAARAGTGGTATCATTTTCTTCATCCAAATTACCCAATTTTTCCAGTTTTAGTTTATATATTTTTTCGTTAACTTGGAATTCGTTCATCTGAATATTTAACAAATCGATTTTACCAGTCAAAGATTTTCTTTGTTTTTCCCAGTTGTTTTCTTTCTCTTCCAGTAGATCCTTCCATTCATCATCTTTAGCTTTGATCTGGGCATCATTTATAACTTTAAGTTGATCTTCGGTTTCTTGAATTTTCAATTTTAGCTTGTCGTAATCGGCCATTTTCGATAGTTGGTCATTCAACGCTTTGTTTTCCTCTTTCAATTTTTTCAAATCATTGTTTTCATTRATCAGTTCTAAACTGGTTTTTAATAGAGGCTTGGGGTCAATTACGTCAACCAGATTTCTATAAATTTTGAARAATTTAGTTTCAATGAATTTGTTCCGCTTAGTTATAACATCAATTTCGGTTTGATAAGACTTTAACAATTTATTTAACTCGTCCAACTTTGAGCTGTCATCTAATTTTTTGAACTCCTTTGTATCATTRGCTAGTTTTTTCCGCCCATTTAATGAATCCACCTTACCATTTTCAATTTCAATTGCYGTAGTATCAAGCTCTGTTTGCAACGTCGACAGATCAATGGATGCCCACGTATCTAATGCCGTTTCCAGCTTGGTTTGAACTGTAAGACCCGTTACGTCCGCCATTGCTATTACCATATACCTTCACAGGTTGTCTCAAGAAAACCAAAAGTAAGGGAARAAAAACAGACGAATTTGAAGTAAAAAAGTAAACGTTGCACCATCTCCACATGCTGCATTCTTTCAACTTTTTGGTGTGCGATGCGAAACAATCTCCACCTTACCAGAAGATCCATTCTTTGTTTTTTTTGGCGCTGCAAGTGTGGAAGATACCGTTATTTACCAAGTGAAATGATAGTTATAGTCGGAGGACCATCAGGTACAGGTAAAACTACTATAAAAAATGCAATTGCACACCAGTTAGGCTGGAAAAGTATCGAGGGCGATGAACTGCACAATAYACACAATATTGAAAAAATGTCTTCCGGGGTTCCATTGACAGATGAAGATAGATGGCCATGGCTTAATCAAATTGTAGAGACTGCGCTGGATTTRGACAAGAAGAGCGGCAACTGTGTAGTTAGTTGCAGCATGTTGAAAAAGAAGTACCGGGAATTTCTCAGAAATGGGTTATCGGAGCAGGGTGTTTTGATGATTGTATTGTGCAACACTTTTGATAATGTGTTGGCACAAATGGAACAACGCAAACAACACTTCTTCAAGGTTGATATGCTGAAATCACAATATGACGCGTTTGAAAAGCCCTTAGAAAACCAGGAAGACAGTGTTGTTTGTGTTGATTGCAAAGGCCAGACTATCAACGAGGTTGTTCAACAAGTTTTGGAGAGGATCAATTCATACGTTGCTGCYGCTGAAGATCACTAACCATGACATTGTAAGGGCGCTTTAGAGTTGATTGATGAGTATGTTGTTGAGGTTGCTGGGGCAAAATCGGCTGGCGTGACTGTAATTGTTGTGTCTGGGACACAGGTCCTAGAATATCAGAGTCACCCTTGTGTATCTTACGTTTTGGRTATTTTAATTGTGAGTTTTCAAAGATGTTTAGAGGAGGAGAAGRATTGTCAAACCATGAATGGTTCATGGCATTAAGAGCATTGATTCGYTTTATAGGGTCGTAAATTAGTAAAGAGGCGAGCAGATCAAGACACGTTAGATCGTTGGAAATAGAGTTGTTGGAATTATTCGTATACCACGTTTTCAGATTGGAGGGAAACAAACTAAACTTTTGCAATTGGTTGAATTCTGGATATTCAGTTAAGGTTTTCCAGCTTTTCAGGGAMGGAGTGCCTAAAATTTGAATTATTTTCAAAAGTTGGTTTTCCTGAAATGGCAAATGCTTTTTATTATCGATTTTTGTTTCTTCACCCTTGAACAGCGGTCTCAAACTGAGGAGCTCACCAAGAATACACCCGACGGACCAGATATCAATTGCAGGYGTATAATGCTTAGCCCCCAGCAGTAACTCAGGAGCTCTATACCAAATTGTAACAACTATTTTATCACCTGTATAAAGCGATTGCAATTGGTTATTGAACTTTCTAGCTAGACCCAGATCTCCAATTTTGATAATTCCATCCAATGTGACCATTATGTTAGCTGGTTTCAAATCCCTATGCAGAATCCAATTTTGATGTAAGAAAGACAAGCCTTTAAGTAGTTGGAACATGATTGATTTAAGCATTGGCGAAGGAATYGGGTTGATATTGGGATGGGAGTGGAAATGAATGATTTGTAGTAAGTCATGTTCAGCGTAATCGAAAACTARGAAAATTGACTTATTTTGTAGAATGATTTCATGCAAATGGGATATATTCTCATGATGAAATTCTTTGCAGAGGGAGATTTCACGGATGGCACTTTGGGATATTCCTGTGTAATGCATTTGGCCCAAATCTTTGGAATCCGATTTGAATTTCTTGATGGCATAGAGTGCTTTTTTGGGACTTGTTTTGGAAATCGCCTTGTACACTTTACCGTACGTTCCTGCAGCAATGTATCCGACAACATCATATTTGTCCACGATACTCACTCTAGATGAGTCTTTTCTAGACTTGTACGGTCCCATGATGAAAATAGGGGAAGATCGACTGGTTCCGTTGCCAGTGTTGATATTGTTATACATGTGAGTTGATCTATGGGTTCACTGATGTATGCGCAGTTGTGTGGATTCCGTGATATTAGGTTATATGTATAGAGGTACGTTGTAGAGTAGAAGATTTCAATATTTCAYCCAATCCATCGCCATGAAGCCTAMGATTTATCAGTAGGAGCGACCGGTTTAGATTTTCTGGAAGAAAAACGATTATAGAGCAGCTTGGACTTGAGATCGAAGGACGGAGCTAGCAATATRGACGAAAGCCAAATCAGGGGGTTTGCAAGCTTGACGATGGAGTAAGCGAACGCACCCGAATTGACCAGCGCAGGGTCTGCGGCGGCGACGGGTTCTGCTACCCCSTCTGCCACCGCCTCGGTATCTGCTGGGAGGCTGTTCTCCATCAGCGTCACGCCGTTCTGGAACAAGTCAGGGAACCATTGTGGGTCGATGAGTGATGGAAACTGGTGGAACAGCGACCATAGGGAGATGAAGGGCACTATGAGCAGAAATTGCTGCAGAAACGCCACCGACAATATAAATTGCACAGGTCTCAGCAACGCGCTGTTCACCAGAGGTTTAAGTAGAGGTGGTACACGTTTATAGTAGATATTTTTCTGCAGAGAACGCAGCTTGAGGTCGTAGACCGCACCGTACGACGACGCACCGGRGTGAGCGGCAGCACCGGCCGCCACTGCAGCCGCTGGCTTGACCGTTTTAGGAGCCGCCGGTGCCCGTTTGTATATCAAGCCTAGCCACGAGGAAGCACGCATTGGTGGTCTTTGCAAACGACCYGCATTCACTCATGGCAAGCAACTCAGATACCGGGTGTTGACTTCGGTGGCCCGTGGCGTGCCCACGCTCAACGCTTCCCAGCGCGGCTCGTCCTGGAACAGACGCAGTGCGCGCACGTACAACGCACCAGTCAGCGTGAACCGGTGCGCAATTCCCGCCGGCAAAACCAGCATGTCGCCCACGGCGACATCCACCCGCACCCAGCGGCCGTCCGAGCGCACGTCGAAGTAGCCCGCGCCGTCCAAAATGTACCGGATTTCCTCATCCTCATGGACATGTTCGGCGAAGAAGGTGTCGAGTTTCGCTGCGAGCTGGTCGGTTTGCGAATCCAGTAGCACAATGTCTCTGTTCTTGTACCCACGAGAAGCTGCAAACGCGTCCACTTGGGCCGGAGACATTTGTTGGGCGATCACTCCCAGTCGTTCCAAGGATGCTACGTCGATTGCTGCGCCCTCATGTGGGGCGGTTTTATCTTCAGGCGTTTCTGTGTAGTAGTAAGCACGCATAGTGGTGGTGGCTGTAGTGTCCGAGGCGGTGGGCGGTGRGCAGTGGTTGKTGGTGGGTTACTGTGCTGGCTGGAGAGCTTTTATAGAGGCAGCAACAGCACGTGTAAACTTGCGCGAGCGCAGCGGCATGTCAGGGCGCTGGAACGGGTTTTTCAGTGCGTAGTCCACGTAGTGCTCCCACACGCGCTGCTGGAGAAGCGCCACATCGGCCTCCAGACAGTCCGGGGAGCAAAGAAAAACGGTTTTCAAGCCTGTGGCGGTGGCGGCAATGAATAAATTGAACGCCTCACCTTCGATGACGCGCAATCCGGTCTTGTTGCAATGGTTGTTTGGATGACGGCCGCTGAGGGGGTTGGAGAGCATGCCGGGCGAATTGAGCTCGCTTGCTATGGTATGGATCCCGTGCAGACTGCCGGCGATGATTAACTCGTCGTTTTCGTCTAGCTCGGAGAGCTCGCTACCAAATCTCTCCTTGTACAGAAGCGAACCGGACTTGGATATCAGGTAGATGGAATAGACCTTCATGGAGTAGCACAATACTGCAGGGTGGCAGGGCGATTTCTGCGATCTGATTTGCAGCAGTTATTGGTGTACTGTTGGGGGTGGCAGAGGTATAGGCACTGGCGCTGGCATTAGTATAGCCACTGGATGTGGTCGTGGACCAACGTGATCGGGCGCGAATATATGATTAGCCATTACCGTTGGATTGGCACTGCGCCACAAATTTGTGTTTTTTGTATCTACCACGCGCTGGACACAGCACCCAATTTGCTTGGGGACATATCGGTGTTACACTAGTTATCGGACTTGCCAATAGGTTGTCGGAATTGGTCATCGCATTTATAAACAAGGTGTTTCCCCTAACCAAATTATTCTGTTAGGTGTGGGTCTTTTTTCCAGCTCTGCTCTCTTCCGACTAACCTGCTGCAATATGATTTCAATCACCCCCAAGATGAAAGAATCTCCATTCACCAACCTACAAGCTAACAGCAGCCAAATTACCAAAATCTCAACTTCGAAGCAATGGATATTGCCTCCAAGACCCAAACCTGGAAGAAAGCCAAGCGAAGATCTTCCAGTGAACAAGAGAAAGGCCCAAAACAGACAAGCGCAAAGGGCATTCAGAGAACGTCGGGCAAACCGGGTCATGGAGTTGGAGGATAACATTATCCAGATCAATAAAAACAACTCCATCTCACAAGGTATATTACAGAACTCAATCAATACTTTGAAATCAGAGAACACGTCTCTGAAACAGAAGAACGCCACTTTGCAAAACAAAATCAAAACCTTGGAAAAAACTATACAAAGTCTGACCCATTCATCTACACTAAATCAACAAGAAGATTTATCGAATCTACTCGATATAGAACCACTATCTCCAGTGCCGTTGAAAAGAAAAACATCATCAGTTTCAATTGAGATGGATTTCACCAACGCTTTTCCATTCAAAAAGCCAAGAAAAATGCCCTCTTTACCTGTTCCACCAACGCTACCGTCTCCTCGGTCACTGCCATTTCTACCATCTCCATCTTCCCTTCCTGTGAGGCATGCCTCACAATCGCAATCCGCATCGTCAACGGCGTCTCTTCTTACGAATTCCATTTTATCAGAAAACTGTGGGTTCTGCTCCGAAGACACCCCGTGTGTTTGCAGAGAAGTTGAAAATGAACGCCAAAAGAATCTTGAGAAAGAGCGTCAAATCAAGTTACAAAAGGAAATCGAGGTCAAAGAACGTGAGCTGATTCTGGAACTGACAAAAGATTTGAAACCCTATCCCGACAATAAGAAAGACAACTCAAGCTCCAATATTTGTTCCGGAAACCCCGGCTCCTGTTTGAAATGCCAGGTAGATCCGTTGTCCAATTTGTTTTGCAAATCTATTGCCGAAAACCCGACAAAATTCGCCACTAGATCGGGATCCTTTGTTTCGATTCCTACTGTGTATAAGAGTCTGGCCAACCGAGTTGATTTGAATAAACACAACGTTAAGAACATTGCTCACCATTTGAAATCCAGCAACGGTATGTTGGTTGAGGTGGACAGTGTTGTTTCTTGCCTGAGGGAACTAGACAGAAATTTCAGCAACAGCTAGTTGCCTTGCACGCTTTGATAATATATATACCCATACAACTACTAATTTTCTCTTTTCTACAGTGCTCCTCCGGCTTTGCAACAACTACTGAAAATTCCATTCAGGTGCTGTTATAACACTCAATATCATGCATCCAACTTATGGAAATTGTTAGTTAGTCATCTAAGTCCGTCTCGCACCACTAGCCACCCAATGGATCCACCTAGATTGGCAAGGCTGAAACCATGGACACAATTCCATCTGCTGCAAAGTTAGACATGCATGTAACATATTCCACCGTCCGAATACGCATTCACTCGCCCAATTATGCTTGTTTACTAGTATCCTAAAATTATTATATAGCATCACAGCCGTGATGCATTCATTTAGTACAGCGCATCCTTTCTCGGCACAAGTTCTAGTAAGCCTGAGACGTCGGCAATTTTGGGCTGACCAAGCAGACTGAGGATTGAAAATAATTTCCGTGTCATACATCATCCTTCTTGGTCCCAAAAGGAATCTCCACCTGCATCCATATACTGAATAGATAACATGATTGTCCGTCCCAACGTGACATGATGATCACTGAATATCACAACCTTTTCGCTTCCTTTCTTAGTATACTCATGAACACCCACACCCACACCAACGCCAACAGCCACACCAACGCCAACGCCAACGCCAACAGCCACACCAACGCCAACAGCCATCGCCATCGCCATCAACCCGCCCACTGACTGAACATTTTGGCGCGTATTTCATATCCCACGCATTTCCTACCTTCTCGCTGTTTTTGGGTTCTTAAGCTTTCTTCTATTATGTGCATGCATGCGGCGGAACCGTGTTTAGACTTTGGCCCAACAATTCATCTACTCTCGCAGAGGTGACGGAAGTCTAAACTCTGTGCGCGGGACCTGAAAGTTGTTTGTGTAACGGAGCTAAGCAAATCCCAATCAGGTAGGTGGCACTCAGAAAACGAGGTGTAACGTTGCGAATTGCCGAAACCGAGTAATTTTTTTAACTTGCGTAATGGATCCAATTGTGCTTTCTCGCGAGCATTGAAATTTGATTGGAGACGCCGAGAGTCTGCAATTGTTCTTTATAAATAAGTGGGCAAACCCCTTGAAACTTTTCTGTAGTCTGGAACACCCCCACTGCTTTCGTGTATATCTTGTTTGCCTGTTAGGTCAGTTAACTCTAGTCTGTAAACAAGAATTAGTGGCGTTGGATACACCTCAACGTTATTGTCCACTCTCGCAATGGCAGGAAAAACATCTTTACAGCCCACGTACGTTGGATACATTTCTAATTCATACGACGCTTTGTTGATTCTACAAGCGGCGCTCAACGGAAACCTGAACTTTATCAAAAGACGTCCAGCAGAAAAGGAAAGACCAAGTCTGATACACTCGGGGTCAGTATTTGTTTTTATCGAAGAAGAGTCACAAATTAAGCGTTGGACAGATGGCACCACCTGGTCCCCATCAAGGATTCTTGGAAGGTTTCTCATCTACAGAGAGTTATCCAAATCCAATCCAAACACTCATTCAAACCCGTCACCTAAGGCCGATTCAGCCCAGGGGGGAAACTCGTCAAATGTCACTCTAAAAAAAGACGTGAACTTTTCAAGTTCATCACAACCTGTAACAGCCTTAGATATGGCTGGTGGGAAGGAGCTATTCAATACATCCTCCAAAAGAAAAAGAGAGGATTCAAATGTGGGTCCTATGGATATCGTTGAACCGTCTAACCATGAAACCAAAAATAAATTGGATTACGGTGATTCAATTTCTGGTGCTGTGACYGTCGATGATAAAATATACAAATCCGATGGTCTTATCAAGAAATCAATTTCTCTKACCCTTAATGCTGATACAACCAACAAAAAAACTTTACATTTGGTTTCTTACTATAAATCAGAAGATGTTTTGAATATGAAATTGAAGTTTCCCTCCGATGATCCATATTTGAAAAATGTTGATATCAGCTTTGATTTGTTAGTTTCTCTCAGAAACTCGAATCTAGGTCATTCKGGATCTCTGCGTAGACACGAGCTGTCAGCCGACTATCATGGATTTGTGGATACTGATGGGTTTCCAACTGAAACTATTGTGGAATTTTCTCAACAGTATAAGGAAAAGGAATCAAGTTTTGTTGAAAACAACAATAACAAACGTATYAAGTTGAATAACCACCACATTTATCCCATCAATCAATCTCCATATTCTTATCAGCATTCTCAGAGCCAGRCACAGATGGAAGCCCAAAAGAAATTTCAAGKGCAGTCCAACGGTCATATCCAAGCCAACCAGCAAATACAAGCGCCAAACGATGCACAAACACAGACTCCTGTATATTCACATCCACATGCTCAACCGCATGTGCCTGCACCAAATCCATCCAGTACACCACCACAAGTGCAACAGCAATATTTACAAAATATAAACATGATACCCCAGTATCCAGTTGATTATAATAATGTTCAAAGAATGTATTATACATCGATGCATCCAAATGAGATTTATTCAAATCAAAACCCCAATCACATCCCGAATAAAAGTTCCTTTTCATTTTATAATAGACAGAACATGAGTAATGATTTCCACTTGAACAATTCAACCCCCCASACATCCTTTTCATCTTACTCTAACTCATCTTCTCTACCGTATAATAGATATACGTATACTGACACTAATGGTAGCTCAAGCTCAATACCAAGTATCAATTTTGATCCAGGCTCTTACTATAAATTTCCCAGTTTGATGAGAAACAGTTACGATAGTTATACAGCAAAGGAGGATGTGAACTCCAGTGTGCAATCCAATATCACAACACATTYACAACATCCRAATACTAAAGTGACATCATACAGTGACACCAATTTGCCCACGTTTCCTTCAACGCAGCAGATTCTATCTAGTTCAACSTTGCAACCTACAGTTGGTTTTAACTATTCAGTGAATGACCAAGCTAACAGTAGCAACTACGTTTCCAAAATGCCCACACATAGTAACTCCAACCCATCGGCGTCTACAACGCCATTGCCWAGTCTAACTAGCAATGCAATTGACTCCAAAAGCCAAGATATTTATAGCAAGCCGGCCTTACCGGCGCTTACCAGTATTCCCTTCCGAGCTGTTGTGAACAACGACACGCCCCTGCCAATCAACACATCGTTACCACTTCCACATGCACCAATCAACGAAAGTAGCAATTTGTCCGACGTGAATGTGAACAACTTGAACARCATCCMAAACTTTCAATCTTGAAACTTATTAATACCCCAGGTGCAATGAATAGAGTTTGCAATCCGCCTAAAATACTACAACTAGCTTTTACTCGTTTAATTATACCATAATAGATATTTCCTTCTACGAGATATATCATTTGTACGACTTTTTAATAAATTCGCTAACGCCCCAAACCCTCAATTTATTATCTGCACCGCACAATCATAATTATTAGCTGCACCCCGCACCATCCTCCTTGATCATGCGCAACCGCTATTTTCAGAAGGGGTGAGAGGAGGGATGAAAATCGCAAGGATGTAACAAGAAGCATATTTTAGGCTAGCCTCACCAAGTCTCACCAAGCCTAACCTAGCCTAACCTAGCCTAACCTGGCCTAACCGAACCTAGTCTTAGCCCCTTCACCTCATTTTTTCAGACTCGATGACACACCCACAAACAACAGGCCCCGACTCTACCCCAGGGTCCGTTCAGTCGTTTTTACCGAATTTTATTACCGGCTTTTACACCTATACGCTGTACTAAATGTTTGCTTATTTGGGACTGATGCATATAGATCTGTATAATTGCAATCCGATAATTCCTCGGATTTCCGGTCTCGCWGAATATCCGGCAGAAGCAGCTGCGCACGTGACCATGATGTCACATGACACGGGCCAATTGACGCKTTTTTCTATTTTATTATTTTTATTATATACACACCACACTATCTCAAAATTCGACGTGTGGATTGTATCTCAATAAGATTAGTCCAGCAAATTTTCTACACCCCTCGTTCACTGAACCAAACCCCACATTTGGCCATTTTACCAGATATTGGAGCGTTCAAATTTTTGGCTAGCAGCTCTCGGATCCGATTATTCCAGTGCATCGTTTGCGKTTTTGACAAGCTATTCTAAYCACCCATTGCCSCCGCCTTTGTCTCAATTGGGGCCCATATTGTTAGAGGACATACATACAAATACATCTTGCACCCAGCGTACATTGCAATGGCCAACTCCTGCATCGACCSAAAGGGTGGCATAACTGGTGACCATGTAGTGCCGGATCACACGGTTGCCGAAGAACCAAAGACACATTTGTTGTCCAATGAAATCGAGGTACACGCAGTCTCTGTCAGTGAGCCTATATCAACACACACAAAGGATTTGATGTCATTTCGCCTACGCTTGAGCCAGAATGAAATTACCTCCGGCTCGGGCGCATTGGCTGGGTTTTTGTCTGGATTGGTAGTGTGTCCTTTGGATGTTGCCAAAACCCGTTTTCAGGCCCAGGGTGCCTTTTTGGAAAGTATGGACTCAAGCATCAAGCAAGAACCAAAATATAAAGGGCCATTTCAATCAATGGGGCTGATTTGGAAGGAAGAAGGAGTGCGAGGTTTGTATAGAGGTATTGTGCCCATAACTCTGGGGTATTTTCCGACTTGGATGATATATTTCACCTGCTATGAACATTTCAARACCTTTTATTCCCAAAGAATACCGGATGAAAATTTGTGCTATTTCGCCAGCGCAATTTCCTCGGGGTTAATATCAACAACCGCTACCAATCCAATTTGGGTCGTCAAGACGAGATTGATGCTTCAAATGGACGACGGAAAATCCGTGTATGACACTTTCACCAATAAAACAAATACTATTCAATCAACAACTAAAGTGATACCTGTAAAAAGAKACTGGTATAAGGGCACCTTCGATGCTTTCAGAAGAATGTACGCAAATGAAGGACTGGGWGTTTTTTATAAAGGTTTATTACCTTCATATTTTGGCCTATGCCATGTGG
Organism: Pichia sorboxylosa; assembly: GCA_001599115.1. Taxonomy (NCBI): domain Eukaryota; kingdom Fungi; phylum Ascomycota; class Pichiomycetes; order Pichiales; family Pichiaceae; genus Pichia; species Pichia sorboxylosa. The sequence continues at coordinate 2,021,186 of BCGC01000001.1, read as the reverse complement.
CAATCCAATTTCCCCTGTATGAAAATTTCAAAAAGTTATTCAAAATTGATAGTATAAACAAAGACGAAAAATCCACCATGGTATCATCAAGTGCCTTAGACAAAACTGTCAACTTTGTTAAATTTATATTTGCTTCTTCGTTATCCAAAATGATTGCTAGCGGTATAACCTATCCTCAYGAATTGGTCAGAACTAGACTACAGCTGTTTTCTACTTCGAATCAAATTCARAATGAATCTCAAGTRTCGGGTTTATTTCGTGTAATCAAGTCCATATTGAAAAACGAAGGCTACAGGGGATTCTATGGTGGCTTTATGATCAATTTGGCCAGAACTGTACCCGCAAGTGCCGTCACCATGGTTTCTTTTGAATATTTTAGGGAATATTTACAACGGTTTGCTTATTAAAAATAAAGAAATTGGTCATCACTAATTCGATTCCATTACTAGGCGCTTTTTTTTCCTCACCTTTGAACTTCAAAGACCCACTTCCACAACTTATTTATTACATTATTTATTGATACATGTCTCTCTTCCTTTCTGACTTCCAATACCGATATTCAAGTTTCTGCCACCACGTATCCACTGTGTATATATAAATATTATATATTTATAAGCCTATACAAATTCGCATTCAAATATGATTTTTGCTATTTATTAGATGCAAGATGGAAGAAAATAGACGTYTTCTGCTCTTTCTGAGTGCACGCGATACCCTTAAATCTGTTTGAGATCAGAAGACTATTATTGCCTTTTGGATATCTTGCCAAAWTCTTTCCCCATTATGTACTTGGTATATATATACCTTTAAGACGACAATGATCTTTCTATTCTTGGTTTGGCTGTATGCAGCAATAAYAGTGAGYGCTCAAGATTCGTCAGTTGATGAGTTATATCAACAAATACCCGCTCCCTTGACTATCAATGATTTTGATGATATCACCAGTGAGGGATTTCACGTTATTGAATTTTATTCGCCCTTCTGTTCCCATTGTAAACAATTAYTACCAACTTGGGTAGAGTTTTATAAGGCAAATGAAAAACTTGCTGTAAAACAGTATGAAATTCACCAGGTTGATTGTACAGCCAGYGGTGACTTATGTGATCGTGAAGAGATTAAATTTTACCCAAACATCCGATTTTATGCACATGGCTCCAAACTGTTGGCAAGCATGACTGACACTGAAAGAACCGTGGAAACCCTTACCAATTTTGGGGATGAACAGTTTTCTATGTGGAGTGAAACCCCCCAGAGGGTAGAAAACTCCGAATTGAGTGGTTACATGCAAAATAATAAGCTTCTGAATTTTAACCAACTGGTGGAAATAATAATTGGATCCAACGAAGAGCCGACTTATGTGTCATTTTGGCCGACTTCCAATAAGAAACTCAATGAAAAAACTTTTGATGATGATCTCAAACATGGTGAATTATTCAGATCGTATCCAAAGCTTCTGAACTTTAGAAATATATGGAAATTCGCCATACAAGGAGCACAAAGTTCAGATAATTCAATTTTAAATCCATTGAAATTTGGCTATTTCAATTGCCAAGAAAATGAGGACCACAAAGAAATGTGCAGAAATTTAGGTTTCAGTTTCATAGCCAATGATCCATATGCTGCTCCCAGATCAGTTCTTTACATTCCACAAAAAAGAGGCGGGAATGCAGTTTTCAATAGAGAAGATTATGTTCTGTCGGGCTCTATCCAGTTGTCCGTTTCTAGAATGTTGAAATGGATAGATCGAGCCATGCATAATTCTAAAGTTGTCAATGTCGATTTTGAACATATACAACACTTTTTAAGTGGTGATGACAAAGAGGCGCAGTTGGAGAATTCTAAATCAGAATCAAAAATTGCATTCATCCAAGTGAAAGAGCCTGGTGTTCATTTTGAAGAGGATGATTATTTATTTCAACATTTGGTCCAAACAATTAGTGACTTGCCAAATGATGTCTTTCTTTTCCAAACAGATGATAAAGAGGGGACATTGGCATATATTGAACAGAAAGAAAAGGAATTAACCAAGCAAGCTTCACCAGATTTTGTTTTTGATAGGGAATTGTTTACTGCTAAAACACATACTCTTTATCCAGCACTCTATTGTATCCAACAAAATTCCTTTTCCACTGAACTTTACAAAAGCTTCCAATCGAAAGAAATTAGAGACTTCAAAAAGATTGAGACTTTCATAAAAATGAATTCTATGCCGTTGATTACTGAGCTACACAATAATATTGCGTTAGCAAAAGTAAATAATCAAGATAAGAATCCCCGAAAATTTCTCMTTAGTATTATTGATTCAAGTCCTGAAAGTATTCAAACAGCTGAAAATTTTCTGAAGTCGGTTTATTACAAATCGAGATATCATATGGATAAAACAAATTATGAAAGGCTTTTACGTGAAAGAGAGATTGAGTCTGCTCCAGATACGCAAAAGCATGCCACGACAATTGATTTTTACCCTATTGAMAATCGTTTGAAYCTCGTTTTCATGGCCGAAACCCAAGTTTCCGATTTAATAGACTCTATGGAMTGGTCGGCAATAAAGACATCAGATTTGAAAAAAGGTGATGCTATATTAATAGATACAAGTATCGCTGCGTACTGGGACACYGATTTGACAGGTCAAAAACTCCACGTGGAGAAACCGCAACAGTGTTTTGATTTGATATCGGAAATTGAAGTATCAGGCTTRAAAGGTCAAACACTAAGAAACACTTCAWTCTGGTGGGTTATCTTCTATTTTTATATTGCATTGATATTGATGGTCTTTGCAATTAGACACGGCAAAAACATTTTCCAGAAGCATCGTATTCAAAAAGAAAGGACAAAAACCCTTGGTATTTTAGGTTCTTCGAGCACTGCCTCCAGTGAAGGTAAATTGGACTAGGATTTKGGAGGTTGGCACTTGATAAATATATATATCTGTGCATACATGTTTAGTAATAATTTAAGAATAAATCACCTCTAACGTAGAAAATCTAACAATCWTTTCCGTACCAACAAAAAAAAATGAAATAATCCTGACTATCAGGTTCTGTGGGTGTTGTTTTTTTATAATTCATGAACTAAGTATACAACCGACAAAACTAGATRAAGATTGATGTTGAGTTAGTGATACATGTGCCAATAAGTGCGATTTCTTTCTATAGTGTAGATATTCTCTATCTTAAATTCAAACTATAAATATCCATTTTACATACTACATAAACATTMTTGGGTGCAARAACACMAGAACSAATTTCKYRCCTGCTTGCAGGCAGAGAGCCGTTAGCTTGAGATTGGTGCAACTTCATATTTTCGCAGGCTGAGAAAAATCTACATATTTTCATGTTTTCTAGCTGAGAAAAAAATCAGAGATTCACTTCATCTTTGCACATAGACCAGTGAATAGCCAAGAGTAATGATATATTCACTAAGTTTGACTCGGACAGCGTTTCGAAATCATGGCTATTTTTTCAGACAGTTAAGTTCCACAGCAAGCAATAAACCTGCAAATGTGATATACAATAAGGAAATAAAGCATTTGATTAGAACAGCGTTTTCGAATTTCGAAAACAAATTGAAAAGTTTCAATGTTTCCAAATTCAATTATGATGTGCTGAAAAAAGACTACCCAGTGACATTTTTGAAGGAGAATATCAATCCCTTGACCAGAATTTTGAAAGAGACGGAGCAAAAAATCCTTAATGGATCAAATGAACATCACCATTTCAAGGATTTGCGGTTGAAAACACCGCACATCATGCAATCCCTCATCATCCCTGAAACAGAAACCGTATATGAGCTGGCAGCTTATTTGATAATGCACCAAGAATCTCTTGAAAGACTTCCAATATCATATCCAGCCAATATGGCGTCATTGCCAAACACCAACTCGATCGTGAAACTAGCTTATGTTATGGATTTGTGTATCGAGAAACTCATCTACATGAAATTCAAACCATATTTTCTGCAATACACCTTCTACGATAAACATAACACCCAAAATTACAACAAGAACTTGACTATAAATATCATGGATGTCGATAATCCTTATGAATGGTTTCCTCAAGCAAGAAAATTGAAACGTAAATTTATTATGCATGTTGGCCCAACCAATAGTGGTAAAACCTACAACGCTCTGAAGAGACTAGAGGGCTGCTCCAARGGATATTTTGCTGGTCCTTTGAGATTATTAGCTAGAGAGGTATACGACAAGTTTCAGGACCGTGGTATTAGATGCAACCTTGTAACAGGGGAAGAAGTAGTGGTTGACATTGATGAAACTGGAAACAGAGCAGGTATCACCTCCGGTACCATTGAAATGCTTTCACTGAGTGACACATTTGATGTAGTTGTTGTTGATGAAATTCAAATGATTGGTGATCCAGACAGAGGTTCGGCATGGACAAATGCGATTTTGGGAGCCAAGGCAAAGGAGATTCATCTCTGCGGTGAAAAGAGTGCGGTTCCTCTTATTCAAAAGCTGGTAAAAATGACAGGTGATGATTTAGAGATTAATGAGTATAACAGACTAGGAAACTTGGTTGTTGACGACGAGCCAGTTGGTCTGAAAGACTTGACAAAGGGTGACTGTATTGTTTGCTTTAGTAAACCTGTTATTTTGGATACTAAGGCGCAGGTTGAAAAGGAAACCGGATTGAAGTGYGCAGTTATTTATGGTGCATTGCCTCCAGAAACCCGAGCTCAAGAAGCACAGAGATTCAATGATGGGTATTACGATGTGGTTATTGCTTCTGATGCTATAGGGATGGGACTGAATTTGAAAATCAACAGAGTCATCTTTACCACCACTCAAAAATATAATGGAAAATGCAATGAAAACCTCTCCAACTCTAGTGTTAAACAAATTGGAGGACGTGCAGGAAGATTTGGTGTTGGTAGTGGCGAAGGTCACRTTTCTGCAATCACAAAGAACGAGTTGGAGTTTGTTAGAACTGCGATTGCCGCTCCGATTCAATACCTTGAAAAGGCCACACTATGGCCACCCAATGGACTATGGGTGAAATATTACTCCATGTTCACTCAAGAGACTACTCTTAATACAATGTATCGGAAGTTTGAAACAGACTTGGCTAAACATTACAGAAGTACCAAAGCTATAAAGCGTGATTTCTCTTTACAATCGTTGGATGAAAGAAAAATTGTAGGTCATTTTTTTGAAAAGCATGTCAGCAACAATTTCTATATCCTAGATCAATTGAAATGTATTGCTTGTCCCAGCACCATAACTGGTTCTCCAAGAAGGGCGCTCAAACTTATTACCGATGATCTTTTCAAACAGTTTATGCAAAATATCATYSAAAGAGATAGGAAATCGATTTTTGATTTTGAATCAGTGCCGTTTTATTTGACATCTGGTAATAAAGTTGAGGATAAACCAGTTTTGTCAGATGTAAAAGTTCATACACATGGTCCTGAAMTGGAAGTTGAACCTGTTCCTTCTCATATGAAAAAGAAAATYATTCAAAACATTAAAAAGGCTAATATTGAACGATTCGAGACTTTGAAAACCCCTATCAAGGAAGTAATACCGGTTGAAGACCATCTTATGAAACTTGAACAATTCCATAGAACCACGGGTACTTACATGTGGTTAGCTTATAGATTCCCGCAATGCTTTACAGACTTGAAAGCAGCCACAAGAGTGAGAGAATTGATTGAGTTCAAAATATCAGAGATGTTGAGTAACCTAAGAGCATCCAACAAATTAAACAAACAAAAGTTCAAGACCTTTTGATTCTATACCAACCTAATTAGCCTGTACATATAAATATTACATCTCTCTCTTTCTGATTATGGAAATAGCTTTGGTTCTTTAATATATTGCAAAGAACTAGATGGAACTAAACCGCCCATAGTTCTGCTTCTTTATCTCCAGATTTTATCAGCGGTTCATCTATTTCATTGATCTTAACTTCTGAACATAAACAACATTGTTTAGACAATAATAAATCAATCTCTGTTTTCATTTTCTTAAGATCACTCTCAWTTGTAGGTTTKACGGAGATTTTTTTCTGTAGTTTATAAACCGAGTTTTTTGTTTTGTAATCATTAGAATTTAACAACCGCCTGACCAAACAATCTTGATGAAATGCATGAGAGCATGGAAAGACAATRAATTTTCTAACTGCCAAAATCTTATGACATATTTCACAAGAGTCAGCTGGCTCAATTATTTGAAATTTRGTTTCTTTAAATTCTTTAATTTCATTGCTAATCTTTTCAGAATCCTTCAAAGTTTTCTCCATATTTGACGCTGTCTCATTCATTTTTGTGGATAATTTTTTCAGAGAATCTACCAAAACCTCCTTAAAGTTATCAATGACAACAAAGTCTGGAAACAACGGAAGCAAATCTTTTATCGTTAATTGATCACATTTGTCAATGAGAAACTTCAAAAGAATATAGATTTCCYTATCACTATCACCGGAAATTTCATCTAGGGTACCATATGCACCAAAAAGCGATTCATGTAGAGTAATGTACTCTTTGTTTATGATTACTTTATTGATTAGCTTTTTACTAATATCCAGCCACAGTTTTTTTCTCTCAGATTTTTCAATAATATTGGATGGATTATCGGCGATCAGTATGGCAGATTCAATCAGTTCATGTTCCAGAGCATACGAGACAGCCTCGTCATTTTGTTGTAAAATTGAATAGATGTATATAGCGGATTGGATTCTTTCAAACTTGAAACACAAACGCAGCATGAAATCAGGATTGAATAAGGGAACATATTTTTGAAACTGTGACATTCTTTTTTCTTGGGGATTTTGACGTTCTAAGTGTGTCAAAATATAGTTTTCATCACTCAACGACTCACATGAAATCAAAATGGAGAAAAAGGTATTATAAATTGATGAGTCGAGTGTTTTTCGTTGATAAATGAGATACTCCAAAAATCGCAAAGCTTGATTTTTCTCTGGCTTGACTTTTTGAAYATTGGCAACATTTTTGTTGTATGCTAAAAGAGCCGGAATCAATTTCCCGGGATTGAAGCGATCTATTAATCTAATCCATGTGTCTACAGTTTTARARGGCTCATTAAGCAGTAAAGTTGTGGCACAACTGTAAACCAAGGTGGGACTGCTTTGAACAAGCAAAATTTTTARAACTTCTTCCCATTTTTGAAATGTGATGTAATGTTTTAAAACAAATTCAAAATCTTCAATAAGTGTTGCAAAATAAACAAGATCCTCATTTCGACTATGAAGTCTCATTATCTCATAAATGGTGTCCTTCTCAAAAAATTTGAGATGTTGTTTCAGAAATGTATGAAATTCTTTTCGAAGTACCATCAAATTCTGATGCCTTGATATTGGTTCCCCTTCATAATCATGCTCTGGCTTTGAAACTGTCGATAAGTACTCCAAGCCATTTATGTCTTCGATATATGATTCAACCAGCCAACTGGAGACTATATTTCGTTGAATCAGCATATGTGTAGAAAATGATTYTAGTTTCAAAAGAAGATATTGCCTTAAAATTGACTTCTTGGGTAAATCAATTAATTTCAAAGCAACACGGTCAAATGATTCATCGGACTGAGCCAAGGTAGACACTGCATCCGAGAAATATTTATTGTCAAGCAAGTGGTAGCCCTTTTGTTTTAGAATCAGATTGTACTTCAGGGAGTCTATATCTGAAAGAGGGTGCGGCAATAAAGATAAAGCTTCATCAAACATTTTTTTAGCAACAAGAGAGTTCAATATTCCCGTTTTTTCATAATCTACTATTATTTCATAAATGTGATAATYTGAATATACCCAAAATGTGTTGGATAACGAATCATACTGTAAACCCTTTATTTGGTCACCMAGATTATGCAGATTTAAGACTGATATGCGATCATAGTTGAGTATATTGTAAATTTCAATAGTATTGTTAGTAGTTAAAATCAGAATGAAAAATGCCGATAAGATATAGTGTAGTAYTTTACAATTGGGGAGACTAACCACRTGGGGAGMAAATGTATCTTGATTGACAATATCACTTGCCGTAAARCATATCTTCGAGTCAATGGACCCGTTTTGAACATAGCAGATGAGTTTGTTTTGAGTGGAAATTTGCGTGATATTATTAAGTTCAATGATGATTGGATCTAGTTTGGACAAGTTGGCAAAWACCGATATGGTGGGGGATGGATCTGCAGGAATTTTGGCTCTTGTCGTCAAAATTTGACTATCTTTCACCACAAAATTCAAAGAGTAMACYAAGACTCCGTTATTTTCAGATACAAGGGAATTAGTRACGTGTGTGAAATGATATTTATTCTTCACCAATGTTTTCTGCAGCGTTTCTTTACCGGYATTGATACCGTACTCCAGCAAAGAAGTATTTGTTGTCAATAAAAGKGGGCCTGTATAATGTTCTGTGACACATTTATCAAAAAAACACACGGTGGAAACGTTTATATTTTTCAATTTGTTCAATGGAAGGCACTTTGAGGAAGATTTGTGGAGATAGAAATATTCATTYCTTGAAGTTTTCAAGATAAGATGAAAACTGTGAGTATCTATCCATGCATTAGAAATGAAGCTCTCCGCCCTTATAGGCACGCTTATATTCTCGACCTTCTCGGGCTCGKTCAGGTCTATTCTTTGCACTGCTCCATTCTTCARTATCAAGTAAACAATATTATTCCGGACAGTGATTTGGCACAACTCCGAAACCAATTGTGTTTGCAATTGAACTTGTTCTATATCAAAWGCAGTTCTTCGRTTGACTCCATCTTCCACGGTGTCCGTGTGTGTTGTCATTGGTCGATGGCCAGTTGCAACAGCTTCTCACCCAGGTGCAAGTTCTATGTCTGTGAGCTTGGCTGACAAGAGCCCACTCGCGCAGCCTGTCGAGCAGATTTTGTGTGTARGTGGTGAAGATAAAGAAAAAGATTGGCACCATGTGGTGTGCTAGAGGAAAGACTGCACTTGCACAGTTRGRAGAGTCGCCATGAAGATAACTGTACCTATAAAGCTACTGCATGAAGCAAGAGACCACAGTGTAACTGTTGAGCTTACGACGGGAACCTCRTACAGGGGAAAACTAGTGGAAGCAGAAGATAATATGAACATGCAATTGRCAGATGTGACGATTGTAGAAAAGGATGGTAATACCATGAAAGCAGCGCAGATTTATATAAGAGGATCACAAATACAGTTTGTTTCCATACCAAAAATTTTGTCACATGCTCCAGCTTTGGAAAACCAGAATTGACATAGAAATCAAAAATTTGTACAATAAATATTCAATAGCCTAGTGTGTAATRGAAAGATAAAAGTTTGAAGGGATTGACGCTGATGTGCTATGCAATTGTTAATTCTACCAAAACGATTATTATACAAAAAGAAGTGTGTATTATACAAGAAAAYCCAGTGTGTTCAATCAAAACCTTCCAAAACATTGAGAACATGTTCCAGTCTAGCACAACTCTGGTCATATCTGGCTGGATTTAGCATCATGTTGGCGGTGAGTCTACTAATGGAGTCCACAATTCTTTCAATCAGAAATTTCTCCTCSGTCGGTATGTTCAAAGTAGCAAATTCTTGTCCAATGATTATCCCATCAGTTGCATTCAGCAACTTGGCTAAYGTGTCATATGAAAAGGGCTTGATTTTATTCTTGGATATGGTTGATTTTCTTTTAGATCGACTTGAGCTGGATTTGGATTTGTGAGACTTGGTAGAGTTGGAAGGTTTGCTTTGATGTGGAGACGTATATGTTTGTGAAGACGATGCGTTGTTGACTTTAATAGTGTCCGATCTTTGCAGTTCGGATTCATCCAGTTTGTTTTCGTCTACGTTGCTGGTATATTGGCCAAAGGCCGGTTTTAATTTTGGTGTAGATTCGTTTTCCTTACTTGGTTCAACTGAAGGATCCAATGTCATTGATCCGCTATGAAGSTTAAGATTAGCAGTTGGTTGTTCGTAGTCATCGTAATCGGCATCGGCATCGGCATCTTCATCATCATCCCGGGCRTATTTTCCTGTTTTCACATTAGCKGCTGGATGTTCATCATTGGCTAAGTMTTCATCCTYTTCCAGTGAATCTRCATTGGATCCCTGGGCTGTGTGAAAGGAATTTGTGGTATAAATAGAATTGGTTGCAGAATTCATTGTAAATAYACCACTAGCAACTGGAAGAGATTTCCTCACAGGAACGGGGTCATCATCAAATTCGTACTTCAAACTTTCCACCTCCTTCATAAGATCRTCAAGCTTTCCATGCAGTCTTATACTAGCATCACTATCTTGTGAAGTTCTCCTATTTGATTTTTTCCGTSTCAATGGCGAGCTATTTGGCGAATGGACTAAAGAAGGTGATCTTTTCAGCTTGGGCAATGGTGATTTTGGAGGTTGTGACTGATTAAACAAACTTTTTGTAGGGGAGTTGTCGTTGGTATTTTTTATTATTCTCGACATGTTGGAAGCATCGACACTTATATTGTATCTTTTGCTGGATTTGGAGGGAATTTGGAGAGTTGGATTGAAGTCCAACTCGTCTCTGGAGGGGTTTGTAAACACATACTCGGAACCATCGACGTTATTTCTCATTTTTCTATTCATATCTATGGATCCGTTTTCTGAAGATGATAAATCATCCAGATTGGAGATTTGTAAACTTTCCTTGTTGCCGATGAACTTCACTGTGTCGATATCAACATGGTGCACAACTCCTGAGTAGTCCGACATCATGGATGTCCTAGTACCGGGCATATTTGACTTGCCGCTCATTGTGCTACTATTCAAATTCAGAGTGTTGGAGGATGGTTTAACTATATTTCCCAAACTCTCTTTTCTTGGAATGCTCCTGTGGGAAAAATCCGTGTTATTGGAAGTGGAACTCTCGGATTTCGGGATGCTTGGTTGACTGGGTGCTCTTTTCAATCCAAAATCCAAAACCTCGTTCACTATTTGACGAAGTCCCGATCTTTGAGACACTGTTTGTGACATGCCAGATGATGCTTCTTCATACTGATTCGGCTTAGACAGTCTTGATTTATCTGAATCACTTTGATCGGACATTGTTCTCGGACTTGCTAGGAATTTCCGGGTTCAACAGTATAAAATCCCTTTTGTTCTTCTTTYTAAAACTGGTGGTCCAACTACTACAAACACCTCTCTGGATTCCGGCCTCTTTTTAATACCCTGCAAAAAAAACTCCTCTAATTAAAGAGCAATCGAGAGCTCTAGCTCTCTCTCAAGTAATTCCATCCATCAGAAAGATGGCTGGTTTTTTCAGTTACTCAAACAGGTAATCAGTGCGCGGCACGCTGCCACACTGGAAAACATACAAAGAATAGCATCGAGAATAGCTGGCTCCTGGTGCGAAAAGAAACCCGTTGCAGGGAATGTTGCGCGCTGCTTGCTTGTGGGAAAATGTGAAACAAACATGGACATGGAGGAAAAATATATCTTAAGTAGTATAAAAAAGTAAACAGTCATGGACAACCTAATCACTAAGTTCTGTGATATCGTCTTCAGTGGCCATCAAACCCATGACATTCAAGAAAAGATTCAAGTTGGAAAGGAAACGGGAAGATMTTTCAAGGTCTCCGGCCAATCTTAGTTCTTTAGCCTTGGCAATGCTACCAAAAATCTCGTTTCTCACCTCGTCAACAATGACTCTTTGATGGCTCAACATACCCGCCAGTGACACAGATGCCAGGAATTGCCAGACATACGAATCATCGGTGTCCGAATATCTGTTGGAGACTTTGATGTCAGCATCTTGAGATAAATAAGGTGGGAAGCAAGTAGTAAGTCTTCCCTCCAAGCATTGGAACAATTCGTTATAAACAGATTGCCAGCTGGAGAGCTCCTGGGTAGTCAAAGAACCAGAGAATTCTTGTTTAATCAACTCGATTCTGGAAATCAACACAGTAACCAAAGATAGTCCAACCTTAGTGGTGACTAAGAACAAAATACTTTTATTGCTAACAACCGAATTCAACCATGATAACACAGAACTGAAGCTGGCTTCACTTAAGTAGATAACAAGACATTTCAAAACGGTACTTTGRAATAAATCAATTTTCTTATTCACATCTTCTGGAATTTCGTAATTGACTTGCTCGTAATTTATATACGAACCTTTAATAACAATGTCAGCATTGTGCAGATTGATGAAAATTTGAGAGATCAAGTCAAGTTTTTGATCATCACTGAAAAAATGAAACATTCTGCCAAATAATTTCATCATTTTATCAAATGACAACAAAGAAATGAACAAGTTAACTTGTTCGTTTGTAGATGTCTTCAGYACATCTTTAATATGTAAAGATTTCCATAAACTAGTGGTTTCAAAGGTCAAACCCTCTCTTTCCATAGATTCCAGTTTCAAAACTTCATTGTATATCTTTTCAATGATAGAAAGCTGGAAATTCTTGGATGATTTGGTAAATGAAAAYTCTTTAGGAATTGAGATGTCGTCCTTCTTGATGGTGGAAGGGTTGGTTGACTCGGATTCTTCGTCGTTGTGAAGTTGGATAATCAATTGTTTTCTTGGCTGTTTACCATTACCAAAAGAAACTTTACCTAATGCACCTTCTTTAGCTAAAATTCCAGTTCTAGCACCCCTTTCTTTAGCAACGGACACTGCTTTGGAAACCTGTTGTTGCATTCTTTGTAATGCAATATCTGCTCTCTTAGATCTACCACCTAATCTATGGCCCGATTGCTCCAAGTACTTTTGAGCTAAGGAATTCATGTTGTTTTCACCCGTTGAAGAATTCAAAATCTTGTGCACTTGGGCATAAAAATCCTCGTTATAAGGGTCATCGGTGACAATTTGAGATAGTTGGAATCTTGTTACAAAATCCTTATCTTTTGGAGTCATRAAGCCTGAACATCTAGTGATGTTGGAGACTTTAACAGATCTGGCCATCATTTTCTGGTTCTCTTCGGGCGTCAAATCRGAATCTCTTGGTAACTGTTGTCTGTTATATTGATGATTTTGACCAAATTTGTTATTATAATTATGGCCTTGGTTGTTGAATTGACGACGTTGAGAGTGATAGTGATAGTTCTGGTTCTGATGGTGATGTAAATCCACAATATTGTCCATCTGTGGGATGGAATTATCCCGCATCTTGATTTCAGATCTAGGTTGATTCAAAGCTTCTTCAATCGAAGGGGAATTTTCCTCTAAACTGTGCAAATGTTGTTGATGTTGAGCTKGTTTGATCAAGTGAGGTGCAGCAGAATTAGTTGGAGCCTTGYTGTTCAACTCAGATGCTGCAATTTCCTGTTGTGGTTGAGCATGAGGTGGAAGTTCAGCTTGAGAAGAAGCAGGTGTTTGATATTGTTCGGCGGACATGTGAGGTTGTTGCTGTTGCTGCTGCTGCTGCTGCTGTTGCTGTTGCTGTTGCATTTGCTGCATTTGCTGCATTTGTTGGATGTGTGCTTGTTGTTGCATTTTCATTTGTTGAAGATGTGCTTGTTGCATCTGAGGAGGCATGTTCATCAAMTTAGGGTTATTAACYGAAGGCATGCCAAACTGAGGTTGAGGCGGCATAGACATCATTTGAGACATCAAGCCTTGCAACATTGCTTGAGTAGCAACCTCGGCATTAGGAAATCTCCCAGCTTGGACTGCAGCAATAATTTGCTGTTGAACTGCTGGTTGATACATRAGCTGTGCAACATGGGGTGGGATTTGAAAATTAGGTACCATTGGATTGGCTTGCATTGGTAATTGTTGAGATGCAAGAGAAGGTGGTACAGATTGTTGARAAGAAGCAGATGAAATAGTTTGTTGTTTCAACTGAGCTTCGATTTCTTCAATGGTTGGCAGCTTTTCCTCTTGCATTGTTGGTTTTAACTCTGCGCTTGGTGTCTGGGCCTGTTCTCCAGTGCCCCATAAGGAAGCCATAGGTTGTAGTCCATCCTGTGCTGCTTGAGCGTAGGAAATTGAAGACGTTGCTGGAAGTGTAGCCGGCTTTAAACCAGAAGCTGTTGCTTGTTTAATATTGGAGCCGCCAACTGAAAAATCAAAATTGTTTTGAATGGAGGAGCTGTCAACACCAAAGGTGTCTTCGTTGAAAGCATCATCTTCAAAGTCGATGTCTTCAACTACAGGTTGCRMATTTCCTTGCGGTTGTCCCAATGGATCAAATCCAAAGAAAGACATGGTTTTGTGGAAAGAGCCAAGAAAAGACCAAGTATGCAAATGACTTCCATCGATACGCCCTTCTTACGCCTTTCGCTTTCTGATGGTCGAGTCGTCGAGCATCACCACTTTTGGCGCTAGGTGCGTCGATCGACGCAAAGCAACTTGCACATTGTATGTAGCCCACGATGATATAGGCAGTAGGTTCAGTATAAAAGAAAGATAGATAAAAATGTTATATTTAGGTATTGRGTGGACAAAATTCATTTGACCTCAAACCTTCTACCGGATGCGGTCTTTCTTTCTGCCCGAAGTTCCTCCTCGTCAACTTCTCTCTTGGCACGGTTTAGAACCTTGGTGAAGCTCTGGACTCTATATCTCATTCTTTGGTGTAAGTAACACTTTACGATCTTTATGTGGTAATGAAAATAAGATCTGAATAGTTGAATTTGAGTAATACTATTCCATTTRACATCGTCAGTGCTCAAGTGTCTTGGGAAAAGCACAAACGTGATGTATGTTAAATCGTCTACTGGCTTAGCGATGTGCTTGATTTCTAACGGAACTTCCTTGTGTGAGTTAATCACTTGTGGTGCCTTTTGAATTGATCTCTTTCTTGCRTCACTAAATTCTTGCAAAAACACCTTGCTGAAAACTTTATCTGTTTCATCGTTGAAAATGGTGGAGAATATAACAGTCACTCTATCGTTTGAAGGCTTAATGTAAATACTCTCTTCACCACGGTAGTCTAATTTGAAAACCTCCTCATTACTGTTAGAAGCGGMGATGCTGTCTTCACCATATAGGTTGTTGGGATCGGCCGGATGTTCCTGGGCTAGAGTTTCGTATCTTTGGAATGCCTTTAAAAATGGTGCAGCAAAGCAATTTCTCTTGAACAAACTCAGTTCTTCAATCACTGAATTTTTAGTTTCCTCATCAAGATGTGCTTGGGAAATATCTATGTACAACGAAACGTCGTATCCCGGTTCACACGACTCCTTGCCCAAAATCTGTATAAATGGATATGATCCATATTTTTGGTCTAATAATTCCATGGCACCATATTTTTCCAAATCAGACCAGCACTTGATACCAATAGAAAGAAGGATTTTAGTTTTATCTTCAGGAGTTGAAACATGATACGTGGTGAAGTCAAAATCGGTCAAAATTCTGTCTAGGGAAATTGGCTCATAGTCAGATGACAATGACGAAGCAAACACTTCCTGTACTAGCAAATTCTGAGGTTCTAAATGCAACATTGTATATCGTTCTGAAGTGTGCCCACAAAGCAATTGAACCGCTCTCCTTTATCAATACTCACTAAATTGAATATCTATAAGCCCGTCCGAGGAACATCGAGCGTAGCCATCATCAATCCWCGCTTCATGTTCTGTAYGCGCGGATGAACTGTACGATTTTTCTAATGCAGCASTAGTTCCCTTATAAATAAATATTGACGGCGATTCAAAAGTTAGCCTTCCAAAAATGATATTTAACATCATGGTGGAAGTGTAAATGTTTCACGTTGAAAATAAGGTATAATGGTATAAAATAAAAGAAATGTGTAAAAAAAAAGTATAAAATAGTAGTCGCTGCTATGCGTGTGTAGTCATTTCGTGRATAACCATATCATAAATTTTAGACATTTTGGAATTATCACTGGAGGTATCCCCTTGTTCAGTATCTGGTTTTCTACTTAATTCTTCGTCAAATTTTACGGTGCCACCAGACGTATCTGTTTGGGTTGTCTGGTTGTTGATATCATTTTCGGAAACAGGAGTGGTAAACAAATCACTGACCTTTATATTGTAGGCTTGGCAACGTCTAAACAATGAAATCAAATCATAGGGATCAATRGTGGATAGAATGATTTCTTTCAACTGTTCTCTGTCCTCAAATGGATTTTGTTTCAAATCCTTGATTATTTTATCGATGGATAATGCTTCTTGGTTCATATCCCGCTCAAAAATAAAGGAAGTTTTGTTCTCCGTGACATCAACTTTTCCGCCCACTGGCTTATTCAACTTATTCAAATTTTGATTGTTCATTAATTCAAAAGCTTTGATAAGTGAGCGTTTCATTGAAATCAATCTAATTAGCATTTCTTTACCTGAAATGGATAGTTGTTTTCTRTCATTAGAAATTGTGAGCTCCTGGATGATATCATCCATATTTTGTTTAATCACTTGATAAACTTGGGTAAATTTTTGAACTTTCTCAACATCTGCATCCTTTGAAGTAAGCAAATCATGCGCAAACTGGAGGAAACTTGTGCCTTCATCCAATCCTAGATCTTTCTTTATAATCTCCCTATTATCTTTCAGTAAGATATCCATAAAAGATTTGGTAGCACCTTTGTATTCACCTTGTTTGTTATACAATTGCTTTTCAATATTTCTGATAGTCAAAAATCCAATCCTTTCCTGCYGTTTGGAATCTATGGCTTCCTTATCAAAATCAATTGAATAAAGTGTTTTGGAGTTTTTAATGGCTTTGCATAAACTGTCAGCAATCACATTATTCATTTCATTTCCATTTATCGACAAATAGTTGAGAGATGATAAAAATGAAACACATTCAAGAGTTTGAACCATTGCTGCAGTATCTAGATTATTGTTGTCAATGTTGAGTCTCACTAAAGTCCGGAACAACATTAACTCTGTATTAAACTTGCATAATGAAGACTTGAATAATTTCGGATTCGAAGACAAATCCAAATAAGCTAAATGTGGTAATTTTGACAATGCATTAAAAAATTTATCAGTCTCATCCGACTCRAGTAGATTACATGAATTCAAACTGATCATCATTAATTTATTATTCTTCAATGGGTCGCCTTCAACTTTATTTGCAAAATTAATAAATGGTTTCAACTTACAAGATAAATCATTATAAGCAAGATCAATTCCCATGACATTCGGATTAATTTCCATCCAATCAGCTATAACAGAACAATGTTGCAATGTCAGCGCATTATATGCCAAACCAATTTTTAATGTTTTGTCAAGAGCTAAATTTAGCAAATTGGAAAACAATTTCATATCTGGTATTTTGCACCCKGTCAAAATTATTTCGTCAATTCCACCTCGGTAAATCAAAGAAGCGGTTAGTAAAGCCCAATCTCTATCTGACCGATCATTAACATTGCAAACCAT